>JADLZL010005125.1:0-315104 GCA_015844335.1 Chrysopogon serrulatus | reverse complement strand
TCACCCAAAAGGAAACAAGAAAACACACTAGTCTAGGGATTTATCTCGACAATTTCCACGAAGTTTTGCATATTCTATAATTTCGCCATGAAACTTATCCGCCACGAAGGACATACGGGGAAGACTCGGGAAGGATCCGAAGACACCGGAAGAGACGGGGGGGTGAGCCACCGCCAGGTGGGGCCCCACCCCTGGGCGGCGGGGCCTCCTCCCTTCCTCCTTCGAACCTTCCTCCCGGCACCTAGGGTTTTCATCTCCACCGTTGGTTAAGTCGGTTTGATCCTCAAGGCGCACGCCAGCATCCCACCTGACTATAAATACATGGGTAGACCCCCCCGAGAGAACCAATTCATTATTCATCAATGCCTCAAGCCATCAAGCATCAAGAGCTTTCAAGTTCATCAAGAGCCTTCTAGTTCATAGGATTAACTAGCTAGATTAGAAGTAGAGGAGATCTAGTTCTTCATCGGATCTGAGCCCCCCGTGCCCGGCCGGAGCGCAAGAGTTTGGTAATAGATCTAGTTCTTAGTTACTTTATTGTATTCAATATTCAGATTAGGGAGACTTTACTCTAAATATATTCATATGTTCTTAATTGCAATAGTCATTGTCTACTTTGATTATATGTCTAGTTTAGTTACTTCGATCTTATTGAATTCATGTAATTGCTCATATAGCGTTTATCCATATGTACAATGGGTAGATGATAGGCGATATGTAGACGTGGTGTCTAGATGTCTTGTTTATCTCGCGAGTGCACCCCGACATGCCGGGACGTGTGGTAGTCTCATTAGGTGATAGCTACGTTAGTTCCTCTGTAGTCCACCCCCCGTATGTAGGACTAGCATGGGCGCGGTCGCGAAGGAGGTGACTTAGTTCTTAATATCCTCATTAGTTGATGCCTCTTTACATGTAATAATGATTTAAGGTTGATTTAGCAATGATGATTAGATGTAGTTGCACTAATTAGAGTTATTCAATTGACGCAGATTATAGACTTATTTCCCTAGTTTATTTAATGGCTAGCTATGATTATGACTAGTAAGATGCTCTGATGATTATCCTTTATTATGATACTTGATGATTATGCTATCACCCATATTTATCTTTATTTATCTTGTGACCTCTGCCTGATTAGATTAGAGTGTGTAATTAATATCAATTATCCATGTACTTCATCAATATGGCAATAATAGTTTACCACATAGCCTTCCTAGAGGTATAATTATAAATCGACAACCTGGATACTTCCCTAGGTGAAATGCTACAACGGTATAATTATCTGTCCAACTGCGTAACCCATTAGTTTACATTCATATCTTATTCATATATTTTATCCGCCTAGTCACAATAAGTACAATATAAATCTATGATAATTTCCTAGCAATATAATTGGGGATGACAACCTATTTCATGTTTAGGAATATTAGTAATTCAAAGGTGACTAGTTGCTAATGACAAGTAATTATAATACCAAGTATTTCTCGCCATTGTTACTAGGTATAGGATTTATCTCTATTTCTAGTGGTGACGTTAGAAATACCAACAAGCATTTCTGGCGCCGTTGCCGGGGAAGGCACGATAAACTTAGAACATATTGATCATTTGTATACATGGATAAACTTTTATTATCAATCAATCTCTAATTCTATCAGGTACACCCTTCGTTGTTATCATTTTCTTATCTTATGTAGGGTGATGAATGAATGGTTTTTCTCTTCCAAAGAACTTTACTGACGATCCTGAGAAACTCCTTAGAAAGAAAAGGCTTGCAGAAATAAGGGAGAAATTCGAGTCACCATCAAGAACACCTGCTCAAGCCAACTCTTTAAGGGAGCCAGCTCCAACACTGGAAGAAGAATTTGAAGAAGAAGTAGAAGAACAAGCGTAAGATCGGTTAGGTGAAAACCTAGCTCCCCGAGTTTGAAGACATGGCCGAGAAGTCACCGCGAGAGTTCTCTGCCCCAACAACAAACAAACATCCGGACTGGACCAGCAAATAACACCGGGGAGAATGGATTCGAGCTCAAGCCTGCTCTCATCACCATGGTTCAAGCCAGCCAATTCTATGGAAAAGGACATGAAGATGCAAGTGCACACTTACAACACTTTCTAGAGATCTGCAGCACCTTCACTATTAGAGGAGTATCAAAAGATGCTATCTTACTCTGACTTTTCCCGTTCTCATTATTGGGGAAAGCTAAGCAGTGGTTCTACATCAACAAAGATAAACACACTACATGGGACCTATGCTCAACTGCTTTCCTAGCAAAGTTCTTTCCTACAGCCAAGACCAATGCTCTGCGTGGAAAGATTTCAAGTTTCCATCAACAACATGATGAATCATTCACCGAAGCATGGGAAAGATTCCAGAACTATATTGAAGACTGTCCTCATCATGGGATAGAGGAGTGGCTGTTAATGCAGACTTTCTATCACGGGCTCATCTCTAGCACCCGTGAGTCTATTGATGCTACAGCAGGAGGAGCTTTCTTGTCACTAAAGCTCTCTGATGCTAAAGCACTTCTCGAGAAGATGGCCTCAAACTCAATATGCAATGAAGAACATACTCAGCCTCGCAAGAAGGGAGGAGGAATCCATCATCTCAAGGAAGCAGACATGGTCACTGCCAAGCTAGACCTCATTATGAAGAAGCTCGACATAGAGAAGAAGGAAGTCATGCACGTCAATGATTCCCATATGACATGTGAAGAATGTGGAGACTATGGGCACTCAGCTATCAGCTGCCCTACAATGCAAGAGGATGTGAACTTCATCAACAACAACACCTACTATCGTCCTCAACAAAATCAAGGGTGGAACCAACAACCTCGACAAGGTAATTACCAAGGTAACAATCAAGGTAATAACTTCAATAATTACAACCTTCCGCCTTTAAGAGAATTAGTTACTAGTCAATCTAAACTGCTAGATCAAATGACTAGGAAGCTAACATCAAATGATAAAACTTTAGAAAACATACATGCTAGAATGGATACTTTTGCTTTAGCCATAAAGAATCAGCATAGCTTTAATAAAATGTTAGAATCACAATTAGCTCAATTAGGCTGCTGCTTGTACCTCCATTAGAGAAAGGTAAGATTCGTGCCAAACCAGAAGATTTAGAAACCGCTAACCTTGTTGATATTCACAATGCAACCCAATATCATATTGAGCCTGCAGATGTACAGTGGATTGACCACTCTCTACCAGAGAAGATGGGAGACCCTGAAAGACCTGTCATTCCTATCGCCATAGGATGTCACAGCTTTCCAGAGGCTATCTGTGACTTCGACACAAGTGTCAACATCATGCCTAAGGTAATCTATGAGAAAATATTAAATGATCCCCTGTTATACACAAACATGCGCTTGCGACTTGCGTGATCAGTCCATTTGCTACCCCGAGGGAGTACTAGAAGAAGTTGTCATTCGAGTAGGGGCAATCATATGTCCCAGTTGACTTCGTGGTCATGGAGACAGAGAGTAGATGAGAAGGCACCCATCATTCTAGGCGCAGACCATTCCTATGCACAACAAAAAAGCCATCATCTATGCAGAGTTCGCCAAGATCGTCTTGTCCATCAAAGACAAGAAGGAGAGATTCACATTCAAGAACCGCGTCCCCGAAATCTCCCTACAGCCCCCAAAGCAATTTCAACAACAAGAAGAGCAAGAATCACACCCAATGCCGAAGAAGAAGAACAATAGAAACAATAGAAGATGGAGGAGGACCAAGCATGCACCTAAGAGACGACTCAATTAATCACTCTACTATCAACACGTAAAATGATCACCGACTACCCAAGCCATTTTCAATCAAAGAGGTGATCCAGTGTCCCAATCATTGAATGCACAATCAAAGACACCACCTTTCCTCACACCATCTGCGATACTGGATTAGGCTGCAACGTAATGTCAAAACAGGTATACGATGAATTGTTTGATTTACCTTTATACCCAACATGTATTCAATTGCAGATGGCGGACCAATCACCGAGATTTCTGAAGGAATAGTTAAAGATGTTATGGTAAGGATTCAAGGACAATATATACCTGCAGATTTTTTAGTCCTTGACATGCGGGGGAGACGATGATTCCCCCGATTCTCTTGGGAAGACCGTTCCTCTACACGCCAACGCCAACATCTACATCGGGTCCGACACATCCACTTCAACCTACCTACCGGAAAGGTACGCTGTCAATTTAGAACATTAAATAACCATGAACAGGCCGAAGGGAACGCAACAGAGAAGACGCCAAGCACATCGTCGTCAGCTGCTCAGCCTCACCGTGGATGGGAAGACTTTCCCCGGCAAGATCGTGAGATATGAAGATCGCTTCCCGAGCAAGAAGAGAACACGCACGTGCCTCGATGGAGTAATCGGGCGGTAAGAAGCGAAAAGGATGGACCAGATCGCCAAGGAAGAAAAGGAGGAGATCCTAGCACGATTAGAAGCATGGGAGAAGGCGAACAAAGAAGAAGAGCGTAAGCTAGAAGAGAAAGAAGCAAAAGAGACCGAAGCAAGATGGAAGGAAGCACGTGACGCATCACCACGAGATGGGGAGTTGATCGAGGTTACCTCGGGCGATGAACCCACCGAGTAAGTGTTTACCTCTATCTAAGTCCTGTCGGTAGACTTTAAATTCCGTACCCTAGCCATAAGGTCGGAATGGTAGTTATCTTATTAAATGCATTAGTAATTTAAATTCAATTAGTAGCATTATCTGTTAACATATTAAAAGATTTAAAAAAAATATTTACTTGCATTATTTATGGCATCATTAAAGCCCCATGTGGATACCCTATGGTATTTTTGAAGGAACATCCACTGTGGTGGCATAAAAATAAAAATGATAAAAATATAGCATTCATATTTAATTCTTGTATCATAAAAAAAAGAGAAAATTCAAAAAGAAATTAAATCCTGCATAAATTGGACAATATTTAAAGATAACTCATAAAAGTAATCAATTACTCTTTGGTTGACCGCTAACCCATAATTAAATTCGAGCCTCGAGTTTTGGTTTCTTGTGGAGTATTTATGCAGGAACGACATTATAGCAAGGAGAGAGAATATCAGTGGCAACCACCGGGTTCGCTACTAGCTAGTTCGCTCTAAGAACATCTACACCAGATATTGCAATCATCAAGCTTGGGGGAGGAGCATCCCCTAGTTATCAGGTGACTACACCTAAGCGATTTTTGAGTCTACTATAAATAGTCATAAAATACCAAAAATATGTGGGCACATGAAGGTCCACGAAGTCATAGAGTCTTATGTTAGATATTAGATATTAGATATTAAAACTACAAAACCAAATAAATATTTAGTTTCATATTTATTAGAGTATAATTTAGTCCAGGCTAGAGCTATTAAATTTGATGAACATTAAAATTGTCTTGGAGATGATGAATAGTTGCTCTGTTATAATGCTTACTAAGTACCTGCTTGCCAAACTTAAAATCTCCTCGGTTCTAAGCATTGTTATTTTAATTGGAGAATTTATTCTAAACCTTAATTGTGGAGGTATAAGCTTGCGCTGAGTCTAGGTAGTTAACTGATATGATTCATGAAAGTTGAGCTACTATTTATCTTGTTCCTAGCACTACTATGTTCTAGAGAATTTATTTTGAAAATCTAAAAATTTACATGATGAGCTCTTGTATGATAAATATGAATTCCTACCAAAGCCAAAATTAATATCTTAGAGGATAGGAACACTTTTTCACATTTAAAGCTGCTTGCTTTGCATTGAGTTCAGTCAACCTATGTTGTATACCTTATAAGAGTCTTGTCATGCTTTTAAAACCAAGAATCACTTGCACACTCTAGACCACATATGCATTATTCCTTTTCCAAGGAGTAAATCGCAATCATTCACCATATTTCCATACATGTTCATCATAAAATGTTCACCTCCTACACTGGGAGAGGACACAAAAATATTCCCACAACCTATAGGATAACCCTTGTCTTTTAATGCTCTAAGTCCTGATTATACCTCTCGATTCATTTATTGTATTCAAAGGATGCATGTGGCTATGCGAAAATAAAAAGAAAGAAAGAAAGAAAAGAAAAGAAAAAAAAAAAGGGGAGTAAAAGATGGACAAATGTCCCAACAATTAAAACAATGGGTACTAGATGCCCGCCTCCCCGAATAAAAAGAAATAATAAAAAGATAGCCCATGTCTTTCCCGATAAAAAGTTTTAAAAGAGAGTCATTCCCGAAAAGAGCAAAAATAGAAATAGGAGTTAGCCATAAATAACACATATACACCCATCCATCATATTTCATACACATACACATCTTGGTTTGATTGTATGCCTCGATTCTCTGTGGATCCATTAGTTGACTTTACAATACATGTTTTGCAAGTAAGCCTATCCTTGTTATTGCCACTCCTATAAGCTCCATTTTATATACCTTTAGCTATAGGAGGCAAAAACAACATTAATGCCTCAAGAGAGAACCACAAATACCACATACACTGAGAGATTTGAGGGTGTCATACAACGAAGCTCTGAGTTTTATTCTAAAAACTTATCAAAAACTCCAGAAATATAGTATTGCAAAGAACTTGAGATATAGTGTTTAGCTTGATTGATCTATCTTTCAGTTGTTCAAGACTTATGCAAAAGTTGTGAAACCCCATATTACAGGTAAAATGAGTAAGTTTGAAGGTTAAAGTATACATTGTCTGATCCGGAGGAAAATTTTATTTGAAAGCATGTGTACTGGAAAGTATAATGACATTGTAGCAACTCCTGATCCAAATATAATAAACAATTAGGCGTGGTGTGTTTGCCAAGGGACTGGCAAAAGGTAAAGCTTGGGGGTATTGTTGACACCTGTTAGCGTCAACTTTTACTAGAGTTTTTCACCCAAAAGGAAACAAGAAAACACACTAGTCTAGGGGTTTATCTGACAATTTCCACGAGTTTTGCATATTCTATAATTTCCAGGGAGATTTCTAGAAAAGCTGAAAAGGAGGGATTCAAGTGCAAATTAACCACGAAACTTATCCGCCACGAAGGACATCGCGGGAAGACTCGTGAAGGATCCGAAAGACACCGGAAGAGAGCGGGGGGGAGCCACCGCCCGCCAGGGGGGCCGGCCCCCCACCATGGCCGGGCGGGCGGCGCCCCCCTGCCCCGCTGCCCTCCTCCTTCCAAGCCTTCCTCCCGGCGCCTAGGGTTTTTTATCTCCACCGTTGGTTAAGTCGGTTTGATCCTCGGCGCGCACGCGCATCCCACCGGACTATAAATACATGGGTAGACCCCCCTGGAGAGAGCCAATTCATTATTCATCAAGGCCTCAAGCCATCAAGCATCAAGAGCCTTCAAGTTCATCAAGAGCCTTCTAGTTCATAGGATTAGCTAGCTAGATTAGAAGTAGAGGAGATCTAGTTCTTCATCGGATCTGAGCCCCCGGCGTCGGGGCCGGAGCGCGCAAGAGTTCGGTAATAGATCTAGTTCTTAGTTACTTTATTGTATTTAATATTCAGATTAGGGAGACTTTACTCTAAATATATTCATATGTTCTTAATTGCAATAGTCATTGTCTACTTTGATTATATGTCTAGTTTAGTTACTTTGATCTTATTGAATTCATGTAATTGCTCGTATAGCGTTTATCCATATGTACAATGGGTAGATGATAGGCGATATGTAGACGTGGTGTCTAGATGTCTTGTTTATCTGCGAGTGCACCCTGACATGCCGGGACGTGTGGTAGTCTGCGTAGGTGACAGCTACGTTAGTTCCTCTGTAGTCCACCCCCCGTATGTAGGACTAGCATGGGCGCGGTCGCGAAGGAGGTGACTTAGTTCTTAATATCCTCATTAGTTGATGCCTCTTTACATGTAATAATGATTTAGGGTTGATTTAGCAATGATGATTAGATGTAGTTGCACTAATTAGAGTTATTCAATTGACGCAGCTAATAGACTTATTTCCCTAGTTTATTTAATGGCTAGCTATGATTATGACTAGTAAGATGCTCTGATGATTATCCTTAATTATGATACTTGATGATTATGCTATCACCCATATTTATCTATATTTATCTTGTGACCTCTGCCTGATTAGATTAGAGTGTGTAATTAATATCAATTATCCATGTACTTCATCAATATGGCAATAATAGTTTACCACATAGCCTTCCTAGAGGTATAATTATAAATCGACAACCTGGATACTTCCCTAGGTGAAATGCTACAACGGTATAATTATCTGTCCGCTTGCAGAACCCATTAGTTTTTATTCATATCTTATTCATATATTTATCTGCCTAGTCACAATAAGTACAATATAAATCTATGATAATTTCCTAGCAATATAATTGGGGATGACAACCTATTTCATGTTTAGGAATATTAGTAATTCAAAGGTGGCTAGTTGCTAATGACAAGTAATTATAATACCAAGTATTTCTGGCGCCGTTACTAGGTTTAGGATTTATCTCTATTTCTAGTGGTGACGTTAGAAATACCTACAGGTTCTGAAGGGGAAGTACTTCCCTCATTCGAACTTCCTCTCAGCAACCCGAAGAAGACGAAGTTCAGAGACATGGCGCTCCATACCCACGGGAGGGATGTATTATCGAAGGGTTTGATCAAACGGGTGGGCCCTGGAAACATCAATATTTGGCAGGAGAACTGGATCCTGGGGCTGCCATCTTTGCGGCCAATTGTGAGAATGGAGGGAGTGGTTGCAGAGACTGTTAGTGACTTGTTTGTACCAGGGACAAGGACATGGAATGCTGAAGCAGTTCGTAAGTCTTTCCTACTGATTGAGGCAGATGAGGTACTGAAGATCAAGCCGGGGATAAGGATGCAATGTGATATGCAAGCGTGGGCTTATGAGAAGAATGGCCTATATTCAGTCCGCTCGGCTTACAGGCTGCTGAAAGAGGAGCAGGAGGCTGCCGCTATGGCATCTACAAGTGAAATGGGATCTTCAGAACATGAACGTTCATGGAAGCTAGTTTGGAAACTGAAAGTCCCACCAAAGGTGCCTGTTTTCTGGTGGCGTGTCCTCCATAATTCATTGCCATCAAAGAAGGAGCTGAAGAGAAGACACGTTGCAAAGGAGAGCCACTGTGAAGTCTGTGGCGATCCAGATGAAAGTGTTTACCATGTTATTTTCCAATGTCCACTTGCTCGGAATTTCTGGAGGGAGGTGAAAAAACTAATGGGTGTCTCAGTTCCAGTTCTTCATCCGACCATCTGGGCTACTAATGTGCTGCATTCAGAAATAGCAGCGGTAGCGGTCTGTGGGGGCTGGGCCTTGTGGACTGGACGTAATGCTAGAAACCATGGGCGCAAGACATGGGAACCGGGAGGAGCTGTACGTTACATATCAAACCTGCTGGAAGACCTCGCCTCGCTGAAGGTACCAGATATACCATCTAGGACCAAGGCTGTGATCAAATGGGAGCCCCCAGAGGAGGGGGTGGATGAAAGTCAACACGGATGCGGGTTTTGATGGGAACACTTTCACTTTGCAAGCACGGGGGGTAGTGATTCAAACTTCGGGTGGACTTGTGTGCGCAGCAGCGGCCCGTTGGTTTGATGATGTGCCTGATGCTCTCACTGCGGAGGCCATGGGGGCGGTAGAAGGACTAGAGCTTGCAGTTGAAAATGGCTATGACAGAGTTGTACTCGAGGTTGACTGCAGTGGACTGAAAACTCTTCTTTGATGACCGGGAGGGCTTCAGTTCGGCGATCGGCAGGTTGTGTTTCGACATCGCGGAGTTAGGCAGGAGTTTCTCGGAATTTAGAGTGGTGTGGGTGAGTAGGGATGCAAACGTGGCGGCCCATTGCTGTGCCAGCATGGTGTCAGCAGCTGAGCGATCCATTTTTTGGTTTGATGATATCCCTGAGTGGCTCGCGATTCTAGCGGCTACTGATTGTAATCCTGCCTCAGATTAATGGAAAGCTCTGTGATGCTCAAAAAAAAAAAAAAACAAAACACTTGCAGTGGGTACAGGCTACAGGCAGTATGTAGGCTCCTGGTGTGCATCTGCTTGTATGCAGATTACAGGCAATTGTAGTTGCTACTGGCAGCACGCAGAATTCACATTACAATAGCTGGTGCTTGTACATCTAGTGGCAGCGTCTTCACCAGCCCGCACAGGAAGCTGCAGCCACGCCGCCCTGTAGTGTTCCTCCTGGACACAGCCCCAAGCGGCGCGGCTCCTCGACGTAGCCCCCGACGGCGACTCGCCTGGACGCGATCTCCGACGACGTGCCTCCTAGGTCCGGCCACCATCGGCAAGCCTCCAGACGCAGCCCCCGACGGCAAGCCGCCTAGACGCGACCTCCGACGACGCGCCTCCTAGGTGCGGCCACCATCGGCGCCTCCAGACGCAGCCCCCGACGGCGGTAGGATTATCCTTGTCGGCCACAGCCACGGTGTCCTCAGCTCGATTCGCAGCAGCAGCGACCCATAAGTCACGGCGACGACGGCCAAGATACGGCGACGATGGCCAAGAACCAAGATACGGGAAGAAGCGAATGGGGATTTTTTCTCTGTGCCAATATGAGGGGGGTTATCTACAAATATAACCACAGATAAAACTCGGTCAGCACTAATTATGGACTTAAACAACACAGAAACTGAGATTAGGGACCTAAGTAGTCGTTTTGAGAGTTTATGGACCGGGATGACACACCCTAACAAGTATAAGGACCGGGTATGCACTTTGCTCCGTGGGCAATTTACTCATCCGCAGTGAATACGAAGCGTTTCTTTGGTGATGGACCAATTACAGGCGAGCTTAATTGATTTTAGTGGGCCATAAACGCTAGCTGCATGCATGCATGCATGAATCCAGCACGCACTTCATCTCCTCATCAATGCTCCGATGTTCTGCCCGATTTTCTTGGTACCTGTGAAACTATTCTTCACGCCTTACAAATGATAACAGAGGGAGTATATGTTATAACAGAATTTACTTTCTAAATATTTGTTTGCATATTTTTTTCTCAATTACGCAAAAAGCTTAGAGTGTTTTTACATTAAAAGATAAAATGTTTCGATAAGAGTGACGTTTGCCTCATGTGGCATGTAATTTCTGGAATGTTTATTCTCAAAAAAAAAAAAATCTAGAATGTTTCAATAAGTTATATAACATAATTTAATTTCCGAGGCTGTCATGGTGCGTATATGTGGTGTATTTTCATTGTTTTGTTTGTCTCATGCGACATGTTAGATGTTACTTCCCGTCTCAATAAGATTGACGTTTTTTTTTTTTACTTTGTGTTTGACCGTTTGTCTTATTAAAAAAAAAAAATTGTGTAAATTATAAAATAAATAAATTATTATGAAAGTCTCTCTAAAGATAAAATAAACATAACAAAACATATGATTGATATAAAAAATTAATTAAACAGATAGTGAAATAAAATGTCTAAAGCTAAAAAAACCATTTTATTTAACCACTCATAGTATTTTTTTTGGATATAGGAGTACATGGAAAATTATTATTTGCTGTAGATGTAGAAGACGAAAATGACAGGAGATGTCTAGTGAATCTAGACTTTAATTGGGTAGAGGAAAGGTCAATTTTTATAAATTTTGACCAACAATTAGTCAAATTGTATAAAAGTTTAGATCATAAAACTTACATTAATAGATTTGTGTTAAAAGTGCCTCTAAGATGATATTGATTTTTTTATCCACTAACTTTATATTATCAAGATACATTAATGGTCAAAATCTATTTTATATGACTTTTCCTCTTGTCTAATATTTTTTTTAAGGAAAGTCTAATATGATTATTAACATTTATGAACGGAGGGAGTATAAGATAAGAGGCCCATCAGTAGAAAACATAGAGGCCCATGAGTAGTTTGGGCCTCCAGTCCGTATATATGCTGACGGTTCCGATCGCGTCCAGGTTCCTCACACCTCCTGCCTCTCTCGCGCTCACGCCCACACCGCCACCGCAGGCAGAGATACCGAGCGCGAACGGGGGAGACATGGCCCACTCGCCGTCAGGATCGCATGCAGCGGCGCCGTCGATCGGGGACGAGGCCTTCACCGACGCAGTGGCGGAGGACGGCGGCGACTCCAAGCTCTCCGCGCTCCTCTTCGGTACGACCAGATCACACCACATCCCCCGCGCTTCGCTTCCGCAGTCGCCCTCCCCCTCCTGCTCACTACCCGAGATGCTGGGTCTGTTTGCTGCTGGGTTCGAAGCGATTAAGCATTTGACCCCTAGATTGGTGGTTGCTGATGCGGAATTTCCTAGTTCGTGCTTCCATCGAGGAACGTTTGGTGCTCGGGTGCGGGCGGGGATTCAATCCCCCGCGGTGTCTCGTTGCCTGGTTTTGCACGAGCCTGTAGTTTGTTTAGAATCGCGAGCAATTTGGTCCACATTCGTCCGATTCTTCTCGGTTCGGTCGTTTCCCCATCCCGTTTCGATTGGATTCATTGTTTGGGGTTCTGCTCGATCTCTCGTTATTTTTTTGAGTCGGTTTCTCGAATTTCCTGTCACAAACATCTCCGTTTGGTGGCGATAGATCACTGGCTACATACGTTTACACTCCGATTTCCGAACACTCGTTCACATGTGCAGACACGGGATTGCCTCAATTGACTATTTGTTCGGAAGCCAGCTGTAGAAATACGTCTCTAAATTACTAGTAGTTCGATTTCTTCCTGCTCGAGTGGACGCTACTGGAGTGACTTCGAAAATGTGGTTCTATTACTCTGCAGTCGAAGTCACGACCCTGTTCATTTGTTTGCGCATCCCATTCCAACTTGATGCGACATTTAAGGCAACTTCCTCTTCATAAGTTTACTCTAGTATTCTGCTGTCTTGGATTGGATTTTACTCATAAGGTCCAAACGAATTTCATCTACAAATCACCTCTGTCTCATACAGTACATAGCTTACTGAATTCCATATACCCAAACTACTGATGGTTCACATACATAAAGTCAAACGAATTTCGTCTACTACAAATCACCTCTGTTGCATAGAGTGGATAGCTTACTGAATTGGTTCCATATAGCCAAACTACTGATGGTTCACAAATGCACACAGCCTCACAGGAATTGCTCGTGAAAACCAACCGAAGAACTACTGGCGCCCTGCACCAGTGCATTTCCTGATAGTCTGGTACAGTACTACTGATTCTAACACGGGCGTCAACTGTTTTTGCGTTGGGCGCAGACGTGTCGCAGCAAGTGCAGGGCGGTCTCCAGAGCATGCTCAAGCTGAGCAGGTGAGCACCGGTCGCGCTGTCTCTGCGCATCCTCATTTCGGATTCCCCGATTAATCGTTGCAATTGCGAAAAGTCATCCGGCTTGGCCCTGACTCCGTTGTGGCTCTTTTGACGGGGGTCGTAGCGAGATCGCGCGGTGCGACGGCGAGATCGACGCGGAGGTGGAGCGCGCGAGGGATGCCGTGGCGGAGAAAAGCCGGGCGCTGCACGACGAGCGGGAGAGGGTCCAGAAGGCCGCCCTCGCCGCGCTCGATATCCTCAGCGGCGGCCGTGGCGCCATCTGAAGGGAGGGATACGTGCAGCACCAGCACCAGCACTGCCACCGATTGCCTGCCCTGCCCCCACGTCAGAGTCAGGTCATACACGGTTCTCGCAAGACCTCGCTCTCTCCTCCATTTGTAAATGTCACGTCACCTGCGGTGTTTAGCCTTTTCCAGTCGTAGTAATATTTAGACTGATGGGATGATGGCATCAATAGTAAGTAGATTGCTGCCTGTTAATGCCGGGACAGAGTTGAGTTCAGAACTTGAAATGTACACGCACGATATGACCGATATGGAGATTGCCGTGCTACGCAATGAAGCGATGATAAGAGCTGTTAGCTTTGCACGTTTCCGAAAAATGGTCCCTTTAACCCATCGCCACGGTCGCGCCCACCGGCGACGGCAATGAGCACGCCATGTTCGATTCTGATGCGCTCTAGGCGGCGTCCTAACTCCACGAGGCGGTCCTGGTTCCCGCCGGCGCCGTTCCAGGAGAAAGAGGCAGTTCGCGACGACGTGCTGCCTGACGGCACAACGGTGGGCCGGTGGCCATGGGCACCAGGGTCATCTTCTGCATCTACTCCATGGGAAGGATGGAGGGGATATGGGGTGGCGACTGCCACGAGTTCCGGCCGGAGCGGTGGCTTTCCGATATTGGCCGAGTCCGGCACGAGCTCAGCAACAAGCTCGCATTCAACTGCGGCCCCAGAGCCAGAAGCTGCCTTGGCAAGAACCTAGGGCTCAGCAACATCAAGATTGCCGCTGCCGCGATCTTATACAACTTTCGGGTGGAGCTGGTCGACGGCCATGTCGTTGAGCCACAGAACTCAGTGGTGCTTCAACCCAAGAACGGGATGAGGGATAGGAATAGGATCAAGACGAGGCAGGCAGCATGATGCATCTGCTACCTTTGCATCAGTTAAACTCCTGAAAATGGCGGGGAAAGGAACAAAAAATGCTGCACAAATTCCATTCCAGATTAATCTGCTCATGTAATTTCAGACAGATTGGATACAAATTCTGAACTTTGATTCAGGCAAATTGTCAGTACAAAGTTGTTTAATAGTCTCAGGGGAGAGAAGGAATCGCTGCATATAGTATAGCTTTAAGATTTCCACAAGTTAGTAATCTATATTCTGTAATCTACACTCAGAGGTAATACTTGATAGATGATAATATCGCAGTCCAACAATAAATGGACTGAGTAAAGAAATTATCAGTACAAATTTGTTTAATAGTTTCAGGGGAGTGAAGGAATTGCTGCATATAGTATAGCTTTAAGATTTCCACAAGTTCAGCAGTCTGTAATGTACACTCACAGTTAATACTTGACACAGATGATAATATCGTTGATTAGCCTTTTGCATGCAGTCCAACAATAAATGGACTGACTAAAGAATCTGAAGAATATTTCTGTTAGTACTTCAACGCTGATGTTTTGCAATAGATAACTTGCTGCTATCATTCAAGTCAAACTATGCAGCAATTCAACAACCGTTTGTTGACACAACATATCAAAAAGAACAGAAAGGAGTCGCAGAGGTAACCGCCTGCACAAACCAAACCAGAGGAACAATGAATGTCCTTCAACATAAACTCAAACGAGTTCACACCAAGAACGGGATGAGGGTTACGATCAAGAGGAGGGAGGCATCATGATGCATCGTGCTACCTTTGCATCACTTAAACTCCAGAAAATGGCGGGGAAAGGAACAAGTGGTCATAGAGCATATATAGAATAAAAATGCCGCACAAATTTCATTTCAGATTAATATTTTCTTATGTAATTTCAGACAGGTTGGATACAAGTTCTGAACTTTCATTCAAGCAAATTATCAGTACAATTTTGTTTAATAGTTTCAGGGGAGTGAAGGAATCGCTGCATATAGTATAGATTCAAGATTTCCTCAAGTTCAGTAATCTGTATTCTGTAATGTACACTCAGAGGTAATACTTGACACAGATGACAATATCGTTGATTACCCTTTTTCAGTCCAACAATAAATGGACTAACTAAAGAATGTTTCTGTTAGTACTTCAACGCTGATGTGTTGCAATAGATATCTTGCTGCTGTCATTCAGGTCAAACTATGCAGCTGTTCAAGAACCGTTTGTTTTTTTTTTTTGACCAACAAACAAGAGATTTTATTGATTAACAGCACGAGGCTGTTAGCACCATTACATTGTTAATGGCTACAAGTTGGAGTGCCGAAAGAAAGGGGCACCCATGTTGTCATGGCTCGGGTTAACACACAACCCATCGAAGCCATGGATCTGATCCTGTGAAAAGGCTAGTCCCTGTCTAGCAAGAGAATCAGCCATCTGATTGCATTGCCTTTGGATCCTGTACGCCGTGATTGATGTACCTGCTAGATTGGAGAAAACTAGCTCTGTGTAGGGCTTGATCCTCCAATCCGGTGGATTAGTTCGGTCGGCATTGTTGATGTAGTTTATCAGGACCTGGTTGTCTGTCATCATTGCTGCTCCTTCAGTGATGTTTAACCTGCGCAAGAGCGAAGCACCTAGGGCAAGCGCCGCCGCTTCAGCCATGATAACTGAAGATGCATTCCGCATTTTTTGCCTTGATGAAGATGCTGGTTGGTGGCGAGGTAGATGTATTGACGATGAACACCCCCAAACCTGCTCTTCTGGGTGGGGCTCCATGCACATCCGGGAGTATAGATGCATCCGTGTAACACCTGAAACCATCCAATGAAGTTGGAGACTGAAGAAGATACCTGTCATGCGTAGAGGAAGGAGCCGGGTTGGATTGTTGTATGTGCTGTTGGGCTAGTTGGCCGAATCCAAGCCTCCCTGGTTGATGTTCCTGTTGTACTGATTGCAAGGAACGGTTGATTTCAGGTGTCCAACTATCATTGGAGTGGAGTTGTACCTGTGTGCTATCTCGGAGTGATTGACTTTGTTCATTGGTAGTGGCCTCAGGGGATGGGTTAGCAGCAGTGGGATTCTGTATGGCCTGTTTATAATTTTCCATGTGAGCCTGTGCTGCTTTGTGCACCTGGACTGGACTCCATCTTCTTCCATTGAACCTGAGATCATTTCTTGCTTTCCAAATATACCACATGATAAATAAAGTATTGCAAATGGTGTCATCAGAAGGATTAGACGTAATCAAAGTAGGTAAAGCAATTTAAATGCCATCTTCAACTATATTTATGTTGTGAACTGGAACGGGAGAAGAGGAAGTAGTCCATACCTGTCTTGGTAGCTCACATAAGAAGAATAGATGGTTGTCATCCTCAATAGCTCCACAATGACTGCAATTCTTGCTGATATGTGCTGAGTATCTGCCCGCTCTCTCACCAGTTGCTAAGGCTCTTCTAATTACTCTCCAAGCAAAAGTTTTCAGTATGGGTGGAATGTTCTTGCTTTTCCAAACTTTCTGTAGGATGTTGTTAGCATCATCAGAGATGCTCCTGGACCCCTGAGGAGGAAGGGTGTGCACTTGCTGAGATCTGAGGTGGGAATAGATGGCCTTAGTGGTGCAGGCCCCATTAGTCGCCGGTGTCCACCTGAGTATGTCACTGCTGTCGGATTCAACCACTTGGACACTCTGGATGGCATGGGCAGCTTCAGGGTCAAAAATAGCTTCAATGAGTGGTTGATTCCAATCGTGGGAGTGGGGATGCCAAAGGTCAGCAACCGTTGAAGGGAGGGGGAGTTGAGCAACAGGGAGTTTCAAGTGGTCATGTATACCACTCCAAATAGGGCACCAGGGAGATGACCAAATGGAAGAATTACCAGCATGAATTGATAGCTGACATTATCAAAAAGGTGATGCATGACTTGGAGAATGGAGGACCAATAAATGGCTTTGGGAGTGGTAGTAGGTGCATTCCAAAAGGAGGAGTTGGGAAAATATTTGGCTTTAAGGATGGAGGAGAGAAAGGGATTCTTATCAGTGGCCACATTCCAAGCGGAGTGGACAATAAGACTTTTATTGACACAACATATCAGAAGAACAGAAAGGAGTTGCAGCTGTAAAGATAACCGCATGCACAAACCAAACCAGAGGAACAGTAATCAGAAACAAAAGGATGTCCTTCAACATAAACTTAAACGAGTTCATTGCAACTAGCATAAACTCGAAATTCCCTCATAGGATAAAAAGTTTGTGCAGTGAATGCACAGTAGTGAGGCTGCTATTGTAAGTCCAGGTCACTCACGAGGGTCCCGATTGTAAATGATAGGGCCCCTTCTTTGTCATCCTTTATTTTTTGTATATTAAAATAACTAGTGAGGCTGCTAAGCTATTGCAAGTCCAGTGTCAACTTCGCTAGCAGCCTCGTCACTTTCAATCCACCCACCCACTCACAGAAACGAAAAATGTGTGTGTGTGTGTGTGTGTGAGAGAGAGAGAACTTAGTTTGGAATTTGGAAACAATCTAAGTTCAACGTGGTAGTAATATAAAAGGGAGTCATCACTTGCTTCGAGAGCTGATGCTAAAGATGCTTGTAGCAGTACAGAAATAAAGAGAGACCCGTCATTTTCGAGCATTTGTTTCTGCTTCATAGCAGCCGCGCGCAACAGTCCTGCCTGCTGTGCTGTGAAAGCTTCCAGATTTGCAACATTTTTCTCTTTTCTTTTTGAGTTATTTATGTTGTCCATTTGCATTATTATTGCTTAAAGACGGTGGCAGCCAGGCTGCTATTGCTGCAAGTTGAGTGTCAGCAGACGGTTGACCATCATCAAGTGTAAAAGGAGCCTCGGCATCGGCGAAGCACAGCGCAGATCTTTTGTATAGAAAATTTACAAAGTCATACCCTCGTGTCGGCGATTTTCTTTTGGAATTCTAGGAAAACCAGCGTGATGGTGTCCAAAGATGTACAAGTTGAGTATCAGCATGATTAAAAAGAAGAATTGAACATGTTTGTTTTCGTACAACTTCATATACGTGTGATCATTTGTACTTATGTTATGCATCAAGAAGAAATATAAACTGGGATGACTAGCGCTCGGTCGTGTCCGCCCTGGTTTCGTGTGCTCGCAGCAGCATTCCAAGCCTGCGCTCGCACCACCACGTCCTCTCACCTTGGTTTCACGCACCCTTGCTTGCGTCCCCTCCACTTCTCACGTGCATTGCAACATGACTTTGTCTACTTTTGAAACATACTATATCTAGAATATAGTGTTTGAAACATGTATATGAAATACTTGCAAAAACATATGAAAAGCACTTGAAAAACCCACGTTTTTTATCGCGGGCTATGCAGAATAGCGGCAGCTGTTTCTGGGCGCTATTGACCGCTATAGCCGCGCTATAGCGCCGCTATAGCGCAGTAGCGCTAGGCTGCCGCAGCCGCTATAGCGCCGCTATAGCACGCTATTTGATTTAAAAAAACAGGAAACATGAAAACATGTTTTATCTTGAATGCATATATAATACATTGATACATGACATATTTAAGTGATAAAAAGATTATCCATGAGATCACAGTGCATACAATCCATAGCCTTGAAGGCATACAAGTAAATAAGTTCTTACTTCTTAGTTCACACAACAATCCAACCAATATGTTCTCTCAACTAAAGTTCACAATTCACTAATTCAGCCATAAAGGCACCACACATTGTCACACTCAGTCAACGACGCGTCCGGGAGAAGCGGAGTGGCTGAATATTTAATTATTAATAGCTCTTATTTGGGTCTTTTATTTGGTTAAGTTAAAATAGGCTTAAAAAGACTAATGGGCCTGGCCCGTTAGCGATTGTAAGCACCTCATATAAATATGAGGGGGATTATTGTGAGTCAATCAATCAAGAACAATTTAGGGTTTATCCCTTCCTCTCTCGCTCTCACGCCGCCGCTGCCCGCCGCCCGTCGCCGCCCCAAACGCCGCCGCCCTTGCGCGGCCGCCACACCGTCCGCAGCGCCACCGCCCCGCGCCCGCACCTTTTACTTCTTTGCCCAACGTCGCCTTTGGCCCCGCCCCACTTGCCGCCCTTGCCCGCCGCCCACGCGGCCACCCGCGCCGTCGCCGGCGCCGTCATCCGCTCCACCTTCGTCGCCGTCCTACGCCCGTCACCCTTCATCTTCCTCCCGAGTTGACCGGGAATTCGATACGTGACAGATTGGTATCCGGAGACCGAGGCGATCAATGGCTTATGAATGGGCCGGAAGTTTTTGGAGGATATCGACAGAATCGTCAACGAATACTTCGCGGCCGGTGGAGGCCAAATCCACGCCCGCGATCGGCTAAATGCGTTCCACCCTCCAAACGCTCCACCTTGCCTCCAGACACCGATGAGTTCACCATCCGCCGCGCCTCGACTCCGACAACCTTTCAGACAGTCAACAGTCCGGACAGCCCGCCTGAAATTCCAAAGAGGAGTCCAAACACTGTCAAATTATTTTTTCAAGAGTTCGACGGTACAGGTGACCCTTCGCACTGGCTGTATAAATGCAACAAATTTTTTCTCACCCAGGAGACAAAGCACAGTGATCAGCTACAGCTTGCCTCATTCCATCTACAAGGAGACGCACTATCTTGGTTCATCCGCTGGGAAACGGAAGTCGGCCAGCCCTCTTGGCCGGAGTTCGCAGCAGCCATAACCAGGCGTTTTGAGGCTCCTATGCACCACAACCATCTCGGTGAATTGACAGATACACGACAACTGGGAGACTTGGACACCTACACTAATGAATTCACTGCAACACTCAACAAGGTGCGGCAACTTTCAACCAAGCAACAGGCCATGCTCTATATTGCCGGACTGTCCCCATTACTTCAACTAGAGGTCCAATTGCATCACCCGTCAGATTTGGAGACTGCAATGGCCCTCGCCCGACGTTACTATTTGTCTTCACAACGGCGTGCTGATAAGGTACATACCTACCAATAACACCAACGAAATTCAGATATCAGCCCACGCATTAACTGGTATTACTACTTGTCCGACTATGCAATTAATGATCTCAATGAATGGAGTTCAATTGCTAGCTTTATTGGATTCTGGCTCCACACACAATTTTATTGACTCTGATCTAGCAAGACAAATGAACCTGTCAAGTTCAAAATCCAATGCATCTCTGAGGGTCGCAGTTGCTAATGGAGACCACATATCGAATGGGGCAGGTATGATAATGTTCAGTTTTGTATCACTAATGAATGTTTCAAGGCTGATTTCTATAGCATCAAATTGGGCGGCTATGACGTCGTTCTCGGTGTCCAATGGTTGAGTTCACCGGGAACAATTGTCTGGAATTTTAATAAACTCATCATGAAATTTTGGCGCCATGGACAACCAATAATATGGCATAGCCTGTCAGCGGGGGCAGATATTTCGCCAGGTATTCATGTCCTATCCTCAGATCTGCCAATCTGTTCAAGGAGCCCTCCGGGTCTGCCACCTCAAAGAAGATATGACCACGTAATACATTTGAAAGATCCAACTCAACCAACGGTTGTCCGGTCATATCGTTATCCTCAGATACAGAAAAATGAGTTGGAAAGACAGTGTGCAACAATGCTCTCACAAGGCATCATACGGTACAGTACTTCACCCTTCTCATCTGCTGTTCTCCTTGTTAAGAAGCAGGACAAGACATGGCGATTCTGTGTTGATTATCGGGCACTTAATGACAATACCTTGAAAGATAAGTTTCCTATACCTGTTATCGCGGAAGTCTTGGATGAGCTGCAAGGAGCGAAATTTTTCACCAAACTGGACCTTCGCTCGGGCTATCATCAGTGCGAATGCATCCAACAGACATTGAAAAGACTGCTTTTAGAACACATCATGGACACTTTGAGTTCTTGGTCATGCCCTTTGGTCATTACAACGCTCCATCTACTTTTCAAGCTCGATGAATGATATTCTAGGACCATACCTATGGAAATTTGTTTTGGCCTTTTTGATGATATACTGATTTTTAGTAAGACCAGTCTGAACATTTGCGACATGTGGAAGAGGTATTCAAAGTTTTGCAATCCCATCGCATCTTCTTGAAAATGTCTAAGTGCCTCTTTGGACAATCTCAACTTGGTTATTTGGGACACATTATCTCGATCTTTGGAGTGGCCGTCGATCCCGAGAAAATTGAATCGGGTCACCAATTGGCCTACAACCGTCCACTCGAGAGAACTCGAGGGATTCTTGGGACTTGCAGGCTATTATCGGAAATTCATTATGAACTATGGTACAATTGCTCGACCGCTTACGGACCTACTTAAGAAAGACTCATTCCTGTGGACACCTCTAGCTACAACACATTTGACCATCTCAAGACGACTTTGTCTTGACACCGGTACTCGACTTCCCGACTTTAATAAACTATTTGTGGTAGAATGTGATGCTTCCGCACGGGCATGGGAGCCGCCTTGCACCAAGGCAATGGACCAATAGCTTACTTCAGTCGACGGATGCCTGATAAATATAAGAAACTAGCGAGCCTATGAGCGTGAACTCATTGGTTTGGTAACAGCCGATCAAACATTGGAGACCTTACTACGGTTTAAAATATATTTTGGATCGGCGCTTATCAACTATTCCTCGGCATCGATTGGGTTAGCAAACTCTTTGGGTTATGATTTCTCGGTTGAATACAAACCGGGTAAATCAAACGTGGTGGCCGATGCATTGTCCTACCAAAACAACGTGGAATCCTCAATAATGGCTATCTCGAAATTCAATTTGGATTATTTGACCAATTGCGAGAGGAAATTGCATTCGATGTGACGAAGCAATAGGCCTTATTGTAATGTAAGATGGGTATTAGGGGATACTAGATAACTAGGCCTTATGCTTTGCCAAGAGCTTGAGAGATTGAGGGGGATTAGATTTGTTTCTTCATAATTCATTGCCTGCCTTCCATTGTGCCTCATGGGCTGATTATAAAGGTTACATAGGACTAGCACCTCTTGTGACTAGCCAATATGGTACTATTACTAATTGCTCTAACATAGATAAATAACTAAGATAACTTGGGCCTATTGGGCCGGTGGCGACTTCGCCGGCTGCCCATGACATCTCCCCGCCCTCGGAGACCCGGCTTCGTCCTCGAAATTTGGATAGTTTCTGCAACCTCACGGATCCCATGGGAAGAGCTGAACCGCGGCTTCATATCGGGTGAGTGGAGGATGTGCCCGGCCTGCTCTTATGTTGGATTTGTCGAGCACCACACCAGGGAACAAGGATGAATGAGACGGCCATAGCCATTGATGCCGATCTTTGGATGGTCTTTGCCGTTCACTGCTTTGGAAGTGCCCATACTTGGACCTCCACCTCAATTGGAGGCGGCGGGATGTATCGGTGAGGCCGAGTGGATGAACACGCCGCGGCGGTGATGAGCGAGGAGCATGCGCATCTTCCGCACCATGCGACGGACAAGAAATCCTCGCATTGTTGCTTGTAGGCGCATCGCTTGCTCCTTCGAACTCTTGGCCATGTTGATGACGAAAGGAGGTAGCACCGGCTGTTTTGTGGGCTGTAGTGGATCTGCTTGCGCGTTCGAGGTAGTCGGCAACTTGTTGCTTTGATCCTTGTTGGAAGGACTGCGGCCAGTAGTGGCCTTTGATGGTTGCGGCTCTATCGGGATGCTCCCTTGTGGAAGCAATGCTTCCACGGCGATCGTGAGAGTCGACCCGCGAGAACCCGTCTTCTTTGGAAGCCATGAACGCATCGAGAGGATGGTGCTTGAGGGGCGGCTCAAAATGCGATTGGAGCGACTCGAGAATCTGCGCCATCGAGGCGTACCTTCGACTTCTTTGGACTTGGGTATACCACACCTTGGCGCTCTCCTCTAGATGGCGGTGGGTCATCCAGACCTTCTCCTCTTCCATGATACACTGATGAAGAAAGTAAGACTCACAACGATTGATGAAAATCAGCGGATCGGACACGCCATCGAACCGCGGAAAAATCCATCTGTTGGAGCCACGGTGGGGCTGTCCTCGGTGATATACGCCACCAGCGGCGCTGGCTGCCCGCCGAGGAGGAGCGTCGGAGAATAAGGCGGCGATTGCCTTGGTGTTGGCCTCCGTAGTGGCCTGCAAGCCCTCGGCGGCCTTCGTGGCGCCTCAGGGTGGCCTTCAAATCGGCACCCATCTTGCTGGCGCAGGATGACGTGGCCGACGGCAGCGGGTTTGGCGGCGTGGAGGAGCCGCGGGGACGGCGGAGAAGACCAGCAGGGGTCGCGGCAACGAGCAGACGGCACGATATGGCGCGACGACGGCCCGCGCAGGCAAACGAGGCGGCGATGGCTCGCGAGGAAGACGACGCGGTGACTAGTGGTGAGCTTTGGCAGCGGTTGTGAGGTGGGGAATAAGGGGATGGATCGGTCGTGCATCGGCTAGTGGTGGAGAGGCGGCGCGGGATGGTGACGAGGAGGTGCGGCGGCTAGGGTTTGTGGTGGAAGAGGATCGCCGGCGGCTAGGGTTTGCTGGTGGTGGGGACGTTGAGCGAGAGGGATGAGGAACGCCTGGATCGTGATACCAGATGTAATGTAAGATGAGTATTAGGGGATACTAGATAACTAGGCCTTATGCTTTGCCAAGAGCTTGAGAGATTGAGGGGGATTAGATTTGTTTCTTCATAATTCATTGCCTGCCTTCCATTGTGCCTCATGGGCTGATTATAAAGGTTACATAGGACTAGCACCTCTTGTGACTAGCCAATATGGTACTATTACTAATTGCTCTAACAGAGATAAATAACTATGATAACTTGGGCCTATTGGGCGGTGGCGACTTTTTTGGCTGCCCATGACACTTATAGACTCTATCAGCAACGGCAAGGATAAAGTCTGGGAAGTTCGTAATGGCTTGATCTTATTCAACAAAAAGGTATGGCTTTCCCAATCATCCAAGCACCTTCAGACCATTCTTCATGCCATACATGATTCAAAGACATGAGGGGATCCAAAAGACACTTCATAGATTCCGCCCGGACCTTCTTTGTCAAACATGATCGGCGCATAATCACGGATTTTGTGAATGAATGCCAAGTATGTCAACGCAACAAAATAGAACGCTTTACATCCAAAGGGGACTTCTTCAACCCTTACTAATTCTAGAACAGATTTGGGATGACATCTCTATGGATTTCATTGAGGCACACCCTAAGGTAGGCACAAAGTCGGTCATTTTAACGGTGGTCGATCGATTGTCAAAAATGCGCCCAATTTATACCAACTTGTCACACCCATATACGGCAACCGGTGGCTCAAAGCTTCTTCTCGAGAGATAGTACTACGACATGGATTACCCGGATCTATTGTGAGCGACAGAGATGTGGTTTTTACGAGTCAATTTTGGCAAGAGCTCTTCAGACTGTCCAATATTATCCTTCAACCTACATCAGCGTATCATCCTCAAGCAGATGGCCAGGCAGAGGTAGTCAACAAAATCATTACAATGTATCTGCATTGCTTGACGGGTGACAAACCAAAAGACTGGGTCAAATGGCTTCCTTGGGCGGAGTATTGCTACAACACTTCATACCACTCAGCTACTAAGACAACACCATTCAAGCTGGTCTACGGCCGCGACCCCCCAACAATCAAAGGCTACAGCCCGGGTGAGACAACACTCCCATCAGTCGACTCCATTCTTTCTCAGCGTGATGCATTTTTGGACCAAACCAAGGTTCGTCTTCAGTTGGCACAAGACTACTACCGAAAATACTTTGATGCCAAACATACCGAGAGACAATTCAATGTGGGTGATTATGTCTGGCTCAAACTACTGGCACGTTCAGCGGCGACCATCACACCACTATCTAAGGCAAGCTCTCTCCTAAATATTTTGGACTATTCAGTGTTACCAAAGTCATTACCCCGGTTACCTATGAGTTAAAACTCCTGGCTGGTACCCGCATCCACAACGCCTTTCACGTGAGTATGCTAAAACCTCATCGAGGGGAGATACCATCAGATATACCGGATCTACCTCGAATTCATGATGGCACACCAGTACCTGAACCAGAACTAATGCTTAAGTCCAGAGTCCGGCAGGGACACCTTCAAGTACTCATTAAATGGAAGGATCGATCACCTGTCGAATCTTCATGGGAAGATGCGGAGTTATTCAACCAGATCTATCCAGAATTCCAGCTCGAGGACGAGCTGAATCTCCAGGCGGGGAGAGATGTCACACTCAGTCAACGACGCGTCCGGGAGAAGCGGAGTGGCTGAATATTTAATTATTAATAGCTCTTATTTGGGTCTTTTATTTGGTTAAGTTAAAATAGGCTTAAAAAGACTAATGGGCCTGGCCTGTTAGCGATTGTAAGCACCTCATATAAATATGAGGGGGATTATTGTGAGTCAATGAACAATTTAGGGTTTATCCCTCCCTCTCTCGCTCTCACACCGCCGCTGCCCGGCCCGCCCGCCGTCGCCGCGCCTTGGCGCCGCCACACCGTCACAGCGCCGCCGCTGCTGCAGCCTTGCGCGCCGTGTCTTTTCTGCGCCAGCGCCGCCTTGGCCGCCGCCCCGCGCCCCGCCCTCGCCGCCGCCGCCCACGTGGCCACCAGCGCCGTCGCCCCGGGCGCCGTCATCCGCGCCCGTCTTAAATCGCCGTCCTACGCCACGTCACCCTTCGTCTTCCTCCCCGAGTTGACCGGGAATTCGATACGTGACACACATGGTGTTCAGCCATAAAGGCATAAAAGCAAATGAAGTTCATGCATAACGGGATAGCTGATAACAGGATTAAATTCATGCAAAACAAAGTAACAAACTAAGTTTGTAGGAAAATACCGTCTTGTTTTATACCGTCAAAACTCAAAAGTTCATCTCATTTTCTTTGACTTCACCTAAGTTTGTAGGAAAATACATTAACATCTGCAACATCAAATTGGTTTTATTTTTTTAATGAAATGTTCTATTTGATGTTACTATACTTGAAAAAAAGACTTAGTCAAATAAGCGTGGTTTCACTTAGAATTAAACTCAAATGAACAATAATTTGAAGCAGCTCATTCGGTTGAGGGATATTGTAAAAGAAGTGGACACACTATAATATCAGTATGTTTTATATTTGACCAAACTGAAAACATTGTTTGTTTTATAGGTCGTGTAGGTGAGCGTCTATATGTCTGTATTGGATCTTGTAAAAAAATTATGTGAAGACAAAGGAAGTACGTATTTTTTTTAATCAAAGTAAACCTTGTTTCATGTGGGACGTTCCGATGAATCAAGGCTTGAGTGATCTAGATCCGATTGTAAACTTTTTTTTTTTTGATCCGATCCGATTGTAAACCATGTGAGGCTCTCATGATCACCCGTGAGTGACTCGTGGAACACGATAGAATTGGCTGAGATTGTCCTACAGGTCTACCGTGCCCCAGTGAGCAGAGCACACTGGCATGCACATGAACATGACACCTATGTCGGTGGCTCGGCGGCAGTTGTACAAAAATAATAATAAAAAAAATTGCTGCAGCGGCAGCCGTGGCAGCTCCCTGGTCATGGTCAAAGCCAAGCAACAGTTCATGCGCTTCCCGTGGGCGATGGCGACTTAGGCGGACGATGAGAATTCAAAGCAGCGCTCTTGACAAGGTCATCCACCGCCCAGCCCGTCTTTATCCAACAAGGGTTAATTATTAGAGGAAAATTTTTTTTTACCCGTCTTTATCCATCAAAGGTTAATAATTAAGGAAAACTAGGAAATATGCCCGTGCGTTGCAACGGGTGAAGAAGAAAAAACTATAAAATGTTAATACGATATAAGGACAAAATTGATGATCATCACGTCCATAATAAAGTGAATATCGTTAATAATATTATAATGTCCTATTAAATACATAACAAATTAAAATACTCTCAATGTCCCAACTCTTAAGTTATGTGGACCTTTTTTTGATACATAGCTTTTATTATGCTTCTATACACACACACACACACACACACACACACACACACACATTTGTTTAAATATATTATAATAGTATTACCTTTCGATTCTTCAGCTGGTGTAGATTTGGCCTTTTTCACATCGCTTCCCATTTAACTTCATTTTAGTAATTGTCGCACGTTGTTTCCTACTAATCTATATTTATTTCATTGTGTTGCTGTTTAGTCATGGATGCACATCATGCTCTGTCTCTTTTGTCTTTTATCTTCTCTGGATCGATGACTTGGGAATTCGATACATATATACATGCGAGTATTTACCTTAGGTGATTTGATGAGGTCTGACTTCCTGCACTTGATTGATGATATCTAGACATTTGCTCTATGGGCGTAGTTGGATGGCGTAGTTGGATGATAGTGGGAGGAAAGATGTCGAGCTGTGCACCATGCTCGACGTTGTTGTTTTTGCCGTCCCCTTTGGTTTGGTGTGAGGCTAACACTGACATTTTTTTAATAACCGCAAAGAAGAACCATCCATACCGTAACTATTGGGATCCATATATTTACATGTTAGCATACAACTTTAACCAGATGGCCTTGGTTGACGGCCTCAGTTTATTTTCTATCTCTATTTCGCATGATAATCTCCACAACGGCCTACAACGTAGACTCTATAACAAATTTTCTTTGGAGGGAAGCACAGGAGCGCATACACGATGTGCGTTGTGCGCAAAACCCCTTTGTCTTTTTAGGATTAGAATTCCCGTATATGAACCAATATATCTTAGAATTAGACCTGTATCGCGTTAGACAAGAGAACTATTCTAACTTGTATAAGCATGGGTGTATACATAGTCCAAACGAAAGAAACTCTCAATTATCGAATAGTTAGAGAGAGATGGACAAAAAATGTATGGACCAAAAAATAGGCTCCAATTTTACCTCTTAGTATTAGGTGCTGATGTTAATATAAAGGTAAATATGGAGTACTTTATAGTTTTATTGAGTGTTATCCTTGCTATCGATCATTCACTTATAAATATAAAAAACTTCATTAAACATTGTATAAGAGTGCACGGTCTGGTGGTTAGACTATGATACATGGAGTTTGGAGACCACGGTTCAAAACCGAACCCCTGTATGACAGATATTTTTTGGTTTTCCCCTGGTTTTGTGAACGTAGTAGTTGTTTGAATGGGCCTTTGGTGGGCCTGCACACGAGCGCAGGTGGCTGCGGTGGCCATGGGCCATGAATTGGCCTTTGGTGGGCCTGCACACGAGCGCAGGTGGCTGCGGTGGCCATGGGCCATGAGCGGGTCAGACGTCGGTGTATGTGATCGAGTGGGCTTTGAGTGGAAAATGCAGGTGACTAAGTGGGCTTTGAGTGGAGATCAAATGAGGTCAAATCAAGAATGGGCCGGACGAAAATTTAGGGAGAGAAACCTCTCCCTCTTTATTATTAGGTATAGAAAAAGGGCGTGGAGCAGACCCGGCCCCCCCCCCCTCGCGTCCTCTCCCCCGGGCGACCCGAGGAACCCCACCGCCCAACCCTCCCTCTCGCTCCTCCTCGCCCGGCCTTTGGCCTCCCCATCCCGTGCCGGCGGGAAGCTCAAAAAGGCACCCACCCCTGCCCCACCCTCCTCTCCTGCCCTCCCTCTCCCTCCTCCCCCAACTCCTCCTCCAAACTCCGGCTGTTCAGCAGCTGACCCTGGCGGATAGAATACTGCCGGATCCGCGCTCCCCCGGGGGTTGGGCGTCCAGCGGCGTCCTCTAGGGTTCCGGCGACCGACGCTGGTGGGCCGCCGCCCGGGCTTCTGCGTCGCCGGATCCGGGCCCCTAAACGCCAATCCGCCCCCCACCGCCCCCTTTGCCCGGCGGCAAACCCCTGTCCGGCATCTGGCCCGGCAGCGTGCGGAGCCTGCGGCTGCTTCCGTGGCGCTGCACCTGGTACAGCCTGGGCGCGCTGGGGGGCAGCTGGGGCCTCTGATGATGGGTCTGGTGCAGCGGCTGATGGTGGTGGTGGGCGACATTTCAGCGGTCGGCGTCTTCTTAGTTCCTTCCGTTCTGATTGGCGGTGTCGCCCGTGGTGGCCCGGGGCCAAGGTGGGCGCACTGCCCGCGTCTTTCGCGGGCAGCACGGGCGTGTGCCTGCAGCTTCGTGGTGACGTTGCAGGCATGCCGGGCCACCTCACCGGCACGGGCGTTGCGAAGAAGCCCGGAGGCATCGTCCTCGAGTTGCGGCTCTTGCAGGCTGGGTCGAAAAACCTTTCGGTGCTCTCTCTTGCGTTGGCGTTGTTCGCGGACGTCGTGACCCTTCCTGAAGGCAACGCCTAAGCACTGCTGCAGCCTCTCCGCTTCGCTTGCCGGAGTCGGTCCTCTCTTTACTTGGCCTATATGTGCTTCTTTTTCTCTTCACTTAGGTTCGCCCTGTCTCAGTTGATGTTGCCGCCGCAGTCGCTTGCTCGGCTCATAGCGGCTACCTGGTCGCTGTTGGAGTGCCGATGCTCGACCTCCTTATCCCGCTCGGCTCACAACGGCTTCCTAGCCGTTGTTGGAGTGCCGATGCTCGACCTCCTTATCCCGCTCAGCTCACAACGGCTTCCTGGCCGTTGTTGGAGTGCCGATGCTTGAGCTCTCTCGGCTCGCAATACTACACCGTCATTTGTTGGAGTGCCGTTACTTATCTCACTCGGCTCACAACGGCTTCCTGGCCGTTGTTGGAGTGCCGATGCTTGAGCTCTCTCGGCTCGCAGCGACTACCTGGTCGCTGTTGGAGTGCCGTTACTTATCTCACTCGGCTCACAACGACTACCTGGTCGCTGTTGGAGTTGCCGATGGTTCTTCTGGTGGATGCTTTGCCACCGCGGCTTCGTCTTCTGAGCAGGCAACCTTTGTGTTGATTTCTTCTTTGCAGGTCTAGTTGGTTAGGACTTTGGTGTTGGGCCCTCTTTCTCCCTCTCCATGTATTCTTGCTGTTTGTGTGTGTGTTTGTTTCGTGTGTGGGGGCTCCGCAGGTAATCCTAGGATTACTTGTTGAGCCCTTTGTATCGGTGCTCTGACCTTTCTATGGCCATTTCTCTTAATGCAGTACGGGTGAAGTCCCGCTTTCAAAAAATTAAGGAAAAAAAGTATTTTTTGAAACTTGGGAAAAAAGATTTTATCCGTCTTTATCCAGCAAGGGTAAAATAGATATCCAAATCCAATAAGGGACACAAGTACGAGTCCGATTCAGCAGCCACCTATGCGAAGGGAACCCGTTGTCTCGTACGGGATTATCCTCGTCGACGATGGAGGCTATAAAAGAAGGTCCCGGCCAGAGTCCCAACCCAAGGTCAGGTCGTGCTCCACGGATTTTCCTTTTTCCAGAAGTAGATAGCGCGTGGTACATACAGATCTTTTCGTCTTCTCCGTCAGTGAGAAACCAAGAATTTCAGCTTCTTGGGCTGATTCAGGCCGGGGGCGAGATCAATCGATATCGATCAGGCATTCTCTTCTCGGTCTCGCGCCCACCCAAAGGTCGGTCGGTGTTGCTTTGCCGGCCGGTGCCAGCCACGAGGCCGGGGTCAACGATCGAACACCATGGTGGCGGGCGGCGGTGTGGAGCGTGTGGTGTCGGAGTCCCACAGGCGTCGTGTGGCGCCGGCGGCGCGGCTCAACGAGGTGGTGGTGGCCATGGAGGCCGAGATGCGCACCGGCCTCAGCGAGGAGGGTGGCAGCAAGGTCAAGATGGTCATCTCCTACGTCGATAATCTCCCCACCGGGTAAATCTCAGCCTCTTGTCTCCCTCTGTTTGTTCGTAGAACGAACGAACGAACGCGTGTCCTCCCGCTCGACTCGACCCATGCCGTGCTGCCGTGTTCGTCCGCGTGTTGGCAGGCATCAACCCTTTGCCCTTGTGCCGCGGCGGCGTGCCAGCTCAAAGTCCGCCAACTGTGGCCGTCGGACCTAAGCGCCCTCAAGGCTCCAATGCGCTTTGTATAGCAAGGCAGCACGTCCCGGGGCGAGCAGCGGCTACGGCGAGGTGGTTGGACTTGGAGTGCCAGCGCACAGTGCCCCCCTCCCCCTTTGCTTATTGCTTTTTTTGCCCCCTCTTGATAATGGAGGTACTAATATCCAACCTGAAAATTTGGCATGGTATAGCTCAAAACAGAGAAATTGGCAAATAAGCAAGCGCAATTCATGATGCCGCCTTGCTGTGTTCTTGCTAGTCTAGTCTAGCAATCTGTATCCTGCTCAACGTTTCAACAGTCAGTTGCGTGGTGGCAGCTGCTATGGAATAGTCTCCAGTGATCTGATCTGTTGCATTGCACCGGGTTTGTCCCAACCTATCCTAACTAGTCTAGCTTAGTAGCTTTTGGTGTAAGTCAAACCACATAAAAATCGTTCCTATATATATATAGTAAAACAAAAAAACACAAACATATCAAGATCGCTGCACACCTCGGCTGTCAATCTCTGCTCTGCTTATACATGTTGTTATTGTGCACAAATCAGGAATGAAGAGGGTGTCTTCTACGCCTTGGAATCTTGGATCTCGGCGGAACAAACTTCCGCGTCCTGCACGTGCACCTCGCAGGGAAACACAAACGTGTCGCCAAGAAAGAGTCCAAGGAGGTATCCATCCCTCCTCGCCTTATGTCAGGCAACGCTGCGGTGAGTAGTACACATTTTCACTTGCATTTCACGCTTTAATTGTTTTTTTTGACACCACGCCTAAGTGCGTTTCTCATTCACGCTTTTTCTTCAGGAGCTGTTTGGTTTTATCGCTTCAGCGTTAGCCAAGTACATTGCGAGTGAAGAAGAAGAAGGGCACATCAATGTGTCTGATCATGATAAGCAGAGAGAACTTGGGTTCACATTCTCTTTCCCTGTGCGACAAACGTCGATTTCGTCAGGCACCCTCATCAAGTGGACCAAGGCGTTTTCGATCGATGACGCTGTAAGCATTCATTTTGTGGCTTTGAATTCTAGATACTTAATATTACGGAGTACCTACTAGAGTTACCACAACATATATACCACTTTATGGAAAATGTTGCAAGTCTGTAGAGTTCTTATACCATGGCATTTTTTGAAACTATTCAGCTAGGTGAGGATGTTGTCGCTGAGCTGCAGACGGCCATGGAGAAGCAAGGCGTCGACATGCATGTGGCGGCGTTGGTTAGCCCTTATTACCTTCTAACCTGATGATCTATTTCAGCTGTTGTCATCGAAACAAACAGCCCTTTCGTAGACTAGGATCACAGGCTGACAACACGTTTTCATGCCTCACTCAGATCAACGATACCGTTGGGACACTGGCTGCTGGTCGGTACAATGACGAGGATGTCGTTATTGGTGTGATACTAGGTACTGGTTCAAATGCCGCTTATGTTGAAGAGGCAAGCACCATACCCAAGTTGGAGGGAGAATTACCCAAATCAGGAAACATGGTAATGTTGGGTGCCTTGATAATATTTCTCATTTCATCATTCATGTAAATTGTGTAGACAGCACAGGATGGTTTACCTGCCTGCTTTTTGCAGTGTTCTGACCATGTTTCTGCATTTCAGGTGATAAATACAGAATGGGGTAACTTCGATTCGCCCTGCCTCCCAATCATAGAATATGATCAAGCATTGGATGAGGAGAGCTTAAACCTAGGGGAACAGGTAGGTTTGACAGGAAGCATGGACAATGCATGATTCTCTTATTCATTCATGCTAGTAAAAACCTTTGCTTACAAAGTTTAACTGTTGTTTCTTGTTTTCAGATCTTCGAGAAGTTGATTTCTGTTATGACCAAGCAAGTGTATACGCGCAAGGGGGCGGCCAGTGGCTGATCCGCTGATCCTGCGCAAGTCATATCGAGTCAGGAGTCTAGGAAGTTTGGTTTGCTAGGAGATTTGGTTTGTTAGGAGTCGGTTTGGAGTCTGTTAGAGTTTGCCTTGGGCAAGGAGTCATGAGTCGAGTCTGTAAAGGACTAAGAGTCCGTATTGCATAATGAAAACATCAGCCCAGGATTGAGATATATTCTCCCTTGGGCGCCTGGCATCTCTACCTCTCGCTCTCGATCTTGCCCGCGACCACGGCACCGCCAGGCCCTCGCCGCCGGCAGTTCAAACCTCGTCCTCGTTCCCCGGTTCATCACCACTACAACCTCCATAGCCTAGCTCGTAACAATCACGTATCGAGACCACCACGTCGGCTCCACCAGTCACCCCCGTGATCCCTTCCACCGCCGCCGCTGCCACCACCGCCGCCGCCTCCCGTCATCGCGCCCTCCACCAACCCCACCACCACCAATGCCATCGCCGTCACCACCACCGCCCTCGCCTCCTCCCAGCCAGCACCGATCATCCCCACCCTCTCCAATGATGTCACCAAGCCGATATCGTCACTGCCATCAATGGCATCAGCACGATGATGGGCACCCTGTTCTGCCAATTCTCCGAGCTCTCGCTCCGCATGTCCACCATGGAGAGCAGAGCAACCGCTTTCCTCGCTTAGGCCGGGTCCGGCATCTTTGCGGGCTTTCCCCAGCTTCTAGCCTCGACGCCGCCGCTGTTCCCGGTGTTTTCCACCTCGCCGCCGCCTATCACATCCACGGTTCCAGCCTCGTCACCTGGCAATGCGGCGGGCCAGCCGTCCTTGGGCCAAACAGCGCCGATCGCGGAGACCTTGTTCCCCAACGGGTTTCCGCGGTCACCATCATGGGTTCCCTCGACATCTAAGATCATGAGGGGGACTCCCTACGGGTCGGCGCCATCGCCAGCCACCTCGGCCCAGCAACCGGCGTCTTCCGACTCTGAGAGCTCCAACTCCGTGCCACGCTTCTACAAGCTTACGTTCCCGACGTTCGACGGCACAGAAGACCCCTTGGGATGGCTGCTCAAGTGCGAGCAGTTTTTCCAGGGCCAGCAGACTCGGCACACCGATTGGGTATGGCTGGCATCATTCCACATGACCGGCCGCGCCCAGTTGTGGTACTCCAACCTCAGCGCGACAATGGCGGGCCAACGTGGGAGGATTTTCGGCGCCTCTGCCATGAACGCTTCGGGCCGCCGCTCAGCACCAACCATCTGGCCGAACTGGCGCGGCGCCCTTTGGGGCCAACGTCGAGACTTACATGGGCGCGTTCCAGGCCCGCCTTGCACATGCCGGTCAGTTGTCGCCGGACCAGCAGACAAATCTCTTCACCGGTAGCCTTTCCGAGCATATCCACGTGGAGGTCGAGCTCCACGATCCGCGCGATTTGCAACGAGCCATACGGCTGGCTCACGCTTATGAGCGCCGGAACGGAACCTGCAGCTGGCCCTGCCCGCATCCCTCGGCCCGATGCGTCAAGGCGGCGCCCGGCTACGGCCTCGTCCACCCCGGCCCCAAGCTCGGCCTCGGCTTCTTCTCAGCCGCACGCCTTCAAATGTCTGACCCTTGAGGAAATGGCGGAGCGCCGCAAACAGGGACTCTGCTACAACTGCGATGAACAATACGTCCGGGGCCATAAGTGCGCCCGGCTGTTCTTCTTGGAGGCCGCAGATTACATTGTCGAGGAGCCGGCGGACTCGGAGGACGGCTCGATCACGCCGGCACTTGACACGGTGGAGGAGACGGAGAAGCCCTTGATCTCCCTCAACGCCATCACCGGGATCCGCATGGAGGAGACCATGCAGCTTCGCGTGTTCTCATGGCGACCAGGGTTCTCGCCCGGCGGACTGCGGGTCCATGCACAACTTCATCGGCCGGCCCGACCGCCAACGCGGGGTGCCCTTCTCCGATAGTACCGGGCGCACGTGGTGGTCGCCAACGCGTGGCCTGCAGCGGCCTGGCCCGTGGGTTGCCGCTCCAGATTGGGGGGGGGAGACGTTCGACATCGACCGCTTCTCGATCCCCTCGACGCGTATGATATGGTCCTCGGGGTAGCCTGGCTACATACCCTAGGGCCTATCCTCTGGAATTTCGACGAGCTCACGATGACTTTCCACCGTGGCGGTCGGCGTGTCCAGTTTCAAGGCATGGGAGACGGGTGCTTTCGGGCAGCGCCCGGCACAGTCTTTGCTCTCGTCAAAAGCCGAGTCTGAGAGCGCCCTCTTGGAGTGGTTGCTGGACTCCTACTCCGGTGTGTTCGAGCCGCCGGCGGGACTGCCACCATCAAGATCGTGCGACCACCGCATCCATCTCAAGACAGGTATGGAAACGGTGGCCGTCAGGCCATACTGCTACCCACAGCTACAGAAGGACGAACTGGAGTGGCAATGCAGGGAAATTCTACGTCAAGGCACCATCCGCCCCAGCACTTCCCCCTTCTCCGCGCCAGTACTGTTGGTGAAGAAGCAGGACGAGACATGGCGCTTTTGCGTGGATTACAGGGCCCTCAATGCAGCCACCGTCAAAGACAAGTTCTCCATACCTGTGGTCGAGGAGCTCCTAGACGAGCTGCATGGCGCCAAGCTGTTCACCAAGCTCGATCTCCGCTCGGCTATCATCAGATACGCGTCCACCCTGACGACGTGGCGAAGACGGCGTTCCGCACCCATCACGGCCACTTCGAGTTTTTGGTCATGCCTTTCGGCCTGTCCAACGCTCCCTCAACGTTCCAAGCATTGATGAACCATGTCTTGAAGCCGTTCCTACGAAGGTGCGTGTTGGTGTTTTTCGATGACATCCTCATCTACAGCGCCTCCTGGACCGAGCATCTTCAGCACCTGCGCGCCGTCCTCGACGTCCTCCGCTCCCATCAGCTGTACCTCAAAAGGTCCAAGTGTACGTTCGCCATGCCCTCTGTCCAATACCTCGGCCACGTTATTTCACAGGAAGGCGTCACCATGGACGAGTCTAAGGTGGAGGCAGTGCGTTCCTGGCCGCAACCGCGGTCTGCACGTGGCCTGCGGGGCTTCCTCGGCCACGCTGGTTACTACTGGCGCTTCATCAGGGACTACGGCGCCATTGCCGCGCCACTGACGAGCTTGCTCCAGAAGAACGCCTTTTAGTGGTCCGAGGCGGCGGAAGAGGCCATGGCCATGAAGAGGGGCGGCCCGACACCCCGTCCTCCATCTTCCTGACTTCGACAATGAGTTCTTCATCGACTGTGATGCTTCCGGCTCGGGTTTTGGGGCCGTCCTGCATCAGGGCGGTGGTCCCATTGCCTTCTTCAGCCGGCCGTTCGCGGTTCGCCATTTGAAGGTGGCAGCCTACGAGCGTGAACTGATCGGTCTCGTCCAGGCGGTGCGCCATTGGAGGCCATATATCTAGGGACGTCCCTTCATTGTGCGCACGGATCATTACGCCCTCAAGTTTCTGCTGGACCAGCGGCTCTCAACGATTCCCCAGAACCACTGGATCAGTAAGTTAATTGGTTATGATTTCAGGGTGGAGTACCGGCCGGGGAGCCTCAACGTCGTGGCCGACGCGCTGTCCCGTCGCGATGGCGATGCTCCCCTGCTGGCCTCGCTGCCGGGCTTGGAGCCGGCCTTGGCTGCCCTCTCGTGCTCGCCTTCCGGTGTTCGAGGACCTCGCGGGGGGAGCTCGGCGCAGATGGGGACCTCCGTGCTCTCCGCGACAAAGCTGCGGCCGGGACGCGTGGCGCCCGGCCCGGACCGTGCTGGATGGGCTGGTCCTGCATAAGGGTCGCGTCTTCGTTCCACCCTCCTCGGCCGTGCTCGACGACGTGCTGCAGCTGGCACACACCGGTGCCCATGAAGGTATCCAGAAGACGCTCCAACGGTTGTGCATGGAGTTCTTCATCGAGCATGATCGCAGGGTCGTCCAGGACTTCGTGCGTTCCTACTCCACATGCCAGTGGAACAAAACCGAGGCACTGCATCCGGCGGGTCTGCTCCAGCCGTTGCCGGTGCCTTCTCAGGTCTGGGCCGACATTGCCATGGACTTCGTTGAAGCGCTGCCCAAGGTCCATGGCAAGAGCGTCATCCTCACAGTGGTGGACAGGTTCTCCAAGTACGGTCACTTCATTCCGCTGGGCCACCCGTACACGGCGTCCTCCGTCGCTCGGGCGTTCTTCAACGACATTGCCCGGCTACACGGCTTTCCCGTTTCCATCGTCAGTGACCGGGATCCTATGTTCACTGGGCATGTCTGGCAGGACCTGTTTCATCACGCCGGGGTCCAACTCCGGCACTCCGCAGGAGCTCAGCGTTCCATCCTCAGACGGACAGCCAGTCAGAGGCGGTCAATAAGACGATCGCCATGTACCTGCGTTGCCTCACCGGAGATCGACCTCGCGATTGGCTAGACTGGCTTTCGTGGGTGGAGTACTGCTACAACACCGCCTACCACACCGCCCTCCGGACATCGCCGTTCACGGTCGTCTACGGCCGGTCTCCACCGGAGCTACTGCCATACTCGCCAGGCAGCGCCCGCACTGACGCGGTGGACGCCATGTTCTCTAGCCGCGACGAGTTCCTGGCTGAGGTACGTGCTCGGCTTCTTCAGGCCTAGGAGCATGCCCGGTGCTTCTACGACGCCAAGCATCGCCCGCTGGTCTTCACCGTGGGTGATTGGGTGCTTCTCCGATTGCTTCGCCACACGCAGTCCGTCAGTCCGGGAAGTAAAGGCAAGCTGGGCCAAAATATGTTGGGCCCTTTTAGGTCCTGGAGCGCGTCGGAGAGGTGGCCTACCGCCTTCAGCTACCGGAAGGCGCGCGCATCCATGAGGTGTTTCATGTCGGGGTGCTCAAGCCGTTCCGGGGGCCTCCTCCTCTCACGACGCCGCTTCTTCCTCCTCTACGCCATGGGCGGCCGTTGCTCCAGCCTGAGCGCGTGCTGCGATCCCGTCTTCGTCTTGGTGAGTGGCTCATCTTGGTTCAGTGGGAGGGCCTCCCGGCTGTGGATGCGACTTGGGAGCAGGTGACGACATTTCGCGAGGCGTACCCAGCATTTCAGCTCGAGGACGAGCTGTTTCTGGAGGACGGGAGAGTTGTTATGACCAAGCAAGTGTATACGCGCAAGGGGGCGGCCAGTGGCTGATCCGCTGATCCTGCGCAAGTCATATCGAGTCAGGAGTCTAGGAAGTTTGGTTTGCTAGGAGATTTGGTTTGCTAGGAGATTTGGTTTGTTAGGAGTCGGTTTGGAGTCTGTTAGAGTTTGCCTTGGGCAAGGAGTCATGAGTCGAGTCTGTAAAGGACTATAAGAGTCCGTATTGCATAATGAAAAGGTTAGCCCAGTGTTGACACCTGTTAGCGTCAACTTTTACTATAGCTTTTCACCCAAAAGGAAACAAGAAAACACACTAGTCTAGGGATTTATCTGACAATTTTCACGAGTTTTGCATATTCTGTAATTTCTAGGGAGATTTCTAGAAAAACTGGAAAAGAGGGATTCAAGTGCAAATTAACCACGGAACTTATCCGCCACGAAGGACACCACAGGAAGACTCAGGAAGGATCCGAAGACACCGGAAGGAGCGAGGAGAGCAGAGCCCGCCAGGTGGGGCCGGCCGGCCCCACCATGGCGCCGGGCGACGCCCCCCTTTAGGGTTTGGTGCCCCCGCTTCTGGAAGCTTCTCCTGGCGCCTAGGGTTTTCATCTCAGCCGTTGGTTAAGTCGGTTTGATCCTGCGGCGCACGCGCATCCCACCGGACTATAAATACATGGGTAGACCCCCCTAGAGAGAGCCAATTCATTATTCATCAAGGCCTCAAGCCATCAAGTATCAAGAGCCTTCAAGTTCATAGGATTAGCTAGCTAGATTAGAAGTAGAGGAGATCTAGTTCTTCATCGGATCTGGAGCCCCGGGCGTCTGGCTGGAGCGCAAGAGTTCGGTAATAGATCTAGTTCTTAGTTACTTTATTGTATTCAACATTCAGATTAGGGAGACTTTACTCTAAATATATTCATATGTTCTTAATTGCATTAGTCATTGTCTACTTTAATTATATGTCTAGTTTAGTTACTTTGATCTTATTGAATTCATGTAATTGCTCGTATAGCGTTTATCCATATGTACAATGGGTAGATGATAGGCGATATGTAGACGTGGTGTCTAGATGTCTTGTTTATCTGCGAGTGCACCCTGATATGCCGGGGCGTGTGGTAGTCTGCGTAGGTGACAGCTACATTAGTTCCTCTCGTAGTCCACCCCCGTATATAGGACTAGCATGGGCACGGTCGTGAAGGAGGTGACTTAGTTCTTAATATCCTCATTAGTTGATGCCTCTTTACAGGTAATAATGATTTAGGGTTGACTTAGCAATGATGATTAGATGTAGTTGCACTAATTAGAGTTATTCAATTGACGCAGTTATAGACTTATTTTCCTAATTTATTTAATGGCTAGCTATGATTATGACTAGTAAGATGCTCGATGATTATCCTTAATTATGATACATGATGATTATGCTATCACCCATATTTATCTATATTTATCTTATGACCTCTGCCTGTTAAGATTAGAGTACGTAGATAATATCGATTATTCATTTAATCCATCAATATGACAATAATAGTTTATTACATAGCCTTCCTAGAGGTATAATTATAAATCGACAACCTGGATACTTCCCTAGGTGAAATGCTACAACGGTATAATTATCTGTCCGTTTGCAGAACCCATTAGTTTACATTCATATCTTATTCATATATTTATCTGCCTAGTCACAATAAGTACAATATAAATCTATGATACTTTCCTAGCAATATAATTGGGGATGACAACCTATTTCATATTTAGGAATGTTAGTAATTCAAATGTGGCTAGTTGCTAATGACAAGTAATTATAATACCCAGCATTTCTGGCGTCGTTATTGGGGATAGGATTTATCTCTATTTTTAATAGTGACGTTAGAAATGCCAACACCTAGGATTGAGATATATTCTCCCTTGGGCGCCTGGCGTCTCTACCTCTCGCTCTCGATCTTGCCCGTGACCACGGCACCACCAGGCCCCGCCGCCGGCAGTTCAAACCTCGTCTCGTTCCCCAGTTCATCACCACTACAACCTCCGCAGCCTAGCTCGTAACAATTTCAGGGATGTATCTTGGTGAAATTGTAAGGAGGGTGCTGATCAAAATCGCATCACAGTCTTCAATCTTTGGCAATGTCAGCCACACTAAGCTCAAAACTCGCTTCATTCTGAGGTATGTATTTTTGTCTTTTATTTCAACAGCTGCCTTGCTGTGTTATATATATCAAACACCAGAGTTAAGAACAGAAGGTTGGGTGACTCGTGTTGATCGAACGTTGTGTGTATGTATGTTTGACATTTCAGGACTCCGGATATCTCCGCGATGCACCATGACGATACGCCTGACCTGAGAATCATGGCTGAGAAACTGACCGACAACCTCAAGATCATGGACACGTCCTTGGACACGAGGAAGATGGTGGTCGAGATCTATGACATCATCATCAGCAGGTTTGCTAGGCTGGCTGCGGCAGGGATCGTTGGGATCCTCAGGAAGATAGGCAGAGCAGTGCCTGGCGATGAGCGTCGGTCGGTGGTCGCCATCGACGGTGGCCTGTTTGAGCACTACGCCGAGTTTAGGAAGTGCCTGGAGAGCACGCTGATGGAGCTGCTCGGGGAGGAGGTGTCCAGGTCCCTGGCCGTGAAGCTCACCAAGGACGGATCTGGCCTCGGAGCAGCCCTGATCGTAGCTGCTCACTCCCAGCCCCAGCACTGAATTGTGCAGGTTCCGGGGGCCTTTTCTGGGACTCGTGGTGTACTTGTAGTGAATTCCTGTATGTTCTCGAAAACAAGTTTGCTTGGAATTTGCCAAGCCAATGTTCTAATGGAAAGTTGCTATATATGCAGAATCCTACTCTTTTTGTTGAGTTCAGCTTTCCAGTCAGTTAAGTCTCATGTGATCTTAACTATATCTAGATGTGATTTTCTCGAACACGCAAAAAGTTTGTGCGTCTTTGTATTAAGATTAAAAGACTTGAAAGTTACAACGATGCGTCATGTATGATGAACTATAGAGAGAATATAATTATACAAATAGCTCTACCCTCTCTGACAGAAAAAAATCAAATGCAATTACTCGCTAGATAAACAACCTAGTCGTCAATGTCAGGCAGATGCGGTGGCTCGCGCGCCGCCTTGCTCGCCTCGGCCCTATACCTGGCGAGTCCCGGAGGATCCCACACAACGCCTCTTTGTGTGTTGGGTTGCAGTTCTCGCCATAGACGCTGTCTTAGTAGGCCTCCCGTTCCACCGTGGATGGTACCGTTTGTCCATCGATGAACCCCATCCGCCGCGTCACCAATATCTCCCCCTGCTTGGCGACCGGGACACGTGAAAGCGGTTCAGCGGCGATCCTCCTACTGCGATGCGACAGCATAGGCTCCGGTGGTGTCACACCACTGGCAGTGGCAGCAATGGTGACGGCTTTACGTAGAACCTTGGGTTTGAACCGCATTATCCTCTTGCCAAGGAAAGATTGCAGAGAGGTGACTGCGTCCATGCTGATTGGTGTGGCATGCGTGACGGGCTCAGCGTCCACGGCGTCAAGGTGTCCTCCTATAGGCGGCGACGTACATGGCTCCGTCAACATCGGGCCAAAGCCTGGCAGACAGTCGTTGTCTGCCGCGGTTGCATAAACGTCCAAGGGGTCGTCGAACACCCACCGTCTTGGCGTGACCAACTGTCGGTGTTCTCGAAACCAGGGGGTCTCAAGGACCCACAATAAAATTATTTGCCCGCGTGTCCCTAATCCGGATGGTGATGCAAGATGGACACAAGATTTATCCTGGTTCGGGCAAAAGAAGTCCCTACGTCCAGCGGGGGAGGAGACTTGTATTATCTTGCATCAAAGTGGTTGTAGTAGGGGTTACAAGCATGGTGAGAGAGGGGGTGAGCCCCCAGGTCTCAGAAGAATGGAGAGTACTGGAGCAGAAAATCCCCCGAGAGAGAGACCGTCCTCCATTTATAGCCACGAATGGGAGTCTGGATTACACGTGTTGGTGTGCATGTCTCTTGAGGGGTACAGGTGTTTCCTCCTTTGTGAAGAATGAGGACGTGTGGAGGACGCGTGGAAGCCATGCTGATACTTGTGGCATTTCCTGTTGAGGTGGGGTCACGAGGCCTCGGGCGTCTTGCTTGTGCTGTCTTGGAGAAGTGGAGAGGGTGACTTCGTGGGCCGTCGTGGCATTTCCTGTCTTGCTTGTGACCTCTTTTAATTGGGTAACCATTATTTTGGTGTGACTCGCTCTGGGATTGGTTGTCGTGACCCTTTCTGGAAGGGTAGTCTCAGGGTCTTGTTTTCGAGGTGTGCGCGCGAGCGCACCCGTCGGGTGTAGCCCCCGAGGCCTCGGTGGAATGGTTGATTCCTTCGAGGTCTTTTTAAATCTTGTACGCTAGCAAGACCAGAACGGCTTTTTTGTTTATGCTTGTTTGTGCAAAGCCTGTCCGTTTTGCGAGGGCAGCCCGAAGCCCGCGCTTGCGTGCGCAAGGCGATCCAGGCCTCCTCCTCTTTGAGTATACGCTCCTCTGTCGCCCTTCTGAAAGGGAGGAGGAGGGGAGAGGTGCCACATTGCCCTGTAGGCCGCCATGCTCCGGTGAGCATTGTAGCGGGAAAGTCTAAGTGGAGCGCTGTTGACACCTGTTATTGTTGGCATTTCTAACGTCACTACTAGAAATAGAGATAAATCCTATCCCCAATAACGACGCCAGAAATGCTGGGTATTATAATTACTTGTCATTAGCAACTAGCCACATTTGAATTACTAACATTCCTAAACATGAAATAGGTTGTCATCCCCAATTATATTGCTAGGAAAGTATCATAGATTTATATTGTACTTATTGTGACTAGGCAGATAAATATATGAATAAGATATGAATGTAAACTAATGGGTTCTGCAAGCGGACAGATAATTATACCGTTATAGCATTTCACCTAGGGAAGTATCCAGGTTGTCGATTTATAATTATACCTCTGGGAAAGCTATGTAATAAACTATTACTGTCATATTGATGAATTAAATGAATAATCAATATTATCTACGCACTGTAATCTTAACAGGCAGAGGTCACAAGATAAATATAGATAAATATAGGTGATAGCATAATCATCAAGTATCATAATTAAGGATAATCATCAGAGCATCTTACTAGTCATAATCATAGCTAGCCATTAAATAAACTAGGGAAATAAGTCTATAACTGCGTCAATTAAATAACTCTAATTAGTGCAACTACATCTAGTAATCAATGCTAAGTCAACCCTAAATCATCATTGCATGTAAAGAGGCATCAACTAATGAGGATATTAAGAACTAAGTCACCTCCTTCGCGACCGTGCCCATGCTAGTCCTACATACGGGGGGGGGGTGGAGTACTGAGAGGAACTAACGTAGGCTGTCACCTACGCAGACTACCACACGTCCCGGCATATTAGGGTGCACTCGCAGATAAACAAGACATCTAGACACCACGCCTACATGTCGCCTATCATCTACCCATTGTACATATGGATAAACGCTATACGAGCAATTACATGAATTCAATAAGATCGAAGTAACTAAACTAGACATATAATCAAAGTAGACAATGACTATTGCAATTAAGAACATATGAATATATTTAGAGTAAAGTATCCCTAATCTGAATATTGAATACAATAAAGTAATTAAGAACTAGATCTATTACCGAACTCTTGCGCTCCAAATGGCATACCTGGCTCCGGATCCGATGAAGAACTAGATCTCCTCTACTTCTAATCTAACTAGCTAATCCTATGAACTAGAAGTCTCTTGATGAACTTGAAGGCTCTTGATGCTTGATGGCTTGAGGCCTTGATGAATAATGAATTGGCTCTCTCCAGGGGGGTCTACCTATGTATTTATAGTCCTAAGTGGGATGCGCGTGCGCCGCAGATCAAACCGACTTAACCAACGGTGGAGATGAAAACCCTAGGCGCCAGGGAGGAAGCTTCGGAAGGGGAGGCAGAAGCCCTAGGGGCCGGCCGGGCGCCATGGTGGGGCCTGTCCGACCCCACCCGGCGGCCTCGGCCCCTCGCTCCTTTTGGTGTCTTCTCGAGTCTTCCTGAGTCTTCCCGCGATGTCCTTCGTGGCGGATAAGTTTCGTGGTTAATTTGCACTTGAATCCCTCCTTTTCAGCTTTTCTGAAAATCTCCCTAGAAATTACAGAATATGCAAAACTCATAGAAATTGTCGATAAATCCCTAGACTAGTGTGTTTTCTTGTTTCCTTTTGGGTGAAAAGCTCTAGTAAAAGTTGACGCTAACAGTGTCAACAATACCCCCAAGCTTTACCTTTTGCCAGTCCCTTGGCAAACACACCAAGCCTAAATGTTTTTATTTGGATCTGGAGTTGCTACAATATTGTTATACTTCCCAGTACACATGCTTTCAAACAAAATTTCCTCCGGATCAGACAATGTATACTTTAACCTTCAAACTTACTCATTTTACCTGTAATATGGGGCTTCACAACTTTTGCATAAGTCTCGAACAGTCGAAAGATAGAACAATCAAGCTAAACACTATGTCTCAAATTCTTTGTAATACTATTATTCTAGAGTTTTTGATAAGTTTTCAGAATAAAACTCAGAGCTTCATTGTATGACACCCTCAAATCTCTCAGTGTATGTGGTATTTGTGGTTCTCTCTTGAGGGATTAATGTGGTTATGCCTCCTATAGCTAAAGGTATATAAAGTGGAGCTTATAGGAGCGGCAATAACAAGGATAGGCGTACTTTCAAAATATATATTGTAAAGTCAACTAATGGATCCACAGAGAATCGAGGCATACAATCAAACCAAGATGTGCATGTGTATGAAATATGATGGTTGGGTGTTTATGTGTTATTTATGGCTAACTCCTCTTTCTATCTTTGCTCTTCGGGAATGACTCTCTTTTAAAACTTTCTTAGGAAAGATATGGACTATCTTTATTTCTTTTTATTCAGGGAGGCGGGCATCTAGTACCCATTGTTTTAATTGCTGGGACATTTATCCATCTTTTACTCCCCTTTTCTTTTCTTTCTTTCTTTTCTTTTGCTTTTCTTTTCTTTATTTTGCATAGCCACATGCATCCTTTGAATATAATGAACGAATTGAGAGATATAATAAGGACTTAGAGCATTAAAAGACAGGGGTCATCCTATAGGGTGTTAGTGTATTTTTGTGTCCTCTCCCAAAGTGTAGGAGGTGAACATTTTATGATGAACATGTGTGGAAATATGGTGAACGATTACGATTACTCCTTAAAGTAGGAATAATGCATATGTGGACTGGAGTGTGCAAGTGATTTTTGGTTTTAAAAGCATGACAAGACTCTCATAAGGTATACAACATAGGTTGACTGAACTCAATGCGAAGCAAGCAGCTTTAAATGTGAAAAGGTTTTCCTATCTCTAAGATATTAATTCTGGCTTTGGTAGGAATTCACATTTATCATACAAGAGCTCATCATGTAAATTTTGGATTTTCAAGTAAATTCTCTAGAACATAGCAGTGCTAGGAACAAGATAAATAGTAGCTCAACTTTTTATGAATCATATCAATTAACTACCTAGACTCAGCACAAGCTTATACCTCCACAATTTAAGGTTCAGAATAAATTCTCCAATTAAAAGAACAGTGCTTAGAACCGAGGAGATTTTATGTTTGGCAAGTAGGTACTTAGTAAGCATTCTAACAGAGCAACTATTCGTCATCTCCAAGACAATTTTAATGTTCATCAAATTTAATAGCTCTAGCCTGGACTAAATTTATACTCTAATAAATATGAAACTAAATATTTATTTGGTTTTATCTTTTTATAGTTTTATATCTAATATCTAACACAAGACTCTATGACTTCGTGGACCTTCATGTGCCTACATATTTTTGGTATTTTATGACTATTTATAGTAGACTCAAAAATCGCTTAGGTGTAGTCACCTGATAAATAGGGGATGCTCCTCCCCCAAGCTTGATGATTGCAATATCTGGTGTAGACGTTCTTTAGAGCGAACTAGCTAGCAGCGAACCCGGTGGTTGCCACTGATAGTCTCTCTCCTTGCTATGTTGTTGTTCCTGCATAAATACTCCATAAGAAACCAAAACTCGAGGCTCGAATTGAATAATGGGTTAGCGGTCAGCCAAAGAGTAATTGATCACCTTTATGAGTTATCTTTAAATGTTGTCCAATTTAAACAGAATTTAAATTTCTTTTTGAATTTTCTTTTTTATGATGCAAAAATTTAAATATGAATGCTATATTTTTGTCATTTTATTTTTATGCCACCACAGTGGATATTCCTTCGGAAAATACCATAGGGTATCAACATGGGGCTTAATGATGCCATGAATAATACAGTAAATGTTTTTGCTAATCTTTTAATATGTTAACAGACAAAGCTACTAGGTGAATTTAAATTACTAATGCATTTAATAAGATAACTACCATTCTGACCTTATGGCTAGGGTACGGAATTTAAAGTCTACCGACAGGACTTAGATAGAGGTAAACACTTACTCATTGGGTTCATCGTCTAAGGTAACCTCAGTTAACTCTCCGTCTCGTGGTGATGCGTCGCGTGCTTCCTTCCATCTTGCTTCGGTCTCTTTTGCTTCTTTATTTTCTAGCTTCTGCTCTTCATCTTTGTTCGCCTTCTCGCACGCTTCTAATCATGCTAGGATCTTCTCCTTTTCTTTCTTGGCGATCTGGTCCATCCTTTCTGCTTCTTCTGCCCAGCTACTCTAGCGAGGCACGTGCGTGTTCTCTTCTTGCTCCGGGAAGCGATCTTCATATTTCACGATGTTGCCAGGAAAGTCTTCCCATCCACAGTGAGGCTGAGCAGTCTGACGGTGTACTTGACGTCTTCTCCTGTTGCGTTGCTTTCTGGCCTGTTCATGGTTATTTAATGTTTTGAATTGACAGCGTACCTTTCCAGTAGGTAGGTTGAAGTGGATGTGTCCGGACCTGATGTAGATGTTGGTGTTGGCAGTGTAGAGGAACGGTCTTCCCAAGAGAATCAGGGAATCATCGTCTCCCTGCATGTCAAGGACTAGAAAATCTGCAGGTATATATTATCCTTGAATCCTTACCATAACATCCTTGACTACTCCTTCAGGAAATCTCAGTGATTGGTCCGCCATCTGCAATTGAATACATGTTGGTTATAAAGGTAAATCAAACAATTCATTGTATACCTGTTTTGACATTACGTTGCAGCCTGATCAAGTGTCGCAGACGGTGTGAGGAAAGGGAGTGTCTTTGATTGTGCATTCAATGATTGGGACACCTGGATCACCTCTCTTGATTGGAAATGGCTTGGGTAGCAGGTGATCGTTTTCTGTGTTGAGAATAGTGATTAGTTGAGTTGTCTCCTCAGGTGCATGCTTGGTCCTCCTCCATCTTCTATTATTTCTATTGTTCTTCTTCTTTGGCATTGGGTGCGATTCTTGCTCGTCTTGTTGTTGAAATTGCTTCGGGGCTGTGGGAGCTTTCAGGACGTGGTTCTTAAATGTGAATCTCTCTTTCTTGTCTTTGATGGATAAGACGATCTTGGCGAACTCCGCATAGATGACGGCTTTTGTTGTGCACAGGAATGGTCTGCCCAGAATGATGGGTGCCTTCTCATCTACTCCTGTCTCCATGACCACGAAGTCAACTGGGACATATGATTGCCCTACTCGAATGACAACTTCTTCTAGTACTCTCTCAGGGTAGCAAATGGACTGATCTGCAAGCTGTAAGCGCATGTTTGTGTATAACAGGGGATCATTTAATATTTTCTCATAAATTATCTTGGGCATGATGTTAACACTTGCGCCGAAGTCATAGATAGCCTCTAGAAAACTGTGGCATCCTATGGAGATAGAAATGACAGGTCTTCCAGGGTCTCCCATCTTCTCTGGTAGAGAGTGGTCAATTCACTATACATCTGCATGCTCAATATGATATTGGGTTGCATTGTGAATATCAACAAGGTTAGCAGTTTCTAAATCTTCTGGTTGGCCTGGAATCTTACCTTTCTCTAATGGAGTACAACAGCAGCTAACTGAGCTAATTGTGATTCTAACATTTTATTAAAGCTATGCTGATTCTTTATGGCTGAAGCAAAAGTATCCATTCTAGTATATATGTTTTCTAAAGTTTTATCGTTTGATGTTAGCTTCCTAGTCATTTATTCTAGCAGTTTAGATTGACTAGTAACTAATTCTCTTAAAGGTGGAAGGTTATAGTTATTGAAGTTGTTACCTTGGTTATTACCTTGGTAATTACCTTGTCGAGGTTGTTGATTCCACCCTTGATTTTGTTGAGGACGATAGTAGGTGTTGTTGTTGATGAAGTTCACATCCTCTTGCATCGTAGGGCAGCTGACAGCTGAGTGCCCATAGTCTCCACATTCTTCACATGTCATATGGGAATCATTGACGTGCATGACTTCTTTCTTCTCTATGTCGAGCTTCTTCATAATGAGGTCTAGCTTGGCAGTGACCATGTCAGCTTCCTTGAGATGATGGATTCCTCCTCCCTTCTTGCGAGGCTGAGTACGTTCTTCATTGCATGTTGAGTTTGAGGCCATCTTCTTGAGAAGTGCTTTAGCATCAGTGAGCTTTAGTGACAGGAAAGCTCCCCCAGCTGCAACATCAATAGACTCACGGGTGCTAGAGATGAGCCCGTGATAGAAAGTCTGCATTAACAGCCACTCCTCTATCCCATGATGAGGACAGTCTTCAATGTAGTTCTAGAATCTTTCCCATGCTTCAGAGAATGATTCATTATGTTATTGATGGAAACTTGAAATCTTCCCACGCAGAGTATTGGTCTTGGCTGTAGGAAAGAACTTTGCTAGAAAAGCAGTTGAGCACAGGTCCCATGTAGTGTGTTTATCTTTGTTGATGTAGAACCACTGCTTAGCTTTCCCCAATAATGAGAACGGGAAAAGTCAGAGTAAGATAGCATCTTTTGATACTCCTCTTATAGTGAAGGTGCTGCAGATCTCTAGAAAGTGTTGTAAGTGTGCACTTGCATCTTCATGTCCTTTTCCACAGAATTGGCTGGCTTGAACCATGGTGATGAGAGCAGGCTTAAGCTCGAATCCATTCTCCCCGGTGTTGACTGCTGGTCCAAATCCGGATGTTTGTTGTTGTTGGGGCGTAGAATTCTCGCAGTGACTTCTCACCATGTCTTCAAACATAGGAGCTAGGTTTTCACCTAACCGATCTTACGCTTGTTCTTCTACTTCTTCTTCAAATTCTTCTTCCAGTGTTGGAGCTAGCTCCCTTAAAGAGTTAGCTTGAGCGGGTGTTCTTGATGGTAACTCGAATTTTTCTCTTATTTCTATAAGCCTTTTCTTTCTAAGGAGTTTCTCTAGATCGTCAGTAAAGTTCTTTGGAAAAGAAAAACCATTCATTCATCACCCTGCATAAGATAAGAAAATGATAACAACGAAGGGTGTACCTGACAGAATTAGAGATCGATTGATAATATAAGTTTATCCATGTGTATACAAATGATCAATATGTTCTAAGTTTATTGTGCCTTCCCCGGCAACGGCGCCAGAAATGCTTGTTGGCATTTCTAACGTCACTACTAGAAATAGAGATAAATCCTATCCTCAGTAACGACACCAGAAAAGCTTGGTATTATAATTACTTGTCATTAGCAACTAGCCACATTTAAATTACTAACATTCCTAAATATGAAGTAGGTTGTCATCCCCAATTATATTGCTAGGAAATTATCATAGATTTATATTGTACTTATTGTGGCTAGGCAGAATAAAATATGCAAACAAGATATGAATATAAACTAATGGGTTCTGCAAGCGGACAAATAATTATACCGTTGTAGCATTTCACCTAGGAAAGTATCTAGGTTATCCATTTATAATTATACCTCTGGGAAAGCTATGTAATAAACTATTACTATCATATTGATGAATTAAATGAATAATCAATATTATCTACGCCCTCTAATCTTAACACGCAGAGGTCACAAGATAAATATAGATAAATATGGGTGATAGCATAATCATCAAGTATCATAATTAAGGATAATCATCAGAGCATCTTACTAGTCATAATTATAGCTAGCCATTAAATAAACTAGGGAAATAAGTCTATAACTGCGTCAATTGAATAACTCTAATTAGTGTAACTACATCTAGTAATCATTGCTAAGTCAACCCTAAATCATCATTGCACGTAAAGAGGCATCAACTAATGAGGATATTAAGAACTAAGTCACCTCCTTCGCGACCGTACCCATGCTAGTCCTACATACGGGGGGTGGACTACAGAGGAACTAACGTAGCTATCACCTACGCAGACTACCACACGTCCCGGCATATCAGAGTGCACTCACAGATAAACAAGACATCTAGACACCACGCCTACATGTCGCCTATCATCTACCCATTGTACATATGGATAAACGCTATACGAGCAATTACATGAATTCAATAAGATCGAAGCAACTAAACTAGACATATAATCAAAGTAGACAATGACTATTGTAATTAAGAACATATGAATATATTTAGAGTAAAGTCTCCCTAAGCTGAATATTGAATACAATAAAGTAATTAAAAACTAGATCTATTACCGAACTCTTGCGCTCCAGCCAGACGCCCAGGGCTCCAGATCCGATGAAGAACTAGATCTCCTCTACTTCTAATCTAACTAGCTAATCCTATGAACTAGAAGGCTCTTTATGAACTTAAAGGCTTTTGATGCTTGATGGCTTGAGGCCTTGATGAATAATGAATTGGCTCTCTCCAGGGGGGTCTACCCATATATTTATAGTCCCGTGGGATGCGCGTGCGCCGCAGATCAAACCGACTTAACCAACGGTGGAGATGAAAACCCTAGGCGCTAGGAGGAAGCTTCGGAAGGGGGGGAGGCAGAAGCCCTAGGGGGCCGCCGGGGCATGGTGGGGCCGGCCGGCCCCACCCGGCGCCTCTCCCCCCGCTCCTTCCTGTCTTCCTCAAGTCTTTTCTCGAGTCTTTCCACGATGTACCGTGGCGAAAAAAGTTTCATGGTTAATTTGCACTTGAATCCTTCTTTTCATCTTTTCTAGAAATCTCCCTAGAAATTACGTAATATGCAAAACTCGTGGAAATTGTCGATAAATCCCTAGACTAGTGTGTTTTTTATTTCCTTTTGGGTGAAAAGCTCTAGTAAAAGTTGACGTTAATAGGTGTCAACAGTTATCATCCAAAATTTATTAGCAATTACCACTACCCGAAACATGGAAATATAACAAGAATAGGGTTACCACCGACAATTTTCACAAGTTTTCGTGATTTGTGCATTTTTCAGGGAATTATTTAGAAAAGCCGAAAAGAGGGATTTAAGTGCTAATTTACCACGAAACTTATCCGCGATGCAAGGATATCACGGGAGGGTTCAAGAATACTCCGAAGGCACCTGGCGGCAGGGGCCAGCCCAGCCAGTGGGGCCGGGGCCGGCCCCACCCCCCCACCCCGGCGCCCTAGGGCAGCCACAGGCGCCTCCCTTCTGGAACCTTCCTCCTGCCGCCTAGGGTTTTCATCCTGGCCGCTTGTTAAGTCGGTTTGATCCAACGGCGCGTATTGATCCCACCGGGCTATAAAAGAAGGGTCGTACCCCCCTGGAGGAGGCCAGATCAAGAGATGAAGAGTCAGAGCTTTAGATAGAGATCCACTAGATCTAGGCTAGCAATCAAGATAGAGATTAGAGAGATAGAGTAGAAGAGTAGAGATTCGGAGGAGCCCCGGCCTGTCGGAGCATCCTCAGGAGTTGTATTCATCTGGATTCGGCTCCGTCGCCCGGAGCTGCGTTCTGAGGTACTTTTGTATTTACCATTCTGATTCAAGTAAGCAGTTGTTTATATTCATTCTTTGGTTTGCAACTCATATTATGTTGAGTACTTTGATTTGGATAGCTCCTAGGTCAGAGTAGTTCTCGTAGCGTAGACGTGGTGTCTGGGTTATGATTGCTTGCGAATGTCCCCTGATCAGTCGGATAGTGGTAGCTCGTGTAGGTGACTTTATAGCTACGTTGAATCCTCTGTAGTCCACTTCTCGTTGATAGGACTGATAGGCTTATAGGTGTCTGGTAGGTAGATTACTCTGTTTCTTCTCCTATTCAGGTCACTTGTCCGATAAGGCGATATTATGTAAGGTTTACCGGTAGTTAGAACTAGAGTACATTAGTTATTTCCTCATTCTCAATAGTTTTCTAGATTGTTTGTACCCCTTAGATTAAGAGTATTAGGCTAGATCATAATTCACCTACTGTTCCTTTGGGTTCGATATTAAAACCGGGTTGATCTTGGTAAAGTGCTGATCAGTATATATCTATGCGCTTGCGGACAATCTGATTATAATTATTATTTAGGGTGCAGTTAATTTATACCAACAAGTATTTTTGGCGCCGTTGCCGGGGAACGGTTTGCTGATTTTGATTTAGCCTATCTTAGTCTATAATTATCTTTTTATAAAAAATATTATGGAAAACAAATCTCAACTTTTATATCAATATGGAGCCCCATCGGGATTGTACCTCCAGCCAAAGGAATCTTCTAAACCTATCACAGCATCTGGCTATGAGTTACGCCCGGATTAATTAAATTAGTTCAAGAATATATCTTTTCTCGTAACACTAGCGAAAACCCCTATTCCCATTTAATCGATTTTGAAATGACATATTCATGTCCGAGCATTAAGGGCATGGCCGATGAAACTTTAAGATGGAAACTCTTTCCGTTTTCATTAATGGGCGTAGCTAAGAAATGGTATAATCGCCATGTTAGGAGTAGTCAAGGAGATTGGGAAATATTACGAAAAATACTTTTGTCTTAAATTCTTCCCAAAGAGAAAAGGTCGCTAAACTTCGATTTGAAATCATAGGATTCAAACAATTAAACAATGAATCGCTAGGCAAGGCTTGGGATCATTTTGATGGTTTTGTGAATTCTCGACCTAATCTTGCTTTTACCGAACCCATGCTTTTACAACATTTCTTTTTAGGCCTTGATGATAAAAAATAAAGAATATCTTAATTTGGTCTTGGGTGGAGCATTTATGCATATCACCGTTGAACATGCTAAAACTATTCTTACTAATATTTTGAATGATCTCCCGAAGAAAAAGAAGAGTTGCTAGAAGAAAATTCTCAATTAGCTGAAAATGAACTTTTACTTGATTCATCTCAATCTGTAGTCGAATTAAAACCTCGAGCTAGTTAATGAGATAATTCCAAATTCTGATCGGATGTTTGAAATAGAGGATGATTTATTTAATGATTTTGGGAATACTACACTTTATCATAAAATTATGCAACCCCAAAGAATCTAGAGATTTTAATTCTAGTTTTTCACATCCCGATGATTTAAAATTCCTTAGAGAAATAATAAGAAAATTGATTTTTTATCTTGGGTGATGATTGGTTGATAGAATCGAGCAATCCTCCGACATAATTGTCTTAATTCGCCCTTTGTTAGTATAAAGTTACAAGTAGATTCATATCTTTTGAAAATTTATATAACCCAGTTGTAGGAGTCAACGTTATGTCATACTCCTTTGCTAGAAAATCCTTAAAAGACATACCATTAATTTCTATAAATAAATTATTTAAAAATTGTTCAGACACATTATTCCTAGTGTAGGAGTTTTGAGTGCACTTTCTATTGTTATTAATGATTTCCGCATGTCACTAAATTTCTATATCTTTGATGTGTGGGATTTTGATGTAATGATTGGAGTACCTATAATCAAACTTCTTCAAGAAGGCCGTAATAGTAAATTAAATGTCAAGCTTAGGAAAGGATTTAATTTTTCGATACCTATAACTCATGCAGTAAACTTTAAAGGCGTAGTTCTTTCCTGAATTAGATCCAATAGAAGAGGTTAAGGCAATTGAATACAATAATTTTATTCAACCCGATTCAGAAGATGATACCCAGTTCTTCATCGATGAAGAGGAGGAGGACCTTACTGATCCTAAACCTCTTGATGAATTACTAGAACCACCTAAACCTCCTATTGAGCTCAAACCATTACCATCTGGTCTAAAATATGTTTTTCTAAATAATGATCAAGAATATCCTGTGATTATAAGCAATAAACTCTCTGATGAAGACACTTATAAATTAATAACTGTTTTAGAAAAACATAGAGCCGCTTTTGGATATTCACTCCAAGACCTGTTATTTGCACCCATCGCATACCAACTAATCCAGAAATTACACCTTCAAGAGAACCTCAACGGAGACTCCAAAATGCTATGCGAGATGTAGTAAAGAAAGAAGTTCTAAAGCTTTTACATGCAAGGATTATATACCTTGTGCCGCATAGCGAGTGGGTAAGTCCTGTGCAAGTTATACCTAAAAAGGAAGGAATGACGGTTGTCCAAAATGATAAAAATGAATTAATACCTAAAAGAACTGTCACTGGATGGCGAATGTGTATAGATTATCAAAAACTTAACAAAGCAACAAAGAAAGACCACTTTCCTCTACCTTTCATTGATGAGATGTTAGAGCGTTTAGCAAATAATTCTTTCTTTTTTATTTCCTTGATGGTTATTCAGATATCACCAAATCCCTATCCACCCCTCGATGATTAAAGCAAAACCACTTTTACATGTCCTTATGGAACTTATGCTTATAAAAGAATATCTTTTGGGCTATGTAATGCACCCGCTTCTTTTCAAAGATGCATGATGTCTATATTTTCTGATATGATAGAAGAAATCATGGAAGTTTTTATGGATGATTTTTCAGTTTATGGAAAAACTTTCGATGATTGTCTAGAGAATTTAGATAAGGTTTTGCAAAGATGTGAAGAAAAACACTTAGTCCTCAATTGGGAAAAATGTCATTTTATGATTAGAGAAGGAATAGTGTTAGGACACTTAGTGTCAGCAAGAGGTATAGAGGTAGATAAAGCTAAAATTGAAGTAATTGAACAACTACCTCCCCCTGTTAATATAAAAGGAGTCCGAAGTTTTCTTGGTCATTGTAGTTTTTATCGTAGATTTATAAAGAATTTTTCACAAATCGCTAGACTAATGATAAGATTGTTAGCTAAGGATGTACATTTTGATTTTAATGAAGAATGCTTGGAATCATTTAATATTCTTAGGAAAGCACTTACATCAGCACCAATCATTCAACCCCCTGATTGGTCTTTACCTTTTGAAATTATGTGTGATGCCGGTGATTATGCTTTGTAGGAGCAGCCTTAGAACAAACAAAAGATAAGACGCATCATGCAATTGCCTATGCTAGCAAGACAATGACAGAAGCGCAATTAAATTATGCAACCACTGAAAAAGAATTTTTGGCTGTTGTCTTTGCTATTGATAAATTTAGATCTTACTTAGATAGAGCTAAAATAATTGTTTATTCTGATCATGCTTGCTCTTAAATATTTGCTCACTAAGAAAGATGCTAAACCACGATTAATAAGACGGATCCTATTGTTGCAAGAATTTGATTTAGAAATTAAAGATAGGAAAGGAATAGAAAACCCCATTGTCGATCGTTTATCTAGGATGTATTTTAAAGAACCGCAGGAACTACCTATTAATGACTCATTAAGAGATGACATGCTGTTTAAAGTGACCAAGATAGATCCTTGGTACACGAATATTGTCAACTTTATGGTTGCAGGTTATGTACCACCAGGGGAAAATAAGAAAAGACTCATTTATGAAAGTTGTCTCCACATGTGGGATCCACCATACCTCTTTCGGGTATGTGCCGATGGGTTACTCAGAAGGTGTGTACCAGTAGAGGAAGGCATGCAGATCATTCAGAAATGTCACTCATCACCATATGGAGGTCATTATGGGGCATTCCACACTCATGCAAAAATCTGGCAGAGTGGTTTCTTTTGGCCAACCATGTATGAAGACACCAAAGATTTCATCCAAAAATGCGGAGCGTGTCAGAGGCACGGAAATATCAATGCAAGAGATGCTATGCCACTCACCAACAACCATCAGATTGAGCTCTTTGATGTCTGGAGAATTGATTACATGGGACCCTTTGTGAAGTCAAAAAATTATGAGTACATTTTGGTGGCAGTCGATTATGTATCCAAGTGGGTAGAAGCTATGCCATGCAAAAATGCTAACTCAAAACACTCAAAGAAGATGTTTGAAGAAGTTATATTCCCAAGGTTTGAAACACCTAGAATGGTTATAAGTGATGGAGGAACACATTTCACTGATAAGAAGTTTCACTTATACCTACAAGCTCATGGAATACGACACAATGTCGCTACTTCATATCACCCTCAGACAAGTGGCTAGGCAGAAACGTCTAATAAACAAATCAAAAACATTCTCCAGAAAACAGTAAATGAGATGGGAACTTTATGGAAGGATCGGTTACCCGATGCACTATAGGCATACCGGACAACTTATAAAACACCTTTGGGTATGTCACCATATCAATTGGTATATGGTAAGACCTACCACTTACCAGTTAAATTAGAACATAAAGCTCACTGGGCTATCAAAAGATAGAACACGGATTTGGAAGCTGCTGGAGAGAAAAGAAAGATGCAATTATCAGAATTAGAAGAATGGAGAGAAAAGGCTTATCATAATTCAAAGATCTACAAAGAACGAACGAAGAAATGGCATGATAAGAGGATCAAGAAGAAGGAGTTTACACCAGGAGATAAGGTATTACTTTTTAATTACAGGTTCAAATTATTCGGACGTGGGAAATTAAGAAGTAAATGGGAAGGACCCTTTACCGTCGTGAATTCATCACCACACGGAGCAATAACTCTACAATCAAACGAAGGTACGTTATTCAAGGTAAATGGGCACCGACTTAAACTTTATTTAGAGCCATATGATTCAGGAGTGGTGGATGAAATAGAGTTCATCCAATTACCAATTTATTAAGTTCTATTTTACTCCGGTACGAATTTTTATCCGAAAATAATTCTAACAGAAACATAGGAGGAGTCCGAAGCACCCCGCAGAAGGGCACCCGAGGTGGGCCCTGGGTGGGGCCAGCCGGTGCACCTATGGGGCCGGTCGGCGCACCCCGCACCCCTCGTCGTCCCGACTTTTGTCCCCTATCCTTCTACACTCTTCCTACGTAGATTCGCGTATTATCCACGCGCGATCGGATATTCTTTCGTACGGATCCCGTAGAACCTAGGTTTTATCCTCATCCTGTCTCCTGAAAACCCATATAAATATGTACCTAGACCTCCTTAACTTTATTCCATAACTAGCCACCTCTCCCTCCTCAAAAGGAGCTCTCCAATCTAGATCTATTAGCAATGACGAACAAGACGATCATCTCCTACGGCGCGGACTTCGACAGCATCCCTAGGGATGACACGAAGGCCCTCGTCCTCGCGCAGCCGAAGCCTCTCACCGTCGTGCCGCCGAAGCAAGTTGCAACGATCCCCAGCGTCTTGAGCAAGTCTACTACGTGCAAGATCCAGCTGCTCTTCCTCCACCTGCAAGGCTGATGCTTGAAGGAGGCGCTAAAGGAAAGCAGATTGCTATCCCCTGGGGTACCAAACTTCTTGCACCTAGAGCTAATGAGCGACTCGTAGCAGTCGAGACCGACAAGAAGGGCAATCTGATATGCGCTAAGTACACCAGTGCTTCTCGCCCTTCTGTTCAAGGAATTCGTGCAAATCCTGATGAAGTATGCTATGCTGAGCCCATCGTGCCTAAGCCTAAGCCTAAGCCTAAGAGGAAGAGAGCAGAATCAGCATTAGCACTGAAGAAAGTTCCCAAGCCACCAGCACCAACCTTACGCACTCTCAACGAGAAGATTGAAGGTCTCTCCAACCTTGTCAAGGAGATGGAAACATCCAACAAGCTGAGGGACAAGCTTATAGATGACATAGAAGAGAAGGTTGGGGTTAATCTTAAGTTAATCCGCAGCCTCAAGCGTGATAAAGATAAGCTTGAAGAGGAGGTTGCGGCTCTCAGGGCCACAATTCAGGGCCTCAATAATGAAGGGCAGCAGTAACTGCCTAGTTATCCAATAAGGCACACTTCCGCTAGTTAATGAAGTCAGTCGAGTCGAGTCATTTTCTTAGGACAAAGCCTAATGAGGTAGGGCAGTCGTTAGCTCAGTCATTAAAGCGTCTGTTGAATTATTTTACCACCGCCATAAATGAATAAAGTGCCTTATTTTATATTAATGTTTGTTATCTACTCTACTCTCTATTTTTTGGAATATTTTGTCTCCACATATTGCACAGAGAATATGTAGAAAAACAAGTGTGGGGGAAGCACAACTAATCATAAAGCGAAAATACGATCGGAGGAGCAACGTAATTCGTGAGTGACATCAAACCAACACCGTGCACGCGAAGCGGGACCCGCAGGGCCCCCGAGGTGGGGGCGGCCGGCGCCCCTAGTAGGGCCAGTGTGGCGCACCCCCCGGCACCCCTTGCCTCCTCGTTTCGATCACGCTCAGGTTCGACTTAATTATGATCTAATTGCATATATTATATTCTGAATTCTGATCCGAACTATAAATCTTCATATTAAAATGCTTCAAGAAATAATAAACCCATTCAATCCATGACTTGAGAAAAATAAATTATATGTCGCTCCTCTAGAGTTGTGTTCATTATGAAATTTAAATAGCATTTCATGATTGATTAAGTTATTGTAGGAAATAAGGCAGCTAAGATAATGATCACTCACTTTCTGATAATTTGTCTTTGGAGATTTTACGAAAATTTAAACACTTAGCTTCACTCTTTTTTGTATGGCATACAATAAATAATCATATCAAACAAATCAAATTATGGTTGAGAGGTTTATCATATTCCCAAAGATCACATGCTAAAAAATTAAATAAAATTCACTGCCTAGAGCAATATTATGAAGGAGACATGAGCTACTCAAAAAGAATTCCGAGGAAATAAAAAGGGACAAGTGTCCGAAACCTCAACAAGATAGATCACGAGGAAATAAAATGGGACAAGTGTCCGGAACCTTGATCTAAGTAAGAAATATGAGCATGTGCTAAGCAAAAAGAAAAGCTCATGATTCCTCCGACATAATATGCCTAGAAGGGAGAATTCTTTCTGATCTAGGAATATGATATTTCTCTCCCGCGCTATACAAATATCCACATCAATGGTGCCATTACAAATGAGAGAGTTGAAGCTATGTTTTTACAAAATACACCTCTACTCCAAAAAGACATAATTACAGAAATGGGTAATCAATCTTAAGCTCTCTTACTTCGTAACTACTTGAGACTTCATGATAGACACTTTTAAATTTCATAATACATGATTACTAGACTAGTGCTATATAATTTAAGTCCTAAGTTATGCATTGAATAAGTATCTGTATTACTAAAACCAACCTTTTTCTCGGAACGAGCAAAAGCCTAAGTGTGGGGGTAATTGTTGACACCTGTCATCATCCAAAATTTATTAGCAATTACTACTACCCGAAAAATGAAAATATAACAAGAATAGGGTTACCACCGACAATTTCCACAAGTTTTGGTGATTTGTGCATTTTTAGGGAATTATTTAGAAAAAGCCTAAAAGAGGGATTTAAGTGCTAATTTACCACAAAACTTATCCGCGACGCAAGGGATATCACGGGAGGGTTCAGAATACTCCGTAAGGCACCTGAAGCAACAGGGGGGCCAGCAGCCGCCCGGGGGGCGGCCGGCCCCACCCCCCGCACTCGGTGCCCTAGGGCAGCCATAGGCGCCCCCTTCCGAACCTTCCTCCCGCCGCCTAGGGTTTTCATCCTGGCCGCTTGTTAAGTCGGTTTTGATCCAACAAATTTGATCCCACCGGGCTATAAAAGGAGGGCCATATCCCCTCCGGAGGAGGCCGGATCAAGAGATGAAGAGTCGAGCTTTAGATAGAGATCCAAAGTAGATCTAGGCTAGCAATCAAGATAGAGATTAGAGAGATAGAGTCGAAGAGTAGAGATTCGGAGGAGCCCCTACTGTTGGAGCGTCCCGGGAGCCATATTGCCCGGATTCGGCTCCCTCGCCCCGAGGCTGCGTTCGAGGTACTTTTGTATTTACCATTCTGATTCAAGTAAGCAGTTGTTTATATTCATTCTTTGGTTTGCAACTCATATTATGTTGAGTACTTTGATTTGGGTAGCTCCTAGGTTAGAGTAGTTCTCGTAGCGTAGACGTGGTGTCTGGGTTATGATTACTTGTCAATGTCCCCTGATTAGCCGGATAGTGGTAGCTCGCGTAGGTGACTTTATAGCTACGTTGAATCCTCCGTAGTCCACTTCCCGTTGATAGGACAGATAGGCTTATAGGTGTCCGGTAGGTAGATTACTCTTTTCTTCTCCTATTCAGGTCACTTGTCCGATAAGACGATATTATACAAAGTTTATCGGTAGTTAGAACTAGAGTACATTAACTATTTCCTCGTTCTCAATAGTTTTCTAGATTGTTTGTACCCCCGTAGATTAAGAGTATTAGGCAAGATCATAATTCACCTACTGTTCCTTTCGGTTCGATATTAAAACCGGGTTGATCTTGGTGAAGTGCTGATCAAGATATATATACGTGTGTTTGTGGATAATCGATTATAATTATTTAGGGTGCGATTAATTTATACCAACAAGCATTTACATTGCGGGAACGGTTTGCTGATTTTGATTTAGCCTATCTTAGCCTATAGTTATCCTTTTATATTAAAAACAAAATAAAAATGTTATGGAAAACGAATCTCAACTTTTATATCAATATGGAGCACCATCGGGATCGTACCTCCAGCCAATAGAATCTTCTAAACCTATCACATCATCTGGCTATGAGCTACGCCCGGGATTAATTAAATTAGTTCAAGAACATATCTTTTCTGGTAACACTAGCGAAAACCCCTATTCCCATTTAACTGATTTTGAGCAAACATGTTCATGTCTGCGTATTGAGGGCATGGCCGATGAAACTTTAAGATGGAAACTCTTTCCGTTTTCATTAACGGGCAGAGCTAAGAAATGGTATAATTAGCCATGTTGGGAGTAGTCAAGGAGATTGGGAAATATTACGAAAATACTTTTGTCTTAAATTCTTCCCAAAGAGAAAAGGTCGCTAAACTTCGATTTGAAATCATAGGATTCAAACAATTAAGTAATGAATCACTAGGCAAGGCTTGGGATCGTTTTTGATAGCTTTGTGAATTCTGGACCTAATCTTGCTTTACGGAACCCATGCTTTTACAATATTTCTTTTTAGGCCTTGATGACAAAAATAAAGAATATCTTAATTTGGCCTTGGGAGGAGCATTTATGCATATTACTGTTGAACATGCTAAAACTATTCTTACTAATATTTTGAATGATCTCCCCGAAGAAAAAGAAGAGTTGCTAAAAAAATTCTCAATTAGCTAAAAATGAACTTTTACTTGATTCATCTCAATCTGTAGTTGAATTAAAACCTAAGCTAGTTAATGAGATAATTCCAAATTCTGAGTGGATGTTTGAAATAGAGGATGATTTCTTTAGTGATTTTGGGAATACTATATTTTATAGTAAAATTATGCAACTCCAGCAATATAGAGATTTCAATTCAAGTTTTTTACATCATGATGATTTAAAATTCCTTAGAGAAAAAATAAAAAAATTAATTTTTATCTTGGGAGATGATTGGTTGATAGAGTCTGAGCAATCCCCTGATATAATTCGTCTTAATTCACCCTCTATTAGTATAATGTTACAAGTAGATTCATATCCTTTTGAAGCTCTATATAACCCAGTTGTAGGGGTCAACATTATGTCATACTCCTTTGCTAGAAAATTCTTAAAAGACATACCATTAATTCCTACAAATAAATTATTTAAAAATTGTTCAGACACCTTATTCCTAGTGTAGGAGTTTTGAGTGCACTTTCTATTGTTATTAATGATTTCCGCATTTCACTAAATTTCTATATCTTTGATGTGTGGGATTTTGATATAATGATTGGAGTACCTATAATCAAACTTCTTCAAGAAGGTCGTAATGGTAAATTAAACATCAAGCTTGGGAAGGGATTTAATTTCTCGATACCTATAACTCATACAAGAAATGTTAAGGCAGAGTCCTTTCCTGAATTAAATTCAATAGAAGAGGTTAAGGCAATTGAATACAATACTTTTATTCAACCTGATTTAGAAGATGATACCCAGTTCTTCATCAATGAAGAGGAGGAGGACCTTATTGATCCTGAACCTCTTGATGAACTACTAGAACCACCTAAGCCTCCTATTGAGCTCAAACCATTACCATCTGGTCTAAAATATGTTTTTCTAAATAATGATCAAGAATATCCTGTGATTATAAGCGATAAATTCTCTGATGAAGAGACTTATAAATTAATAACTGTTTTAGAAAAACATAGAGCCGCTTTTGGATATTCACTCCACGACCTAAAAGGGATTAGCCCTGTTCTTTGCACCCATCGCATACCAACTAATCCAGAAATTACACCTTCAAGAGAGCCTCAACGGAGACTCCAAAATGCGATGCGAGACGTAGTAAAGAAAGAAGTTCTAAAGCTTTTACATGCAGGGATTATATACCTGGTACCGCATAGCGATTGGGTAAGTCCTGTGCAAGTTGTACCTAAAAAGGAAGGAATGATGGTTGTCTAAAATGATAAAAATAAATTAATACCTAAAAGAACTGTTACGGGATGGCGAATGTGCATAGATTATCGAAAACTCAACAAAGCAACAAAGAAAGACCACTTTCCTCTACCTTTTATTGATGAGATGTTAGAGCGTTTAGCAAATTATTCTTTCTTTTGTTTCCTTGATGGTTATTCAGGATATCACCAAATCCCTATCCACCCTGATGATCAAAGCAAAACCACTTTTACATGTTCTTATGGAACTTATGCTTATAGAAGAATGTCTTTTGGGCTATGTAACGCACCCGCTTCTTTTCAAAGATACATGATGTCTATATTTTCTCGATATGATAGAAGAAATCATGGAAGTTTTTATGGATGATTTTTTAGTTTATGAAAAAACTTTCGATGATTGTCTAGAAAATTTAGATAAAGTTTTACAAACATGTGAAGAAAAACAGTTAGTCCTCAATTGGGAAAAGTGTCATTTTATGGTTAGAGAAGGAATAGTGTTAGGACACTTAGTGTCAGAAAGAGGTATAGAGGTAGATAAAGCTAAAATTGAAGTAATTGAACAACTACCTCCCCCTGTTAATGTAAAAGGAGTACGAAGTTTTCTTGGTCATTGTGGTTTTTATCGTAGATTCATAAAGAATTTTTCACAACTTGCTAGACCAATGACAAGTTATTAGCTAAGGATGTACATTTTGATTTTAATGAAGAATACTTGGAATCATTTAATGTTCTTAAGAAAGCACTTACATCAGCACCAATCATTCAACCCCCTGATTGGTCTTTACCTTTTAAAATAATGTGTGATGCTAGTGATTATGCTGTAGGAGCAGTCTTAGGACAAACAAAAAATAAGACGCATCTTGCAATTGCCTATGCCAAAGAAGACAATGATAGAAGCACAACTAAATTATGCAACCACCGAGAAAGAACTTTTGGCTGTTGTTTTTGCTATTGATAAATTTAGATCTTACTTAGTTGGAGCCAAAATAATTATTTATTCTGATCATACTTGCTCTTAAATATTTGCTCACTAAGAAAGATGCTAAACCATGATTAATAAGATGGATTCTATTACTACAAGAATTTAATTTAGAAATTAAAGATAGATAAGGAATAGAAAATCCTGTTGCTGATCATTTATCTAGGATGTATTTTAAAGAACCACAGGGAACTACCCATTAATGACTCATTGAGAGATGACATGTTTGTTTAAAGTGACCAAGACAGATCCTTGGTACGCGAATATTGTCAATTTTATGGTTGCAGGTTACGTACCACCTGGGGAAAATAAGAAAAGACTCATTTACGAAAGTCGTCTCCACATGTGGGATCCACCTTACTTCTTTCGGGTATGTGCTGATGGATTACTCAGAAGGTATGTACCAAAGAGAGGAAGGCATGCAGATCATTCAAAAATGTCACTCATCACCATATGGAGGTCATTATGGGGCATTCCGCACTCATGCAAAAAAAAAGCGGCAGTGGTTTCTTTTGGCCAACCATGTATGAAGACACCAAAGATTTCATCTGAAGATGTGGAGCATGTCGAGGGCACGGAAACATCAATGCAAGAGATGCTATGCCACTCACCAACAACCTTCAGATAGAGCTCTTTGATGTCTGGAGAATTGATTACATGGGACCCTTTGTGAAGTCAAAGAATTATGAGTATATTTTGGTGGCAGTTGACTATGTATCCAAGTGGGTAGAAGCTATGCCATGCAAAAATGCTAACTCCAAACACTCAAAGAAGATGTTTAAAGAAGTTATATTCCTAAGGTTTGGAACACCTAAAATGGTTATAAGTGATGGAGGAACACATTTCACTGATAAGAAGTTCCACTTATACCTACAAGCTCATGGAATACGACACAATGTCGCTACTCCATACTATCCTCAGACAAGTGGCCAGACAGAAACGTCCAATAAACAAATCAAGAACATCCTCCAGAAAACAGTAAATGAGATGGAAACTTTATGGAAGGATCGGTTACCCGATGCACTATAGGCATACCGGATAGCTTATAAAACACCTTTAGGTATGTCACCATATCAATTGGTATATGGTAAGACTTGCCAGTTGCCAGTTGAATTAGAGCATAAAGCTCACTGGGCCATCAAAAAATGGAACATGGATTTGGAAGCTGCTGGAGAGAAAAGAAAGATGCAATTATCAGAATTAGAAGAATGGAGAGAAAAGGCCTATCACAATTCAAAGATCTACAAAGAACGAACGAAGAAATGGCATGATAAGAGGATCAAGAAGAAGGAGTTTACACCAGGAGATAAGGTATTACTTTTTAATTCCAGGTTCAAGTTATTCGGGCTTGGGAAACTAAGAAGTAAATGGGAAGGACCCTTTACCGTCGTCAATTCGTCACCGCACGGAGCAATAACTCTACAATCAAACGAAGGTACGTTATTCAAGGTAAATGGGCACCGACTTAAACTTTATTTAGAGCCGTATGATTCAGGAGTGGTGGATAAAATTGATTTCATCCAATTACCAACTTATTAAGTCCTATTTTATTCCGATACGAAATTTTATCCGAAAATATGTCTAACGTAAAACATAGGAGGATTCCGAGGCACCCCGCAGAAGGGCACCCGAGGTGGGCCCCCTGGTGGGGCGGACGGCGCCCATGTGGGGCCGGTCGGCGCCCCCGGTGCCCCCTCGTTCCGACTTTCGTCCCTTGTCCTTCTACACTTTTCCTACGTATATTCACGTATTGTCCACGCACGATCGGATATGCTTTCGTACGGATCCCGTAGAACCTAGGTTTTATCCTCATTCTGTCTCCTGAGAACCTATATAAATACGTACCTAGACCTCCTCAACTTTATTCCATAACCAGCCACCTCTCCTCCCTCAAAAGGAGCCCTCCAATCTAGATCTATTAGCAATGGCGAACAAGGCGATCGTCTCTTACGGCGCGGACTTCAACAGCATCCCCAGCGATGACTCGAAGGCCCTCGTCCTCGCGCAGCCGAAGCCTCTCACCGTCGTGCCGCCGAAGCAAGTTGCAACAATTCCCCAGCGTCATGACCAAGTTTACTACGTACAAGATCCAGCTTCTCTTCCTCCACCATCCGCAAGGCTGATGCTTGAAGGATGCGCTAAAGGAAAGCAGATCGCCATCCCCCGTGGTGCCAAACTTCTTGCACCTAGAGCTAATGAGCGACTCGTGGCAGTTGAGACCGACAAGAAGGGCAACCTGATATGCGCTAAGTACACCAGTGCCTCTCGCCCTTCTGTTCAGGGAGTTCGTGCAAATCCTGATGAAGTATACTATGCTGAGCCCATTGCTCCTAAGCCTAAGCCTAAACCTAAGAGGAAGAGAGTAGCATCAGCATTAGCACTGGAGAAAGTTTCCAAGCCACCAACCCTACGCACTCTCAACGATAAGATTGAAGGCCTCTCCAACCTTGTCAAGGAGATGGAAACATCCAAGAAGCTGAGGGACAAGCTCATAGATGATATAGAAGAGAAGGTTGGGGTTAATATTAAGTTAATCCGCAACCTCAAGCGCGATAAAGAAAAGCTTGAAGAAGAAGTAGCAGCTCTCAGGGTCGAAATTCAGGGCCTCAACAATGAAGGGCAGCATTAACTGCCTAGTTATCCAATAAGACACACTTCCGCTAGTTTAATGAGTCAGTCAAGTCGAGTCAGTTTGGTAAAAGGCTAAAGAGCTAGGGCTGTCGTTAGCTCAGTCATTAAAGCGTCTGTTGAATTATTTTTACCACCGCCATAAATAAATAAAGTGCCTTATTTTATATTAATGTGTGTTATCTACTCTACTCTCTATTTTTTTAGAATATTTTGTCTCCACATATTGCGCAAAAAAAAGATGCGAGAAAAACAAGTGTGGGGGAAGCACAATCAATCACGAAGCAAAAATACGATCGAAGGAACAGCGTAATCCGAAACAACATCGAACCAACACCGCAAGACGCGAAGCGGGACCCGCAGGGGCCCCGAGGTGGGGCCGGCCGGCGCCAGTGGGGCGGGCGGCGCACCCCCCCACCCCTCGCCTCTTCGTTTCGATCATGCTCGAGGTTCGACTTAATTATAATTTAAATGCATATATTATATTCTGAATTCGATCCGAACTATAAATCTTCATATTAAATGCTTCAAGAAATAATAAACCCATTCAACCCATGATTTGAGAAATATAAATTATATGACACCTCTCCGAATTGTGTTCATTATGAAATTCAATAGCAATTCATGATTGATTAAGTTATTGTGAGGAATAAGGTAGCTAAGATGATGATCACTCGCTTTCTGATAATTTGTCTTTGGAGATTTTTATAAAAACTTTAAAAACACTTAGTTTCACTCCTCTTTGTATGGCATACAAGAAATAATTGATCTAATTATGGTTGAGAGGTTTATCATATTCCCAAAGATCACATGTTAAAACAATTGAATAATTCACTGTCTAGAGCAATATTATGAAGGAGGCATGAGCAACTCAAAAGAATTTCGAGGAAATAAAAAGGGACAAGTGTCCGAAACCTCAGCAAGATAGATCACGAGGAAATAAAAAGGGAACAAGTGTCCAGAACCTCGATCGAAATAAGAAATATAAGCATGTGCTAAGTAAAAAGAAAAGCTCATGGTACCTCCAACATAATATGCCTAGAAGTGAGAGGTCTTTTTGATCTAGGAATATGATATTTCTCTCCCACATTATACACACCATTGGTGCCACTACAAGAGAGAGAGACGAAGCCACGTTTTTACAAAATACACCTCTACTCCAAAGAGACATAATTACAGAAAGGAGTAATCAATCTTAGGTTATCTTACTCAGCAATTACTTAAGACTTCATAATAGACACTTTTAAATTTCATAATACATGATTACTAGACTAGTGCTATATAATTTAAGTCCCAAGTTATGCATTGAAGGAGTATCCATATTACTAAAACCAACTTTTTTCTGGGACGAGCAAAAGCCTAAGTGTGGGGGTAATTGTTGACACTGTTATCATCCAAAATTTATTAGCAATTACCACTACCTGAGGAATGGAATTATAATAAGAATAGGGTTATCATTAACAATTTCCACGAGTTTTGGTGATTTGTGCATTTTTTAGAGAATTATTCAGGAAAGCCTAAAAGAGGGATTTAAGTGCTAATTTACCACGAAACTTATCCGCGACGCAAGAATATCACGGGAGGGTTCAGGAATACTCCAGAAGGCACCCGAAGAAGTGGGGCCCGTAGCCACCACCAGGTGGGGCCGGTCGGCCCCACCATGGGGCCGCCCGGCCCCTAGGGTTGCCGCGGCTGCCCCCCTTCGGAACCTTCTCCCGGCCGCCTAGGGTTTTCATCCCGGCCGCTTGTTAAGTCGGTTTGATCCAACGGCGTGTTGTTGATCCCACCGGGCTATAAAAGGAAGGCCATACCCCCCTGGAGGAGGCCAGATCAAGAGATGAAGAGTCAGAGCTTTAGATAGAGATCCACTAGATCTAGGCTAGCAATCAAGATAGAGATTAGAGAGATAGAGTAGAAGAGTAGAGATTCAGAGGAGCCCTGGCCTGTCGGAGCATCCTCAGGAGCTGTATTCGTCTGGATTCGGCTCCCTCGCCCGGAGCTGCGTTCTGAGGTACTTTTGTATTTACAATTCTAATTTAAGTAAGCAGTCATTGATATTCGTTCTTTGGTTTGCAACTCATATTACATTGGGTACTTTGATTTGGGTAGCTCCTAGGTCAGAGTAGTTTTCGTAGCGTAGACGTGGTGTCTGGGTTATGATTACTTGTGAATGTCCCCTGATTAGCCGGATAGTGGTAGCTCGCGTAGGTGACTTTATAGCTACGTTGAATCCTCTGTAGTCCACTTCCCATTGATAGGACAGATAGGCTTATAGGTGCCTGGTAGGTAGATTACTCTGTTTCTTCTCCTATTCAGGTCACTTGTCCGATAAGATGATATTATACAAAGTTTACCAGTAGTTAGAACTAGAGTACATTAGCTATTTCCTCGTTCTCAATAGTTTTCTAGATTGTTTGTACCCCCGTAGATTAAGAGTATTAGGCTAGATCATAATTCACCTATTGTTCCTTTGGGTTCGATATTAAAACCGGGTTGATCTTGGTGAAGTGCTGATCAAGATATATCCGTAAACGCTTGCGGATAATCTGATTATAATTAGTATTTAGGGTGCGATTAATTTATACCAACACTCATACTTAGGCTGGCCGGATAAGCACTTCTGACCGTGAAGCCTAACACTATCTGGGCCGGTTCTCGATCCGTTCGCACCGTATTGGAGATGGATGGGGGACCACAGGGGCGCGAAGAGTAAGTCCGAGGTTGTTGGTATTTCTAACGTCACCACTAGAAATAGAGATAAATCCTAAACCTAATAACGGCGCCAAGAAATACTTGGTATTATAATTACTTGTCATTAGCAACTAGCCACCTTTGAATTACTAATATTCCTAAATATGAAATAGGTTGTCATCCCCAATTATATTGCTAGAAAATTATCATAGATTTATATTGTACTTTATTGTGACTAGGCAGATAAATATATGAATAAGATATGAATATAAACTAATGGGTTCTACAAGCGGACAGATAATTATACCGTTGTAGCATTTCACCTAGGGAAGTATCCAGGTTGTCGATTTATAATTATACCTCTAGGAAGGCTATGTGGTAAACTATTATTGCTATATTGATGAAGTACATGGATAATTAATATTAATTACACACTCTAATCTAATCGGTGAGAGGTCACAAGATAAATATAGATAAATATGGGTGATAGCATAATCATCAAGTATCATAATTAAGGATAATCATCAGAGCATCTTACTAGTCATAATCATAGCTTGCGTCAATTGAATAACTCTAATTAGTGCAACTACATCTAATCATTATTGCTAAATCAACCCTAAATCATTATTATATGTAAAGAGGCATCAACTAATGAGGATATTAAGAACTAAGTCACCTCCTTCGCGACCGCGCCCATGCTAGTCCTACATGCGGGGGGTGGACTACGGAGGAACTAACGTAGCTGTCACCTACGCTTGACTACCACACGTCCCCGGCATGTCGGGGTGCACTCGCGAGATAAACAAGACATCTAGACACCACGTCTACATATCGCCTATCATCTACCCATTGTACATATGGATAAACGCTATACGAGCAATTACATGAATTCAATAAGATCAAACTAACTAAACTAGACATATAATCAAAGTAGACAATGACTATTACAATTAAGAACATATGAATATATTTAGAGTAAAGTCTCCCTAATCTGAATATTAAATACAATAAAGTAACTAAGAACTAGATCTATTACCGAACTCTTGCGCTCGACCCGGGGCAGGGGCTCAGATCCGATGAAGAACTAGATCTCGTCTACTTCTAATCTAGCTAGCTAATCCTATGAACTAGAAGGCTCTTGATGAACTTGAAGGCTCTTGATACTTGATGGCTTGAGGCCTTGATGAATAATGAATTGGCTCTCTCGGGGGGTCTACCCATGTATTTATAGTCCGGTGGGATGCGGCGTGCGCCGCGAGGATCAAACCGACTTAACCAACGGTGGAGATGAAAACCCTAGGCGCCGGGAGAAGCTTCCGGAGGCGGGGGCACCAAACCCTAAAGGGGGTGCCGCCCGGCCCTGTGGGGCCGGCCGGCCCCACACCGGGCTGCCCTGCCCTCCTCGCTTCTTTCGGTGTCTTACGGATCCTTCACGAGTCTTCCCGCGGTGTCCTCCTTGGCCAGATAAGTTTCGTGGATATTTTTTACACTTGAATCCCTCTTTTTTAGCTTTTAAAAATCTCACGGAAATTACATGAATATGCAAAACTCATGGAAATTGTCGATAAATCCCTAGACTAGTGTGTTTTCTTGTTTCCTTTTGGGTGAAAAGCTCTAGTAAAAGTTGTCCGGTGACACCGTTAGTGTCAACTTTTACTAGAGCTTTTCACCCAAAAGGAAACAAGAAAACACACTAGTCTAGGGATTTATCCGACAATTTCCACGAGTTTTGCATATTCTGTAATTTCTAGAGAGATTTTAAAAGCCGAAAAAGAGGGATCCAAGTGCAAAAATATCCACGAAACTTATCCGCCACGAAGGACACCACGGGAAGACTCGAAGACTCCAAAGACACCAGAGGAGCGAGAGGGCGAGACACCGCCAGATGGGGCCGGCCGGGCGGCGCCCCCCTGCCGCCTCTGCCCTCCTGCTTCTAGAATGTTCCTCCTGGCGCCTAGGGTTTTCATCTCCACCGTTGGTTAAGTCGGTTTGATCCTGCGGCGCACGCCATCCCACCGACTATAAATACATGGGTAGACCCCCCTGTAGAGAGCCAATTCATTATTCATCAAGGCCTCAAGCCATCAAGTATCAAGAGCCTTCTTGTTCATAGGATTAGCTAGCTAGATTAGAAGTAGAGGAGATCTAGTTCTTCATCGGATCTAGAGCCCCGGGCGTCTGGCTGGAGCGCAAGTTCGGTAATAGATCTAGTTCTTAGTTACTTTATTGTATTTAATATTTAGATTAGGGAGACTTTACTCTAAATATATTCATTGTTCTTAATTGTAATAGTCATTGTCTACTTTGATTATATGTCTAGTTTAGTTAGTTTGATCTTATTGAATTCATGTAATTGCTCGTATAGCGTTTATCCATATGTACAATGGGTAGATGATAGGCGATATGTAGACGTGGTGTCTAAATGTCTTGTTTATCTGCGAGTGCACCCCGACATGCCGGACGGTGGTAGTCTCAAGGTAGGTGACAGCCTACGTTAGTTCCTCCGTAGTCCACCCCCGTATGTAGGACTAGCATGGGCGCGGTCGCGAAGGAGGTGACTTAGTTCTTAATATCCTCATTAGTTGATGCCTCTTTACATGTAATAATGATATAGGGTTGATTTAGCAATGATGATTAGATGTAGTTGCACTAATTAGAGTTATTCAATTGACGCAGTTATAGACTTATTTCCCTAGTTTATTTAATGGCTAGCTATGATTATGACTAGTAAGATGCTCTGATGATTATCCTTAATTATGATACTTGATGATTATGCTATCACCCATATTTATCTTTATTTATCTTGTGACCTCTGCCTGATTAGATTAGAGTGTGTAATTAATATCAATTATTCATGTACTTCATCAATATGGCAATAATAGTTTACCACATAGCCTTCCTAGAGGTATAATTATAAATCGACAACCCGGATACTTCCCTAGGTGAAATGCTACAACGGTATAATTATCCGTCCGCTTGCAGAACCCATTAATTTACATTCATTCATATATTTATCTGCCTAGTCACAATAACTACAATACAAATCTATAATAATTTCCTAGCAATATAATCGGGGATGACAACCTATTTCATGTTTAGGAATATTAGTAATTCAAAGGTGGCTAGTTGCTAATGACAAGTAATTATAATACCCCAGGTATTTCTGGCGCCGTTGCTAGGTATAGGACTTATCTCTATTTCTAGTGGTGACATTAGAAATACCAACAAGCATTTCTGGCACCGTTGCCGGGGAAGGCACAAAGAAACTTAGAACATATTGATCATTTGTATACATGGATAAATTTTTTATTATCAATCGATCTCTAATTCTATCGTACACCCCTTCGTTGTTATCATTTTCTTATCTTATGCGAGGTGATGAATGAATGGTTTTTCTCTTCCAAAGAACTTTACCGACGATCCCGAGAAACTCCTTAGAAAGAAAAGACTTGCGAAATATGGGAGATATTCGAGTCACCATCAAGAACACCTGCTCAAGTCAACTCTTTAAGGGAGCCAGCTCCAACACCGGAAGAGGAATTTGAAGAAGAAGTAGAAGAACAAGCGTAAGATCGCTTAGGTGAAGACCTAGCTCCTGTGTTTGAAGACATGGCTGAGAAGTCACCGCGAGAGTTCTCTGCCCCCAACAACAACAAACATCCGATTTGACCAAAGAAATCCAACACTGGGAGAATGGATTCGAGCTCAAGCCTGCTCTCATCACCATGGTTCAAGCCAGCCAATTCTGTGGAAAAGGACATGAAGATGCAAGTGCACACTTACAACACTTTCTAGAGATCTGCAAAGACCTTCACTATCGAGGGAGTATCAAAAGATGCTATCTTACTCCGACTTTTCCCGTTCTCATTATTGGAGAAAGCCAAGCAAAGTGGTTCTACATCAACAAAGATAAACACACTACATGGGATCTATGCTCAACTGCTTTCCTAGCAAAGTTCTTTCCTACAGCCAAGACCAATGCTCTGCGTGGGAAGATTTCAAGTTTCCATCAACAACATGATGAATTATTCACTGAAGCATGGGAAAGATTCTAGAACTATATTGAAGATTGTCCTCATCATGGGATAGAGGAGTGGCTGTTAATGCAGACTTTCTATCACGGGCTCATCTCTAGTACCCGTGAGTCTATTGATGCTGCAGCTGGAGGAGCTTTCTTGTCACTAAAGCTCACTGATGCTAAAGCACTTCTCGAGAAGATGGCCTCCAACTCAATATGCAATGAAGAACGTACTCAGCCTCGCAAGAAGGGAGGAGGAATCCATCATCTCAAGGAAGTTGACATGGTCACTGCCAAACTAGACCTCATTATGAAGAAGCTCGACATAGAGAAGAAGGAAGTCATGCACGTCAATGATTCTCATATGACATGTGAAGAATGTGGAGACTATGGGCACTCAAATATCACCTGCCCTGCACACCGCAAGAGGATGTGAACTTCATCAACAACAACACCTACTATCGTCCTCAACAAAATCAAGGGTGGAACCAACAACCTCGACAAGGTAATTACCAAGGTAACAATCAAGGTAATAACCTTAATAATTACAACCTTCCGCCTTTAAGAGAATTAGTTACTAGTCAATCCAAACTGCTAGATCAAATGACTAGGAAGCTAACATCAAATGATAAAACTTTGGAAAACATACATGTTAGAATGGATACTTTTGCTTCACCATAAAGAATCAAAGATAGCTTTAATAAAATGTTAGAATCACAATTAGCTCAATTAGTCGCTGCTTTGTACCTCCACTAGAGAGAGGTAAGATTCCGTGCCAACCGTAAGATTTAGAAACCGCTAACCTTGTTGATATTCACAATGCAACCCAATATCATATTGAGCCCGGCAGATGTACAAAGGGATTGACCACTCTCTACCGTAGAAGATGGGAGACCCCGAAGACCTGTCATTCCTATCGCCATAGGATGCCACAGCTTTCCGAGGCTATCTCGTGACTTCGGCGCAAGTGTCAACATCATGCCCAAGGTAATTTATGAGAAAATATTAAATGATCCCCTCGTTGTACACAAATATGCGCTTGCAGCTTTGCGTATCAGTCCATTTGCTACCCCGAGGGAGTACTAGAAGAAGTTGTCACCGAGTAGGGCAATCATATGTCCCTGGTTGACTTCGTGGTCATGGAGACAGAGTAGATGAGAAGGCACCCATCATTCCTGGGGGCGCACCATTCCTCGGGTGCACAACAAAAGCCATCATCTATGCAGAGTTCGCCAAGATCGTCTTGTCTATCAAAGATAAGAAGGAGAGATTCACATTCAAGAACCGCATCCTGAAATCTCCTGCAGCCCCGAAGCAATTTCAACAACAAGAAGAGCAAGAATCAAACCCAATGCCAAAGAAGAAGAACAATAGAAACAATAGAAGATGGAGGAGGTCCAAGCATGCACCTAAGGAGACGACTCAGCTAATCACAGCTATCAACACAGAAAATGATCACCGACTACCCAAGCCATTCCCAATCAAGAGAGTTGATCCAGGAGTCCCAATCATTGAATGCACAATCAAAGACACCACCTTTCCTCACACCATCTCAAGATCTTGGATCAGCCGCAACATAATGTCAAAACAGTATACGATGAATTGTTTGATTTACCTTTATACCCAACATGTATTCAATTGCAGATGGCGGACCAATCACTGAGATTTCCTGAAGGAATAGTTAAGGATGTCATGGTAAGGATTCAAGGACAATATATACCTGCAGATTTTCTAGTCCTTGACATGCAGGAAGACGATGATTCCCCGATTCTCTTGGGAAGACTATTCCTCTACACTGCCAACGCCAACATCTACATCGGGTCCAGACACATCCACTTCAACCTACTGCCGGAAAGGTACGCCAATTCGTAACATTAAATAACCATGAACTGGCCAGAAGCAAAGCAACAGAGAAGACGCCAAGCACACCGTCAGCCGCTCAAATTCACTGTGGATGGGAAGTCTTTCCTGGAAAGGTCGTAAAGTATGAAGATCGTTTCCCAGAGCAAGAAGAGATCACGCACGTGCCTCGCTGGAGTAGCTGGGCAGAAGAAGCAGAAAGGATGGACCAGCTCGCCAAGGAAGAAAAGGAGGAGATTCTAGCACGATTAGAAGCGTGGGAGAAAGCGAACAAAGAAGAAGAGCAGAAGCTAGAAGAAAAAGAAGCAAAAGAGACCGAAGCAAGATAGAAGGAAACACGCGACGCATCACCACGAGACGGGGAGTTGACTGAGGTTACCTCAGACGATGAACCTACTGAGTAAGTGTTTACCTCTGTCTAAGTCCTGTCGGTAGACTTTAAATTCCGTACCCTAGCCATAAGGTCAGAATGGTAGTTATCTTATTAAATGCATTAGTAAATCGATTAGTAGCATTATCTGTTAGCATATTAAAATATATTAAATACTTTCTGCATTATTCATGGCATCATTTAAGCCCCATATTGATACCCTATGGTATTCTCCAAAGGAGTATCCACTGTGGTGGCATAAAAATAAAAATGATAAAAATATAGCATTCATATTTAATTCTTGCATCATAAAAAGAAAATTCAAAAAGAAATTAAATCCTACTTAAATTGGACAACATTTAAAGATAACTCATAAAGGTGATCAATTACTCTTTGGCTGACCGCTAACCCATAATTATATTCGAGCCTCGAGTTTTGGTTTCTTGTGGAGCATTTATGCAGGAACGACATTATAGCAAGGAGAGAGAGACTATTAGTGGCAACCACCGGGTGCGCTGCTGACTAGTTCGCTCTAAAGAACATCTACACTAGATATTGCAACCATCAAGCTTGGGGGAGGAGCATCCCCTAGTTATCAGGTTCATCATAATTCCTATTCCAAGGAGTAATCGCAATTCCTATTCCAAGGAGTAATCGCAACCACCTTATGAGAGTCTTGTCATGCTTTTAAAAAACCAAGAATCACTTGCACACCCGCACCACATATGCATTATTCCTATTCCAAGGAGTAATCGCAATTATTCACCATATTTTCATACATGTTCATCATAAAATGTTCACCTCCTACACTGGGAAGGGACACAAAAATATTTCCACAACCTATAGGATAACCCTTGTCTTTTAATGCTCTAAGTCCTGATCATACCTCTCGATTCATTCATTGTATTCAAAGGATGCATGTGGCTATGCAAAATAAAGAAAAAAAAAGAGAAGAAGAAAAAAAAAGGGGAGTAAAAGATGGACAAATGTCCCAGCAATTTAAAACAATGGGTACTAGATGCCCGCCTCCCTGAATAAAAAGAAATAATAAAGATAGCCCATGTCTTTCTTGAGAAAAGTTTTAAAAAGAGAGTCATTCCCAAGAAGAGCAAAGATAGAAATAGGAGTTAGCCATAAATAACACATATACACCCATCCATCATATTCCATACACATGCACATCTTGGTTTGATTGTATGCCTCGATTCTCTGTGGATCCATTAGTTGACTTTACAATACATGTTTTGCAAGTATGCCTATCCTTGTTATTGCCACTCCTATAAACTTCACTTTATATACCATTAGCTATAGGGGGCATAACAACATTAATGCCTCAAGAGAGAACCACAAATACCACATACACTTGAAATTTGAGGGTGTCATACAATGAAGCTCTGAGTTTTATTCTGAAAACTTATCAAAAACTCCGGAATAATAGTATTGCAAAGGACTTGAGACATAGCGTTTAGCTTGATTGATCTATCTTTCAGCTGCTCAAGACTTATGCAAAAGTGGTGAAACCCCATATTACAGGTAAAATGAGTAAGTTTGAAGGTTAAAGTATACATTGTCTGATCCGGAGGAAATTTTGTTTGAAAGCATGTGTACTAGAAAGTATAATGACATTGTAGCAACTCCTGATCCAAATATAATAAACAATTAGGATTGGTGTGTTTGCCAAGGGACTGGCAAAATGTAAAGCTTGGGGGTATTGTTGACACCTGTTAGTGTCAACTTTTACTAGAGCTTTTCACCCAAAAAGGAAACAAGAAAACACACTAGTCTAGGGATTTATCCGACAATTTCCATGAGTTTTGCATATTCTGTAATTTCTAGGGAGATTTTCGAGAAAAGTTTGAAAAGAGGGATCCAAGTGCAAAAATATCCACGAAACTTATCCGCCACGAAGGACACCACGGGAAGACTCGGAAAGACTCCGTAAGACACCGGGAGGATCGAGGGGCGAGACACCGCCGGTGGGGCCTACCGACCCCACCCTAGGGCAGGCGGCGCCCCTGCCGCCTCGCCCTCCCGCTTCCGCAATGTTCCTCCCGGGCGCCTAGGGTTTTCATCTCCACCGTTGGTTAAGTCGGTTTGATCCTGCGGCAAGCACGTGCATCCCACCTGACTATAAATACATGGGTAGACCCCCCTGGGGAGGGCCAATTCATTATTCATCAAGGCCTCAAGCCATCAAGCATCAAGAGCCTTCAAGTTCATCAAGAGCCTTCTAGTTCATAGGATTAGCTAGCTAGATTAGAAGTAGAGGAGATCTAGTTCTTCATCGGATCCGGAGCCCCTAATGCCCGGGCCGAGCGCAAGAGTTCGGTAATAGATCTAGTTCTTAGTTACTTTATTGTATTTAATATTCAGATTAGGGAGACTTTACTCTAAATATATTCATATATTCTTAATTGCAATAGTCATTGTCTACTTTGATTATATGTCTAGTTTAGTTACTTCGATCTTATTGAATTCATGTAATTGCTCGTATAGCGTTTATCCATATGTACAATGGGTAGATGATAGGCGATATGTAGACGTGGTGTCTAGATGTCTTGTTTATCATGCGAGTGCACCCCGACATGCCGGGGCGTGTGGTAGTCTCAAGCGTAGGTGACAGCCTACGTTAGTTCCTCTATAGTCCACCCCCCGTATGTAGGACTAGCATGGGCGCGGTCGCGAAGGAGGAGACTTAGTTCTTAATATCCTCATTAGTTGATGCCTCTTTACATGTAATAATGATATAGGGTTGATTTAGCAATGATGATTAGATGTAGTTGCACTAATTAGAGTTATTCAATTGACGCAGCTTATAGACTTATTTCCCTAGTTTATTTAATGGCTAGCTATGATTATGACTAGTAAGATGCTCGATGATTATCCTTAATTATGATACTTGATGATTATGCTATCACCCATATTTATCTTTATTTATCTTGTGACCTCTCGCCTCGATTAGATTAGAGTGTGTAATTAATATCAATTATTCATGTACTTCATCAATATGGCAATAATAGTTTACCACATAGCCTTCCTAGAGGTATAATTATAAATCGACAACCCGGATACTTCCCTAGGTGAAATGCTACAACGGTATAATTATCTGTCCGCTTGCAGAACCTATTAATTTACATTCATTCATATATTTATCTGCCTAGTCACAATAAGTACAATACAAATCTATAATAATTTCCTAGCAATATAATCGGGGATGACAACCTATTTCATGTTTAGGAATATTAGTAATTCAAAGGTGGCTAGTTGCTAATGACAAGTAATTATAATACCCTGTGTATTTCTCGGGCGCCGTTGCTAGGTATAGGACTTATCTCTATTTCTAGTGGTGACGTTAGAAATACCAACATTGACGCTAACAGGTGTCAACAATACCCCCAAGCTTTACCTTTTGCCAGTCCCTTGGCAAACACACCACATCTAATTATTTATTATATTTGGATCAGGAGTTGCTACAATATCATTATACTTTCCAGTACACTTGCTTTCAAATAAAATTTCCTCCGGATCAAATAATGTATACTTTAACCTTCAAACTTACTCATTTTACCTGTAATATGGGGTTTCACAACTTTTGCATAAGTCTTGAACAGCTGAAAGATAGATCAATCAAGCTAAGCACTATGTCTCAAGTTCTTTGCAATACTATATTTCCGGAGTTTTTGATAGGTTTTCAGAATAAAACTCAGAGCTTCACTGTATGACACCCTCAAATCTCTCAGTGTATGTGGTATTTGTGGTTCTCTCTTGAGGCATTAATGTTGTTTTTGCCTCCTATAGCTAAAGGTATATAAAGTGGAGCTTATAGGAGTGGCAATAACAAGGACAGGCTTACTTGCAAAACATGTATTGTAAAGTCAACTAATGGATCCACAGAGAATCGAGGCATACAATCAAACCAAGATGTGCATGTGTATGAAATATGATGGATGGGTGTTTATGTGTTATTTATGGCTAACTCCTATTTCTATTTTTGCTCTTTCGAATGACTCTCTTTTAAAACTTTTCTCAGAAAGACATGGGCTATCTTTACTATTTCTTTTTATTCAGGGAGGCGGGCATCTAGTACCCATTGTTTTAATTGCTGGGACATTTGTCCATCTTTTACTCCCTTTTTTTTCTTTTCTCTCTTTTCTTCTGCTTTTTTTCTTTATTTTGCATAGCCACATGCATCCTTTGAATATAATAAATGAATCGAGAGGTATGATCGGGACTTAGAGCATTAAAAAGACAAGGGTTATCCTATAGGTTGTGGGTATAATTTTTTTTTGTGTCCTCTTCCAGTGTAGGAGGTGAACATTTTATGATGAACATGTATAGAAATATGGTGAATGATTACGATTACTCCTTAGAATAGGAATAATGTGTATGTGGTCTGGAGTGTGCAAGTGATTCTTGGTTTTAAAAGCATGACAAGACTCTCATAAGGTATACAACACAGGTTGACTGAACTCAATGTAAAGCAAGCAGCTTAAATGTGAAAAGGTTTTCCTATCCTCTAAGATATAAATTTTGGCTTTGGTAGGAATTTACATTTATCACACAAGAGCTCATCATGTAAATTTTAGATTTTCAAAATAAATCCTCTAGAATATAGCAGTGCTAGGAACAAGATAAATAGCAGCTCAACTTTTCATGAATTATATCTATTAACTACCTAGACTTAGCGCAAGCTTATACCTCCACAATTAAGGTTCAGAATAAATTCTCCAATTAAAATAACAGTGCTTAGAATCGAGGAGATTTTAAGCTTGGTAAGCAGGTACTTAGTAAGCATTATAACAGAGCAACTATTCATCATCTCCAAGACAATTTTAATGTTCATCAAATTTAATAGCTCTAGCCTGGACTAAATTATACTCTAATAAATATGAAACTAAATATTTATTTGGTTTTATTATTTTATACTATCTAATATCTAATACCTAACACAAGACTCTATGACTTCGTGGACCTTTATGTGCCCACATATTTTTGGTATTTTATGACTATTTATAGTATACTCAAAAATCGCTTAGGTGTAGTCACCTGATAACTAGGGGATGCTCCTCCCCCAAGCTTGATGATTGCAATATCTGGTGTAGATGTTCTTTTAGAGCGAACTAGCCAGTAGCGAACCCGGTGGTTGCCACTGATAGTCTCTCTCCTTGCTATGATGTTGTTCCTGCATAAATACTCCACAAGAAACCAAAACTCGAGGCTCGAATTGAATAATGGGTTAGCGGTCACCAAAGAGTAATTGATCACTTTTATGAGCTATCTTTAAATGTTGTCCAATTTAAGCAGGATTTAATTTCTTTTTGAATTTTCCTTTTTTATGATGCAAGAATTAAATATGAATGCTATATTTTTATCATTTTATTTTTATGCCACCACAGAGGATGTTCCTTCGAGAAAATACCATAGGGCATCCACATGGGGCTTTAATGATGCCATGAATAATGCAAGTAAATATTTTTTACCAATATTTTAATATGTTAACAGATAATGCTACTAATTGAATTTAAATTACTAATGCATTTAATGAGATAACTACCATTCTGACCTTATGGCTAGGGTACGAAATTTAAAGTCTACCGACAGGACTTAGACAGAGGTAAACACTTACTCAGTGGGTTCATCGTCTGAGGTAACCTCAGTCAACTCCCCGTCTCGTGGTGATGCGTCACGTGCTTCCTTCCATCTTGCTTCGGTCTCTTTTGCTTCTTTCTCTTCTCGCTTCTGCTCTTCTTCTTTGTTCGCCTTCTCCCACGCTTCTAATCGTGCTAGGATCTCCTCCTTTTCTTTCTTGGCGATCTGGTCCATCCTTTCCGCTTCTTCTGCCCAGCTACTCCATCGAGGCACGTGTGTGTTCTCTTCTTGCTCCGGGAAGCGATCTTCATATCTCACGATCTTGCCAGGAAAGTCTTCCCATCCACAGTGAGGCTGAGCAGCCTGACGGTGTGCTTGGCGTCTTCTCCTGTTGCGCTCCCTTCTGGCCTGTTCATGGTTATTTAATGTTCTAAATTGACAGCGTACCTTTCTAGTGGGTAGGTTGAAGTGGATGTGTCCGGACCCGATGTAGATGTTGGCGTTGGCAGTGTAGAGGAACGGTCTTCCCAAGAGAATTGGGGAATCATCGTCTCCCTGCATGTCAAGGACTAGAAAATCTGCAGGTATATATTATCCTTGGATCCTTACCATAACATCCTTAACAATTCCTTCAGGAAATCTCAGTGATTGGTCCGCCATCTGCAATTGAATACATGTTGGGTATAAAGGTAAATCAAACAATTCATCGTATACCTGTTTTGACATTACGTTGCAGCCTGATCCAGTATCGCAGATGGTGTGAGGAAAGGTGGTGTCTTTGATTGTGCATTCAATGATTGGGACACCTGGATCACCTCTCTTGATTGGAAATGGCTTGGGTAGTCGGTGATCATTCTCTGTGTTGATAGCAGTGATTAGTTGAGTCGTCTCCTCAAGTGCATGCTTGGTCCTCCTCCATCTTCTATTGTTTCTATTGTGCTTTTTCTTCGGTATTGGGTTCGATTCTTGCTCTTCTTGTTGTTGAAATTGCTTCGGGGCTGCAGGAGATTTCAGGACGCGGTTCTTGAATATGAATCTCTCCTTCTTGTCTTTGATGGACAAGACGATCTTGGTGAACTCTGCATAGATGATTGCTTTTATTGTGCATAGGAATGGTCTGCCCAGAATGATGGGTGCCTTCTCATCTACTCCTGTCTCCATGATCACGAAGTCAACTGGGACATATGATTGCCCTACTCGAATGATAACTTCTTCTAGAACTCCCTCAGGGTAGCAAATGGACTGATCTGCAAGCTGCAAGCGCATATTCGTGTATAACAGGGGATCATTTAATATTTTCTCATAAATTACCTTAGGCATGATGTTGACACTTGCGCCGAAGTCACGTATAGCCTCGAAAGTCAGGCATCCTATGGCGATAGGAATGACAGGTCTTCCGTGGTCTCCCATCTTCTCTCGGTAGAGAGTGGTCAATCCACCGCACATCTACAGGGCTCAATATGATTTTGGGTTGCATTGTGAATATCAACAAGGTTAGCGCTTTCTAAATCTTCCGTTGGCCTGGAATCTTACCTTTCTAATGGAGGTACAAAGAAGCCAAATAAACCGAGCTAATTGTGATTCTAACATTTTATTAAAGCTATGCTGACTCTTTATGGCTGAAGCAAAAGTATCCATTCTAGTATGTATGTTTTCCAAAGTTTTATCATTTGATGTTAGCTTCCTAGTCATTTGATCTAGCAGTTTAGATTGACTAGTAACTAATTCTCTTAAAGGCGAAAGGTTGTAATTATTGAAGTTATTACCTTGATTGTTACCTTGGTAATTACCTTGTTGAGGTTGTTGGTTCCACCCTTGATTTTGTTGAGGACGATAGTAGGTGTTGTTGTTGATGAAGTTCACATCCTCTTGTATTGTAGGGCAGCTGATAGCTGAGTGCCCATAGTCTCCACATTCTTCACATGTCATATGGAAATCATTGATGTGCATGACTTTCTTCTTCTCTATGTCGAGCTTCTTTATAATGAGGTCTAGCTTGACAGTGACCATGTTAGCTTCCTTGAGATGGTGGATTCCTCCTCCCTTCTTCATTGCATATTGAGTTTGAGGCCATCTTCTCGAGAAGTGCTTTAGCATCAGTGAGCTTTAGTGACAAGAAAGCTCCTCCTGCTGCAGTATCAGTAGACTCACGGGCGCTAGAGATGAGCCCGTGATAGAAAGTCTGCATTAACAGCCACTCCTCTATCCCATGATGAGGACAGTCTTCAATATAGTTCTGGAATCTTTCCCATGCTTCAAAGAATGATTCATCATGTTATTGATGGAAACTTGAAATCTTCCCACGCAGAGCATTGGTCTTGGTCGTAGGAAAAGAACTTTGCTAGGAAAGCGCTTGAGCACGTGTCCCATGTAGTGTGTTTATCTTTGTTGATATAGAACCACTGCTTAGCTTTCCCCAATAGTGAGAACGGGAAAAGTCGGAGTAAGATAGCATCTTTTGATACTCCTCTGATAGTGAAGGTGCTGCAAATCTCTAGGAAGTGTTGTAAGTATGCACTTGCATCTTCATGTCCTTTTCCACGTAATTGGTTGGGGCTTGAACCATGGTGATGAGAGCAGGCTTGAGCTCGAATCCATTCTCCCGGTGTTGATTTCTTGGTCCAAATCCGGATGTTTGTTGTTGTTGGGGCGAGAGAACTCTCGCAGTGACTTCTCATGTCTTCAAACACAGAGCTAGGTTTTTATCTAACCGATCTTACGCTTGTTCTTCTACTTCTTCTTCAAATTCTTCTTCCAAAGTTGGAGCTGGCTCCCTTAAAGAGTTGGCTTGAGCAGTGTTCTTGATGGTGACTCAAATTTCTCCCTTATTTCTGCAAGCCTTTTCTTTCTAAGGAGTTTCTCGTGATTGTCGGTAAAGTTCTTTGGAAGAGAAAAACCATTCATTCATCACCCCGCATAAGATAAGAAAATGATAACAACGAAGGGTGTACCTGATAGAATTAGAGATCGATTGATAATAAAAGTTTATCCATGTATACACAAATGATCAATATGTTCTAAGTTTATCGTGCCTTCCCCGGCAACGGCGCCAGAAATGCTTGTTGGTATTTCTAACGTCACCACTAGAAATAGAGATAAATCCTAAACCTAGTAACGGCGCCAGAAATACTTGGTATTATAATTACTTGTCATTAGCAACTAACCACCTTTGAATTACTAATATTCCTAAACATAAAATAGGTTGTCATCCCCAATTATATTGCTAGGAAATTATCATAGATTTATATTGTACTTATTGTGACTAGGCGGATAAATATATGAATAAGATATGAATGTAAACTAATGGGTTCTGCAAGCGGACAGATAATTATACCGTTGTAGCATTTCACCTAGGGAAGTATCTAGGTTGTCGATTTATAATTATACCTCTAGGAAGGCTGTGTGGTAAACTATTATTGCCATATTGATGAAGTACATGGATAATTGATATTAATTACACACTCTAATCTAATCGAGGCAGAGGTCACAAGATAAATATAGATAAATATGGGTGATAGCATAATCATCAAGTATCATAATTAAGGATAATCATCGAGCATCTTACTAGTCATAATCATAGCTAGCCATTAAATAAACTAGGGAAATAAGTCTATAATGCGTCAATTGAATAACTCTAATTAGTGCAACTACATCTAATCATCATTGCTAAATCAACCCTAAATCATTATTACATGTAAAGAGGCATCAACTAATGAGGATATTAAGAACTAAGTCACCTCCTTCGCGACCGCGCCCATGCTAGTCCTACATACGGGGGGTGGACTACAGAGGAACTAACGTAGTTGTCACCTACGCAGACTACCACACGTCCCGGCATGTCAGGGTGCACTCGCAGATAAACAAGACATCTAGACACCACGTCTACATATCGCCTATCATCTACCCATTGTACATATGGATAAACGCTATACGAGCAATGACATGAATTCAATAAGATCGAAGTAACTAAACTAGACATATAATCAAAGTAGACAATGACTATTGCAATTAAGAACATATGAATATATTTAGAGTAAAGTCTCCCTAATCTGAATATTAAATACAATAAAGTAACTAAAAACTAGATCTATTACCGAACTCTTGCGCTCCCAAACGCATTGCCTGGCTCCAGATCCGATGAAGAACTAGATCTCCTCTACTTCTAATCTAGCTAGCTAATCCTATGAACTAGAAGGCTCTTGATGAACTTGAAGGCTCTTGATACTTGATGGCTTGAGGCCTTGATGAATAATGAATTGGCTCTCTCCAGGGGGGTCTACCCATGTATTTATAGTCAGGTGGGATGCGCGTGCGCCGTAGGATTAAACCGACTTAACCAACGGTGGAGATGAAACCCTAGGCGCCGGGGAGAAGCTTCGAAGCGGGGGCACCAAACCCTAAAGGGGGCGCCGCCCGGCCCCTGGGTGGGGCCGGCCCCACCGCGTGCTCGCCCCTCCTCGCTTCTTCCTGTGTCTTCGGATCCTTCCGAGTCTTCCCACGGTGTCCTCCATGGCGGATAAGTTTCGTGGATATTTTTGCACTTGAATCCCTCTTTTCAAATTTTTCCGAAATTTCCCCGAAATTACGAATATGCAAAACTCGTGGAAATTATCGATATAAATCCCTAGACTAGTGTGTTTTCTTGTTTCTTTTTGGGTGAAAAGCTCTAGTAAAAAGTTGACGCTAACAGTGTCAACAGAGGTCCAAAGATGGCGGGCCAAAGGCGCCGGGCGGTCCCTGGGTATGGTGGTTCTATACGAGTCCGCGTACTTATTTTTCCTAGATACGTGCCACGGTGATCTGTAGCTCACTTCACGCGTGAGTGTGGTTTGAATGAGGAATACCCCCTGAGCTCAGTAGTAATCGATTCAAATCGCCATCGTTCCTGGACAAAGTGAACACCTTGACTTGAGCTGCAACATCGTAGTAATGATTATGGAATGTGGTTAATGATGATGATAGTTCAAGCTAATGATTATGATTATGGTTACTACTTGCTTGCTTAATCATGATTAATATACTATAATGATAAATAGTATAGGTGTTCACCTAGCATTAATAGAAATGATTAAGCTGAGCTGTCACTTTAAATGTACAACTGCTTTTTCGCAAAAAGAGTCGAGCTATCCCCTGATAAAGCCTGTTATACTCCTTGGAGTCTTTTACTTTTGAGTCAGTCGGGTCAGTCTAACTGAGTACCTTCTCGTACTCAGGGTTTTTTTCCGCTTGTTGTTTGTGCAGATGGCCATACCTACCACGGGTATTGTGAGACCTACTTATATCCAGTGGATTAAAGTACCAAGGGCATGGTCTTCTTAATATTCTCCCCACTTGCTTTTGTGGATTGGCTATCGAGCTGGCACTGTATTAAACTTAAGTTTGTGTGTGTGGGTTGAGCTTTTAAAACTATCTTTTTCCGCTACTTGGATTTGAAGAACTTGGTTTGTAATGATTTTATTTCCGCACTCTGATGTTATCGAACTATTTGTGAAATGTTGTAACATGCGAATGGTGACGCTAAACTTGTACGATCTTGGTTGATGATGTTTGGTTTAAAATCCTTCGAGATTTCCGGACTACCGGGTTTATAACGGCTTAAGTGTGACAATTGCTTGCTTAGCGAGTGATTTTCACTTATGCTTTTATAAATTGGTCGGTTCTGTTACAGCTGGCATCAGAGCAAGGTTTAGCGATTACTGTTCATGTGTGTATTTAAAATAAAAGAATTTGCTTTCAAAACTGAATTTCAACTTATAAATCTATAAGTCTTTTGAGAAAAACTTGTTTGTAAACTAAGAGTGTGCCAGTGGTCATATCCTTTATGCCTAAATAAGGACTCTAGGTGGCTATTTAAGTACTGACTTAGAGGATTGCATCATATTTTATTTTCACTGTTGCCCATGCAGCAAGGTAATTGTATGGGTGCCATTCGCTTGGATGGTAATGTATGGTTCAAATGCCTCTACGCCTCGATAAGTGGGAGTTATGAGAGCATGGTTGTCCAACCGGCAATCTAGGGGAGTGCTAGTGTGATACCGGAAGTACTTACATGTCAAAACTATGTACTTACCAAAGTGTTTAATTGTGGGTTGTGCCGTCTGTTGAGACGATGCCGTCATGTGGACGAGGATCGGGTAGTTGTACTATATGTGCGTGTATTTGGGAATGCACGTGCGTGTGAGTGCTTAATCTTTACTTTCTGCAATGCATTATTCATACTGTTGGGATGGGCTGAAGTGGATTTTCTGCAGGTACATAACAGTGATTCGTGTAGAACGACTAGTTATGTGCTATGAGAGAACGTTGTATGCCACCGTATATCCGCTAGAAATGTTTTTGCTAAGTTTGTGAGAACGTAGGATACGTGCATACATCATGTTTGTTCACCTCATATCATTGCATTACCTTCCCTTATAAATTGATTACTCTGCTAATTAAAAGTGGATAATTAATAACTTGTCTCACCCGAGATAAATTTCTAACAGATAGCTCGCACAAAGCAGACAGCTCGCAAGTCCACTGGAGGACGTGTGCCACGTGGACAGCTCGCACCTCGCACCACTATCCGGGAGGACTACTCCCTGGAGGAGTTCGGGATGCCCACGCTTCTTTGGCGTGTGCTGGCCCATGTGGGGTATACGGAGGAGCAGCGACCCGTATACTCCTGGGTGACTGAGGAGCCAAGCGACAGAGACCATCTGGTTGCCATGGAGGTTACCGTCCCACCACTCCACGAGGACTCGGAGTGGGAGGGGTGGCGCCTTCGTGCCCACGGAGTCACGTCGGAGGAGGGGGCTAGCAGAGTTGCCTTCTCCGTCCTGCGCACCATCATGGAGCGTTTTCCGCTGAGCCTAGCGCAGGCTTCGGCGGGAGTGTTCCCTCGTGGTGACCCTGCTGACACTTTCTAGGAGCAGTCTCCCAGCATGGCACGCTGGCCAGGGATTCACGAGATTGAGGACAGTGACAACGCAGCGATGAGTGCCATGTTTGCTATGATGCAGACTTTGGATGCTACTCAGTCTTGCATGTACAAGATAAATGACTGGAACAAGACCTTGTCGAAGAGGCAAGAGAAGAATAAGAAGAGGCACTCGGACCATGTCAGAGATCTGAGGCACCAGATTGAGCTTATCACCGCTACCAGAGACGACGCTGAGGCTCGTGAGAGGGCGGCCAATAGGGAGATCGCTACCTTGCGTGCACATGTTGCACGCTATGAGCAGTATGAGAGAAACAGCGACCAGATGATGGCGCAGCTAGTCACAGAGAGGAATGAAGCCCGAAACGATGCCCATCAGCTGGGGCACTGGCTCTTTGACCGTGAGCAGTACATCAACCAGCTGCACGAGGACTACCACGTGCTGTACAACCAGGTTCATGGTCACCATGCGCCTGGAGCTGCTGAGATGGAGCCTGGAGTCATCGACCCCGATGGAGGCGAGGAGGATGCTGACCTCCCACCTACACCTGAGCCTGCACCCGACGACGACGTTGTTCTTGCTGCTGAGTCCGACGTTGGTAGCGAGCACGAGTAGGCTAGTAGTCTCATCGCTAGTCGTAGTTGCGCTCTTGTCTCTTTTGTGGTTGGCATGTAACCCTTATGAGATGTGACTCATGTATGTTGGATCTTCTTGTGTCGTGGTGCTACCTGAACGCCTAAAGTCCAGTGTATGTATGCTGGCAATTTTGGATGTTGTATGCCTCGGATGAAGTTTTATTCAGTAATCTGATTGGTAATGTTATGGATTATGTAAATGAATCTTTATGCCTGTGTGTTGTTGAATGAATTGATTTTCTTCCAATAATTCATTGGCATGATTATTACATTGCTTACAATGTTGTAACATCACCTAATAATTACTTGATGCTGAAATATGCAGATGGTTGGAACTCGACGCACCGTGAGTGGTTCCTTGGTTGGTGATGGTTCCGGCCAAGGCGTAGGCAACGGTGATAACGGAGGTAACGGAAGCAATGGTGGAAATGGAGGCAATGGCGGAAACGATGGGGGTAACCTATGTTGGTATAAATTAACTGCACCCTAAATAATTATAATCAGATTATCCGCAAGCGCCGCAGATATATCTTGATCAAGACTTCACCAAGATCAACCCGGTTTTAATATCGAACCCAAAGAAACAAAGAGGGTGAATTATGATCTAGCCTAATACTCTTAATCTAAGGGGGGGTACAAACAATCTAGAAAACTATTGAGAACGAGGAAATAGCTAATGTACTCAAGTTCTAACCACCGGTAAACTTTGTATAATATCGTCTTATCAGACAAGTGACCTGAATAGGAGAAGAAACAGAGTAATCTACCTACCAGACACCTATAAGCCTACCTGTCCTATCAACGGGAAGTGGACTACAGAGGATTCAACGTAGCTATAAAGTCACCTACGCGAGCTACCACTATCCCGGCTAATCGGGGGGACATTCACAAGCAATCATAACCCGCACACCACATCTACGCTACTTAAACTGCTCTAACCTAGGAGCTACCCAAATCAAAGTACTCAATGTAATATGAGTTGCAAACCAAAGAACGAATATAAACGATCGCTTACTTGAATCGAATGTAAATACGTAAGTACCTCGGAACGCAGCCTCGGGCGAGGGAGCCGAATCCGGATGAATACAGCCTCCCGAGGATGCTCGGCCAGCCGGGGCTCCTCCGAATCTCTACTCTTCTACTCTATCTCTCTAATCTCTATCTTGATTGCTAGCCTAGATCTAGTGGATCTCTATTTAAAGCTTCGACTCTTCATCTCTTGATCCGGCCTCCTCCGGGGGTATGGCCCTCCTTTTATAGCCCTGGGATCAACACGTGCCGTTGGATCAAACCGACTTAACAAGCGGCCGGGATGAAAACCCTAGGCGGCGGGAGGAAGGTTCCGTAAGGGGGCGCCACAACCCTAGGGCGCCGGGGCGGCCCCATGGTGGGGCCGGCCGGCCCCTCCCGGTGGCGGCTGCGGGCCCCCACTTCTTTGGGTGTCTTCTGAGTGTTCCCGATCCCTCCTAAGATATCCTTGCGTCGCGGATAAGTTTCGTGGTAAATAAGCACTTGAATCCCTTTTTAGGCTTTCCTGAATAATTCCCTGAAAAATGCACAAATCACCAAAACTCGTGGAAATAGTTAATGATAACCCTATTCTTATTATAATTCCATTCCTCAGGTAGTGGTAATTGCTAATAAATTTTAGATGATAACAGGTGTCAACAATTACCCCCACACTTAGGCTTTTGCTCGTCCCGAGAAAAAGGTTGGTTTTAGTAATATGGATACTCATTCAATGCATAACTTAGGACTTAAATTATATAGCTCTAGTTTGGTAATCATGTATTATAAAATTTAAGAGTGTCTATCATGAAGTCTTAAGTAATTGCTGAGCAAGAGAGCTTAAGATTGATGACCCCTTTCTGTAATTATGTCTTTTTGGAGTAGAGGTGTATTTTGTAAAAACGTGGCTTGACTCTTTCTTTATTTGTAGTGGCAACAATGGCGTATAGCGCGGGAGAGAAATATCATATTCCTAGATCAGAAAGATTTTTCACTTCTAGGCATATTATGTTGGAGGTACCATGAGCCTTTCTTTTTGTTTATGCTCATATTTCTTACTTGGATCGAGGTTCCGGACACTTGTTCCTTTTTATTTCCTCGTGATCTATCTTGTTGAGGTTTCGGACACTTGTCCCTTTTTTATTTCCTCGAATTCTTTTGAGTAGCTCATGCCTCCTTCATAATATTGCTCTAGTCGGTGAATTATTTTATTGTTTTATCATGTGATGCTTTGGGAATATGATAAACCTCTCAACCACAATTAAATTTGTTTGGTATGATTACTTATTGTATGCCATACAAAGAGGAGTGAAGCTACGTGTTAAAGTTTTCATAAGATCTCCAAAGACAAATTATCGGAAAAGTGAGTGATCATTATCTTAGCTACCTTATTCCCACAATAACTTAATCAATCATGAAGTGCTATTAAATTTCATAATAAACACAACTCTAGAGGAGCGATATATATCATTTATATTTCTCAAGTCATGGATTGAATGGGTTTATTATTTCTTGAAGCATTTAATATGAAGATTTATAGTTTGGATCGGAATTCAGAATATAATATATGCAATTAAATTGTAATTAAGTTGAACCTGAGCGTGATCGAAACGAGGAGGCGAGGGGTGCCAGGGGCGCCGCCCGGCCCCACTAGGGCGCCCGGCCAGCCCACCTCCTGGGGCCCTGTGGGTCCCGCCGCATCTTGGCGGTGTTGGTTCGATGTTGCTTCGGATTACGCTGTTCCTCCGATTGTATTTTTGCTTCGTGATTGATTGTGCTTCCCCACACTTGTTTTTTCTCGCATATTCTCTGCGCAATATGTGGAAATAAAATATTTTAAAAAAATAGAGAGTAGAGTAGATAACACACACATTAATATAAAATAAGGCACTTTATTTATTTATGGCGGTGGTAAAAATAATTCAACAGACGCTTTAATGACTGAGCTAACGACAGCCCTAGCTCTTTAGGCTTTTACCAAACTGACTCGACTTGACTGACTCATTAAACTAGTGGAAGTGTGCCTTATTGGATAACTAGGCAGTTAATGCTGCCCTTCATTGTTGAGGCCCTGAATTGTGGGCCTGAGAGCTGCAACCTCTTCTTCAAGCTTATCTTTATCGTGTTTGAGATTGCGGATTAACTTAAGATTAACCCCAGCCTTCTCTTCTATTTCATCTATGAGCTTATCCCTCATTTTGTTGGATGTTTCCATCTCCTTGACCAGGTTGGAGAGACCTTCAATCTTCTCGTTGAGAGTGCGTAGGGTTGGTGGCTTGGAAACTTTCTCCAGTGCTAATGCTGATGCTGCTCTCTTCCTCTTAGGTTTAGGCTTAGGCTTAGGAGCGATGGGCTCAGCATAGCATACTTCATTAGGATTTGCACGAACTCCCTGAATAGAAGGGCGAGAAGCACTGGTGTACTTAGCGCATATCAGGTTGCCCTTCTTGTCGGTCTCAACTGCCACGAGTCGCTCATTAGCTCTAGGTGCAAGAAGTTTGGTACCATGGGGGATGGCGATCTGCTTTCCTTTAGCGCTTCCTTCAAGCATTAGCCTTGCGGATGGTGGAGGAAGAGCAGCTGGATCTTGCACGTAGTAAACTTGCTCATGACGCTGGGGGATTGTTGCAACTTGCTTCGGCGGCACGACGGCGAGAGGCTTCGGCTGCGCGAGGACGAGGGCCTTCGAGTCATCGCTGGGGATGCTGTCGAAGTCCGCGCCGTAGGAGACGATCGCCTTGTTTGCCATTGCTAATAGATCTAGATTGGAGAGCTCCTTTTGAGGAGTGAGAGGTGGCTGGTTATGGAATAAAGTTGAGGAGGTCTAGGTGCATATTTATGTGGGTTTTCAGGAGACAGGATGAGGATAAAACCTAGGTTCTACGGGATCCGTACGAAAGCATATCCGATCGCGCGTGGACAATACACGAATATACGTAGGAAGAGTGCAGAAGGACAGGGGACAAAAGTTGGGACGAGGGGGCACCAGGGGGCGCCGCCCGGCCCCACCCAGGGTCCACCTCGGGTGCCCTTCTGCGGAGTGCTTCGGACTCCTCCTATGTTTCTATTAGACATATTTTCGGATAAAATTTCGTATCGGAATAAAATAGAACTTAATAAGTTGGTAATTGGATGAAATCCATTTCATCCACCACTCCTAAATCATATGGCTCTAAGCAAAGTTTAAGTCGGTGCCCATTTACCTTGAATAACATACCTTCGTTTGATTGTAGAGTTATTGCTCCGTGCGGTGACGAATTCACGACGGTAAAGGGTCCTTCCCATTTACTTCTTAGTTTCCCAAGCCCGAATAACTTGAACCTAGAATTAAAAAGTAATACCTTATCTCCTGGTGTAAACTATTTCTTCTTGATCCTCTTATCATGCCATTTCTTCGTTCGTTCTTTGTAGATCTTTGAATTGTGATAGGCCTTTTCTCTCTATTCTTCTAATTCTAATAATTGCATCTTTCTTTTCTCTCCAGCAGCTTCCAAATCTATGTTCCATCTTTTGATGGCCCAGTGAGCTTTATGCTCTAATTCAACTGGCAACTGGCAAGTCTTACCATATACCAATTGATATGGTGACATACCCGAAGCTGTTTTATAAGCTATCCGGTATGCCCATAGTACATCGGGTAACCGATCCTTCCATAAAGTTCCCATCTCATTTACTGTTTTCTGGAGAATGTTCTTGATTTGTTTATTGGACGTTTCTGCCTGGCCACTTGTCTGAGGATGGTATGGAGTAGCGACATTGTGTCGTATTCCATGAGCTTGTAGGTATAAGTGGAACTTCTTATCAGTGAAATGTGTTCCTCCATCACTTATAACCATTCTAGGTGTTCCAAACCTTGGGAATATAACTTCTTCAAACATCTTCTTTGAGTGTTTGGAGTTAGCATTTTTGCATGGCATAGCTTCTACCCACTTGGATACATAGTCAACTGCCACCAAAATGTACTTATAATTCTTTGACTTCACAAAGGGTCCCATGTAATCAATTCTCTAGACATCAAAGAGCTCTATCTGAAGGTTGTTGGTGAGTGGCATAGCATCTCTTGCATTGATGTTTCCGTGCCTCTGACATGCTCCACATCTTCGGATGAAATCTTTGGTGTCTTCATACATGGTTGGCCAAAAGAAACCACTCTGCCAGATTTTTGTATGAGTGTGGAATGCCCCATAATGACCTCCATATGGTGATGAGTGACATTTCTGAATTATCTGCATGCCTTCCTCTACTGGTACACACCTTCTGAGTAATCCATCAGCACATACCCGAAAGAGGTAAGGTGGATCCCACATGTGGAGACGACTTTCATAAATGAGTCTTTTCTTATTTTCCCAGGTGGTACGTAACCTGCAACCATAAAATTGACAATATTCGCTACCAAGGATCTGTCTTGGTCACTTTAAACAAACATGTCATCTCTCAATGAGTCATTAATGGGTAGTTCCTGTGGTTCTTTAAAATACATCCTAGATAAATGATCGACAAATGATTTTTCTATTCCTTTTCTATCTTTAATTTCTAAATCAAATTCTTGTAGTAATAGAATCCATCTTATTAATCGTGGTTTAGCATCTTTAGCAAATATTTAAGAGCAAAGATGATCAGAATAAACAATTATTTTAGCTCCAACTAAGTAAGATCTAAATTTATTAATAGCAAAAACAACAACCAAAAAAAGTTCTTTCTCGGTGGTTGCATAATTTAGTTGTGCTTCATCATTGTCTTGCTTGGCATAGGCAATTGCATGATGCGTCTTATCTTTTGTTTGTCCTAAGATCTGCTCCTACAAAGATAATCACTAGCATCACACATTATTTCAAAAGGTAAAGACCAATCAGGGGGTTGAATGATTGGTGCTGATGTAAGTGCTTTCTTAAGAACATTAAATGATTCCAAGCATTCTTCATTAAAATCAAAAGGTACATCCTTAGCTAATAATCTTGTCATTGGTCTAGCAAGTTGTGAAAAATTCTTTATGAATCTACGATAAAAACCACAATGACCAAGAAAACTTCGGACTCCTTTTACATTAACAGGGGGAGGTAGTTGTTCAATTACTTCAATTTTAGCTTTATCTACCTCTATACCTCTTTCTGACACTAAGTGTCCTAACACTATTCCTTCTCTAACCATAAAATGACACTTTTTCCAATTGAGGACTAAGTGTTTTTCTTCACATCTTTGCAAAACCTTATCTAAATTTTCTAGACAATCATCGAAAGTTTTTTCATAAACTGAAAAATCATCCATAAAAACTTCCATGATTTCTTCTATCATATCAGAAAATATAGACATCATGCATCTTTGAAAAGAAGCGGGTGCGTTACATAGCCCAAAAGACATTCTTCTATAAGCATAAGTTTCATAAAGACATGTAAAAGTGGTTTTGCTTTGATCATCGTGGTGGATAGGGATTTGGTGATATCCTGAATAACCATCAAGGAAACAAAAGAAAGAATGATTTGCTAAACGCTCTAACATCTCATCAATGAAAGGTAGAGGAAAGTGGTCTTTCTTTGTTGCTTTGTTGAGTTTTTGATAATCTATGCACATTCGCCATCCCGTGACAGTTCTTTTAGGTATTAATTCATTTTTATCAATTTGGACAACCATCATTCCTCCCTTTTTAGGTACAACTTGCACAGGACTTACCCACTCGCTATGCGGTACCGGGTATATAATCCCTGCATGTAAAAGCTTTAGAACTTCTTTCTTTACTACGCCTCGCATCGCATTTTGGAGTCTCCGTTGAGGCTCTCTTTGAAGGTGTAATTTCTGGATTAGTTGGTATGCGATGGGTGCAAAGAACAGGACTAATCCCTTTTAGGTCTTGGAGTGAATATCCAAAAGCGGCTCTATGTTTTTCTAAAACAGTTATTAATTTATAAGTCTCTTCATCAGAGAATTTATCGCTTATAATCACAGGATATTCTTGATCATTATTTAGAAAAACATATTTTAGACCAGATGGTAATGGTTTGAGCTCAATAGGAGGCTTAGGTGGTTCTAGTAGTTCATCAAGAGGTTCAGGGATCAATAAGGTCCTCCTCCTCTTCATTGATGAAGAACGGGTATCATCTTCTAAATCAGGTTGAATAAAAGTATTGTATTCAATTGCCTTAACCTCTTCTATTGAATTTAATTCAGGAAAGGACTCTGCCTTAACATTTACTTGTATGAGTTATAGGTATCGAGAAATTAAATCCCTTCCTAAGCTTGATGTTTAATTTACCATTACGACCTTCTTAAAGAAGTTTGATTATAGGTACTCCAATCATTACATCAAAATCCCACACATCAAAGATATAGAAATTTAGCGAAATGCGGAAATCATTAATAACAATAGGAAGTGCACTCAAAACTCCTACACTAGGAATAAGGTGTCCTAAACAATTTTTGAATAATTTATTTGTAGGAATTAATGGTATATCTTTTAATAAATTTCTAGCAAAGGAGTATGACATAATGTTGACCCCTACAACTGGGTTATATAGAGCTTCAAAAGGATATGATCTACTTGTAACATTATACTAATAGAGGGTGAATTAAGATGAATTATATCAGGGGATTGCTCAGACTCTATCAACCAATCATCTCCCAAGATAAAAATCAATTTTCTTATTATTTTTCTAAGGAATTTTAAATCATCAGGATGTAAAAAACTAAAATTGAAATCTCTAGATTGCTGGAGTTGCATAATTTTACTATAAAATGTAGTATTCCCAAAATCACTAAAGAAATCATCCTCTATTTCAAACATCCACTCAGAATTTGGAATTATCTCATTAACTAGCTCAGGTTTTAATTCAACTACAGATTGAGATGAATCAAGTAAAAGTTCATTTTCAGCTAATTGAGAATTTTCTTTTAGCAACTCTTCTTTTTCTTCGGGGAGATCATTCAAAATATTAGTAAGAATAGTTTTAGCATGTTCAATAGTAATATGCATAAATGCTCCTCCCGAGGCCAAATTAAGATATTCTTTATTTTTGTCATCAAGGTCTAAAAAAGAAATGTTGTAAAAGCATGGGTTCCGTGAAGCAAGATTAGGTCCAGAATTCACAAAGCTATCAAAACGATCCCAAGCCTTGCCTAGCGATTCATTACTTAATTGTTTGAATCCTATGATTTCAAATCGAAGTTTAGCGACCTTTTCTACTGGGAAGAATTTAAGACAAAAGTATTTTTGTAATATTTCCCAATCTCCTTGACTACTCCCAACATGGCGATTATACCATTTCTTAGCTCGCCTCGTTAGTGAAAAACAGAAAAGAGTTTCCATCTTAAAGTTTCATCGGCCATGCCCTTAATGCCTTGATATGAACATGTTTGCTCAAAATCGCTTAAATGGGAATAGGGTTTTCGCTAGTGTTACCAAAAAAGATATGTTCTTGAACTAATTTAATTAATCCCTGGCGTAGCTCATAGCCGATGATGTGATAGGTTTAGAAGATTCTATTGGTGGAGGTACGATCCCGATGGTGCTCTATATTGATATAAAAGTTGAGATTCGTTTTCCATAATATTTTTATTTTTGTTTTTAATATAAAAGGATAACTATAGACTAAGATAGGCTAAATCAAAATCAGCAAACCGTTCCCGGCAACGGCGCCGAAAATGCTTGTTGGTATAAATTAACGCATCCTAAATAATTATAATCGATTATCCGCAAAAGCGCCAGATATATACTTGATCAGCACTTCACCAAGATCAACCCAGTTTTAATATCGAACCTAAAGGAACAGTAGGTGAATTATGATCTAGCCTAATACTCTTAATCTAAGGGGGTACAAACAATCTAGAAAACTATTAAGAACGAGGAAATAGCTAATGTACTCTAGTTCTAACTACCGGTAAACTTTGTATAATATCGTCTTATCGGACAAGTGACCTGAATAAGAGAAGAAACAGAGTAATCTACCTACCAGACACCTATAAGCCTATCTGTCCTATCAACGGGAAGTGGACTACAGAGGATTCAACGTAGCTACAAAGTCACCTACGCGAGCTACCACTATCCAGCTAATCAGGGGATATTCACAAGCAATCATAACCCAGACACCACGTCTACGCTACGAAAAAACTACTCTAACCTAGGAGCTACCCAAATCAAAGTACTCAATGTAATATGAGTTGCAAACCAAAGAACGAATATAAACGATTTGCTTACTTGAATCGAAATGGTAAATACGAAGTACCTCGGAACGCAGCCTCGGGGCGAGGGAGCCGAATCAAACGAATACAGACTCCCGAGGATGCTCCGATAGGCCGGGGCTCCTCCGAATCTCTACTCTTCTACTCTATCTCTCTAATCTCTATCTTGATTGCTAGCCTAGATCTAGTGGATCTCTATCTAAAAGCTCGACTCCTCATCTCTTGATCCGGCCTCCTCAGGGGGTATGGCCCTCCTTTTATAGCCCTGTCGGATCAACACGCCGTTGGATCAAACCGACTTAACAAGCGGCCAGGATGAAAACCATAGGCGGCGGGAGGAAGGTTCCGTAAGGGGGGCAACGCGGCAACCCTAGGGGCGCCGGCGGCCCCATGGTGGGGCCGTGGCCGGCCCCACCCGGTGGCGGTTGCGGGCCCCACTTCTTCGGGTGTCTTCTGGAGTGTTCCTGATCCCTCCGGTGATATCCTTGCGTCGCGGATAAGTTTCGTGGTAAATAAGCACTTGAATCCCTCTTTTAGGCTTTCCTGAATAAGTCCCTGAAAAATGCACAAATCACCAAAACTCGTGGAAATAGTTAATGATAACCCTATTCTTATTATAATTCCATTCCTCAGGTAGTGGTAATTGCTAATAAATTTTGGATGATAACAGGTGTCAACAACCTACCACCACCACCTCCTCCACCATTGACCGCTGAGCAACTTTTCCAACAGTTCCTCGGCAGTCAGCGCAATATGTAGGCCACGTTGCACGACATTGCAGCGAACACCAGCCACGGAGGCTACCGTGATCGTCCTGTCAATCAGTACAGCACCTTCAAGGACTTTCTGGATACCGATCCGCCCAAGTTCCTACAGGCCAAAGAACCACTTGAGGCTCTCAAGTGGATTAACACGATGGAAGACAAGTTTCGCCTGCTCCACATGACTGAATCATTGAAGGTTGAGTATGGGGCACATCAGCTGTAAGGTCCGGCTGGAATCTGGTGGTCCCACCAACGCACCACTTTCCCGCCGAATGCTCCCATCACCTAGGCACAGTTCACACAGATGTTTCACAGCACCTATGTTCCACCAGGGTTGATGGCTATGAAGGTGTCTGAGTTCATGAGGCTCACTCAAGGCAACAAGAGTATGAATGAGTATCTGCAAGAGTTTAACAACCTGTCTCGCTATGCTCCATCATATGTGGACACTGAAGAAAAGAAGATAGCTAGCTTCAAGAGGGGTCTTAATCCCAAGATGGCCAAGACCATGGGCATCAGTTCGAGGGCTACTTTCAATGAGTTTATCAGTGACTGCTTGACTCAGGAGAACAACAACGATCTACATGCTGCTTCCAAGAACCGCAAGAGAAGCTTTGAGGGAGGATCTTCTCAGTACAGGCCTCCAATGGCTAATCGTCCGCAGTACCGCTCTCCTGCTCAGAACTCAAGGTTCCGTGCACCCGCTCCAAAGAGGAATGCTCCACCACCTCCGAAGAACCAGAGGGGTTATCGCCCACCTGCACCTCAAGCTCACGCCAAGACTAGGGGTTCCACGACAGCTGCTCCCGCCGTGAGAGGTCCCTGCTTCAACTGCAATCAGATGCATTTCGCCAAGTACTGCCCCTACCCGAAGAAGCAGACGACCTATCCTGCCCGTGCACACCACACCACCATGGATGAGATTCCCGAGGGAGAACCAGTCACTTCGGGTACGTTTCTTGTCAACAATCATCCTGCAGTTGTTTTATTTGATTCTGGATCATCGCATTCTTTTATGAGTCAAGCATATTGTTGACACTCCTTAGCGTCAACTTTTACTAGCACTTTAAACCTAAAGGAGAACATGAAAACATACTAGTCTAGGGTTTTATCTGACAAATTCCACGAGTTTTGCATATTTTATATTTTTCAGGGTGATTTTCATAAAAGCAGAAAAGAGGGGATTATAGAGCATAATTATCACGAAATTGATCCACGTCGTAGCAACACCGCCAACAGACTCGGGAAGGGTCTAGAAGACACCCGGCAATGGGGGCCCGCAGAGGAGACCCGGCAGGGCCGGCCGGCCCCACCCCACCCGCCCGGCGCCCTAATTCCACCAAACGCCGCCTTTCTAGAATCTTCCTCCCTCGGTTGCGTGGAGTCCAATCGCAAAGATCCCTACGTTGATTTGAGGTCGGTTTGATCCGACGGTGCACATGAGATGAAGACGCGGATCGCTGACGTGGCGGTTTCTTGCCCCCTACTCCACCTCGGCCTATATAATGACGCCCAAGGCTCCCCCAAGAGGCATGCTACACCCCAAGGCTTCATATTCTTCATTAGATTAGGGTTAGGGTCCCTCTAGTTGATCTAGTCTAGTTCATCTAGTTCTAGCTAGTTCATCTAGATGTAGCAATTAGGAGAGACTAGTTCTTCTAGATCTAGTCTTGTTTAGAGATTAGAGAGATTGAGTAGAGGAGTAGAGATTCTAGAGGAGCTCCGGCATGTCGGCGCTTCTTCGTGGTCTGTATTCTTCGGATTCACTTCCTCGCCTCCTGAGTCGCGTTCGAGGTACTTTTGTATTTGCTATTCTGATTCAAGTAAGCATTCGTTTATATTCGTTCTTTAGTTCACATCTCATATTGAGGACTTTGATCTTGGTAATTGCTTGGTTGAAGTAGTATTTCGTAGTGTAGGCGTGGTGCCTAGGCTATGTTTACTTGTGGATGTCCCCCGATTAGCCTGGATAGTGGTAGCTCGCGTAGGTGACTTTATAGTCGCGTTGAATCCTCCGTAGTCCACTTCCGTTGATAGGACGCATTGTGCCGATAGGTGTCCGGTAGGTAGATTACTCTGTTTCTTCTCCTATTCAGGTCACTTGCCCGATAAGACGATATTATACAAAGTTTACCTAAGTAGTCGAACTAGAGTACATTAGCTATTTCCTTTTTTTCTTGATATGATCTATGCCTAATTGTAGGGTTAAGTCTATATACTTTGTCATTATCACAACTGTTCTCTGTGGATACGATATTTAAAACCTCCGGGTAAAATGTGACACCGGTATGATATCTGCGCGCTGCGGATAATCCTACTTAAAACTTATTTAAATAGAGTGCGCTTAAAAATACCAACAAGCATTTTTGGCGCCGTTGTCGGGAACGGTTTGCTGATTTTGACTTAGTTTAGCTTAATCTTGTATTATACTTTTATCTTTTCTTATTTTATCCCAGTCTCTTCAATAATTTTTGTGTTCATCCTTATGGATGCTTCAATCCTGTTTTATCCCATTCTCTTCATTATTTTTATGTTCATCCTTATGGATGTTTTTAATTCTGTTCCTATTTATCTTTATGACATGTGCGAAGCTTTGAGCCACCAAAATCTATGGAACCTATCATAACACCTGGCTATGAGCTACGCCCATGTCTAATTAATATGATTCGGGATATCTTATCACCCGAACTAGATATGGAAGTCTCGGTAGCTAAAACATAATCATTCTATTCTCAAGATTTAGCTATCAATCCTAAACCCTTAAAATTCCACTTTAATGATTTAGACTTCCAGTTGGCTAAGATGCTCATAAAACAATACACATTAGATCTTCTCAAAAGAGCATCTTAGGAAAAGTGTAGTCAACTTCCCTTTCCTTCTGAAAGACATTGGAAAGAATACAAGGATGGCATGTTGAATGATGCCATAGAAGGAGAGCTAAACCACTTAGGAATAAATTCTATCTTCTCCCCTTCTATGCTCACATTAAATGTCTTTGAACCCATCTCTAAACCTATCCTTGACTCCAATGAATCTTTTTATGCTCTTTCTACTAAACTTCATAATAATCCTAGAAATCTATCAAGACATCTCAAAAATAAGGGTCATGACGATTATAGGAATACCCAAGAAGAGTAACATCAATGGCAGAAATATGTAGAATATACTAGAAATACATATGCCATTGTGAAAGAATAGATGGAAGAAGATGAAGCTCTAGCATCTAAACTTGGTTTAAATTCAAACGGTGAGCTTAAATTAATTTCTAGAACTACCCAAGTTTAGAGGAAACTTTAGGTGAGACCAACCTTGGAGACATCGATTCATGGGAAATCCTAGAAAATAAAACATCCAATCAATGTCATAGGCATGAAATGATAGAGACAAACTTGTTGCCTATAGACATCCATGAATAGACACCCCTAGAGTTTAAAAAGAGAGATTACATCGATGAACATGAGAATTATCTCATCAACACCTTATTAAATCCATGCTCATATGAAAAATCTCCTGAATCTTTTGGTCTATCTCTAATATTACCACACACGAGATCTTCAACCCCCTTAGTTTTCCTGTTCATAAAATCATTAAGAGGGTAGTTGTAGATGCATATGTTCATAAATATTATAGATCTCGTTGTAATCTTGATATAGATACACAAAGGCTAATGTTCTAGAGGAACTCACCTCACCAACTTAAAGTACAATAATTAGAAGGTTTCCTAAGAACAACTTTGTGTCCCAAAATAACCACTCTTAAAAAAAAATTTAATTGAGCTTGCACCTTTTGTTATACCCTTGTGAATTGAGTAGAGTTATAATTATCAAAATATTCCTTTGGGTATTTTTGTCACTAACCATTTCAGGTTTGAAGTAAGAAAATAACTAATGGCGGCACCAGGTATGTCAAAACAACCATTATGCAATTTTGAATTACATCCACTCAAGCTTACATTTACTTTGTAAAATTCCAGCTTGGGGGAATGGTCTTATTTAGAAAATTCTATATTGCTAATATTGGTTGTCTCTACCTTTATTCAATTTATTAATCATACTCTTTCATCTCTGTTTGAATAACATTCTATAAACTTTTATGTTACCTTTGCTTGCTATAGTATGTTTAAGGTTTGGAGAAATTTCATATACCTTTTGAATTAGGCATGGTGCTTAGTTTAAACTGTTTTCTTGAGTCATAATTAGACAAGGTGTTTAGTTTGATTCTTGAACTAAGAGGTGTATTGATTTTACTTTCAAAGGCTTTTTGAATTAAGCGTGGTGCTTAGGTTAGAATGCCTTCCTAAGTTAAATTAGACGTGGTGTCTAGGTTGATTTTTGAACTGATAAGATACTGTAGTAGACATTAGATATTTTGTTGGACTAACCCCTACAGGAAATTTTCAAAATCAATTTGGGTAAGTCATGAGATAAATTCAAATTAGAGATGCAACAGAGTACATGCTTAACTTTAATAACTTTGTAAAAGAAGACATAGCTCATTCATCATGAATGAAAGAACTATGAGCATTAATGATTCATTCACTTTATCTTCTACTACAAGTTACTTTGCCTTAAATCATGTCTGTATAAAATATGATTTATGCTAAACAATATTAATATTATCTTTTCATTAAGCATAGACAAAATAAAATACCGGACAAACAACCTTGTGTTCAAAATCAGTATACTCCTTTGGGTATGTACTGTCTACTAATCTATTGCAGGCATAATAATAACTGGAGTGAAAAAAGTCAAAAGATCAAAGAAGCAAAAGATGATAAAAGAATAGATGCAACAGAGGAGACAAGATGTCCATGAGCAACTCAAGATTCAAGAGGAAGGGCCACCAGTCATTTACCCTTCATCACTTAGTGCTATCACGCTCTAATAATAAAGGTAATATTTTAAGATAAGTGGTCACTGCTCTTTCTCTTGATCTTGATGTTCACATAAATTAAAACACAAACATGTTAGAGTTACAATTTTAATTGATTAACCTAATTAACTCAACATGATCTGTCTTTTAATATTATTCATGGCACCGTTCTTATAATCTCAGTCTTAACCAAATAAGCTAAAATATTATATTCGATCTTGGGAAGATGACAGTCATACTTATATGAAAATTTATAGATAGACAATCCTTACATTGGTTAAAGCAATTTATTCTTTTCTACTATGAGAACTTAATTGCAACATTAAATACTTAATCTTTTGATCCTACCACTTATGGCATAAATAAACAATTCATGTAACACCAACTTTATCTTGTTCAATGTGCTTAAGGATAGAGAAGAATAAATAAAGAAATATATTTGGTTTTGTTGGTGTTTTACCACCAGCGAGAACCCATGCACTTGATCTCTGCCTTGGTTTTGCAAACAGGACAACACATCGAGAAAAATTTATTAAATCTACAAGTGAGGGTTCTGTGAACATGTACATTGAGCAAGATGTTTGCCACCATAATTAAAAGCTCTACTTCAACCTATTGGTCAAATCAAAGAACAAAAGTGACATCATCATCACTAAAGGTATGCAACATCATAACCTCCATCTCTCAAGATGGAGAGATACACAAGAGTGGAAGAATAAGTTACTGTCGGTAAACTTAAGATTCCGTACCCTTGCCATAAGGTAATATGGTAGTTATCTAATTAATTAGTATTTCTATCTACATTAATAATTTTGCTTTAGTATATTCATCTTCATAAATATTAAAAAGAAAATAAAAATCTTTATTGCTTCATTTACTGCATCATAAAATATTGAAATCCCTACATGAATAAACTTATGGTAACCCTATAGGAATATTTACTGTGGTGGTATAAATAATAATAATAATAATAATAATAATAATAATAATAATAATAATAGTAGTAGTAGCAGCAAAGCATCATCATCTATGTTTACTTTCTTGCATTATGAAAAAAAAAACCTAAGCCCCATAAGAATAAATATTCTATGTGGAGGCATAAAAAAAATAATAGAACTATATATCATGCACTCATATTTAATTTCTATATAATTAAAATAGAAAATTCAAAAAAAAAGAGAATCCTGCTAGACCCTGTCAATTCAAATCAACTCAAAGAATAATCAATTACTTATTGGGTCGACCGCTAACCTATTATTAAATTCGAGCCTCGAGTTTTGGTTTTCTTGTTGGAGTATAATTATGCAGAACAACATTATGACAAGGAGAGAGTCTATCGGTGGCATCCACTAGGGCCGCTGCTGGTTACCTCACTCTGAAGATCATTAACACCAAGAATTGCAAACATCTAGCTTGGGGGAGGAGCATCCCCTAGTTATCAGGTAACTATACCTAGGCGATTATTGAGTCTACTTTATATAGTCATAAAATACCAAAAAGATGTGAGCACATGAAGGTTCACAATAGTATCATAGGAAAATTTAAAAATACCAAAAATATATGAGCACATGAAGGCTCACCCTTAATTAAGAAAAACACAAAAATATTCGGGCACATGAAGGCTCGACGCGATCGAAGCGATTAGCTTGGGGGAGACGCACCCCGTTATCATCATTATTAAGGTATGTCTTTACTATTAGTTTTATTTTAGTAAGCTATAGTGTGTTAGATTTAATAATTAAAGTATGTTTGAAGAACTCTCTCTCTAATCTTTTAAAATGGAAATAATAAATAGTTGCTCTACTATAATTTCTTCCAAGTGCCTAGTTTTTAACTATGGATTCTCCTAAGTTTTAGACATGACTACTTTGATATAAGAATTTACTCTGAACCTGAAATTTGTGGAGGCACACGCTTGAGCTAAAGTCTAGGTAATTGATCGACAATGATACATGAAGGTCTAAGCTACTATTTATCTTATTCTTATCATTACTAAGTTCTGGAGATTTATTTTGAAAACCTAAAATCTTACATGATGAGCTCTTGTATGACAAAATCTAAATTCCTACCAAAGCCATATATGATACATTTAGAATTAGGAAAACCTTTGCACATTTATGCTACTTGCTTTACATTGAGTTTAGTCAACCTTTGGAATATACCTTATGAGAGTCTTGTCATGCTTTTAAAATCAAGATCACATAAGCACTCCACCCACATATGCATTACTCCTACTCTAGGAAGTAAGCGCAGTCATTTCCACTTCCATCTAGATCCACTTTAAAAATGTTTCTCTCCTACATTAGGAGTAAACACCTAAAAATAGACCCTATAGGACAACCCCCCGTTTAATTGCTCTAAGTTCTTATCATTATCTCTTCAATTATTTATATTCAAAGGATACATGTGGCTATGCAAAAGTATTAAAAAAAGAGAGAAGAGTGAAAAAAAAGGGAGTAAAAGATGGACAAGTGTCCCAGTATTAAAACAATGGGTACATAGATGCCCGCCTCCCAAATTAAAAAAAAAAAAAAAAAAAAAAAGAGAGAATAAAGATAGCCCATGTTTTCCCGCGAAAAGAGTTCTAAGGAAGAAGATTATTTTTAAAAGAGCAAAAGTAGAATTAGGATTAGCCACTAAATACCATATATACGCCTATCCATCATATCCCATACACATACACATCTTGATTTGATTGTATGCCTTGATTCTCTATGGATCCATTGTTTGACTTTACAATATATGAATTGCAAGTATGTTCATCCTTGTTATTGCCACTTCTATGAGCACCACTATAAATACTTAGTTGTAGAAAGGCATAACATCATTAATGCCTCAAGAGAGAACCATAAATACCACATACATTGAGAGACTTGAGGGTGTCATACAATTAAGCTCTAAGTTTTATTGCGAAAATTTACAAAACTCTGGAATATTAGTACTGTAAAGAATTTGAGACATAGTGCTTGACTTAATTGTTCTATCTTTCGATTGCTCAACACTTATGCAAAAGCTATAAAGCTCCATGGTTAAAGGTCAAATGGGTAAGTTTAAAAGTTAGAGCAGTTTTTGTCCAAACCAAAGGAAAATTTATGTTTAAAAGCAAGTGAGCTTAAAAGAAATAAAAGTGTTGTAGCAACTCCTGATCCAAGTTTATTAATAACTAGATATAGATTATTTGCCAAGGGACTAGCAAAAAGGTAAGCTTGGGGGTATTGTTGACACTCCTTAGCGTCAACTTTTACTAGCACTTTAAACCTAAAGGAGAACATGAAAACATACTAGTCTAGGGTTTTATCTGACAAATTCCACGAGTTTTGCATATTTTATATTTTTCTGGGTGATTTTCAGAAAAGCAGAAAAGAGGGGATTATAGAGCATAATTATCACGAAATTGATCCACGTCGTAGCAACACCGCCAACAGACTCAGGAAGGGTCTAGAAGACACCCGAAGCAGCGGGGCCCGCAGAGGAGACCAGGTGGGGCCGGCCGGCCCCACCCGGCCGCCCGGCCCCCCTTCCACCAAACGCCGCCGCCTTCTAGAATCTTCCTCCCTCGGTTGCGTGGAGTCCAATCGCAGCATCCCTACGTTGATTTGAGGTCGGTTTGATCCGACGGTGCACATGAGATGAAGACGTGGATCGCTGACGTGGCGGTTTCTTGCCCCCTACTCCACCTCGGCCTATATAATGACGCCCAAGGCTCCCCCCAAGAGGCATTCTACACCCCAAGGCTTCATATTCTTCATTAGATTAGGGTTAGGGTCCCTCTAGTTGATCTAGTCTAGTTCATCTAGTTCTAGCTAGTTCATCTAGATGTAGCAATTAGGAGAGACTAGTTCTTCTAGATCTAGTCTTGTTTAGATATTAGAGAGATTGAGTAGAGGAGTAGAGATTCTGGAGGAGCTCCGGCATGTCGGCGCTTCTTCGTGGTTGTATTCTTCTGAATTCAGCTTCCTCGCCCGGAGCTGCGTTCTGAGGTACTTTTGTATTTGCTATTCTGATTCAAGTAAGCATTCGTTTATATTCGTTCTTTAGTTCACATCTCATATTGAGGACTTTGATCTTGGTAATTGCTTGGTTGAAGTAGTATTTTGTAGTGTAGGCGTGGTGCCTAGGCTATGTTTACTTGTGGATGTCCCCTGATTAGCCGGATAGTGGTAGCTCGCGTAGGTGACTTTATAGCTGCGTTGAATCCTCCAGAGTCCACTTCCGTTGATAGGACAGACAGTGATAGGTGTCTGGTAGGTAGATTACTCTGTTTCTTCTCCTATTCAGGTCACTTGCCCGATAAGACGATATTATACAAAGTTTACCTAGTAGTCGAACTAGAGTACATTAGCTATTTCCTTTTTCTTGATATGATCTATGCCTAATTGTAGGGTTAAGTCTATATACTTTGTCATTATCACAACTGTTCTCTGTGGATACGATATTTAAAACCTCCGGGTAAAATGTGACACCGTATGATATCTCGTGCGCTTGCGGATAATCCTACTTAAAACTTATTTAAATAGAGTGCAGTTAAAAATACCAACACATATGCACGATCGCATGAGTTAGAGCTTAAGCAATTAGATTATGGGTACCGCATCAGCTCTGCTGGTGCTGATATCCTATCTAATCAGATGCTTGAGCATGCTACTTTTAAAATTGGAGATAAAGCATATAGAGTTAATTTGGCGGTACTACCTGGGTTAACTATGGATGTGATCTTGGGAATGAATTGGATGAAAGATAAACAAGTTGTGATTGATACTGGGAATCGAACAATTACCCTCATGGATCCTCTGGGTAAGGACACTTTCCAAGTGTTATTGCCTCGAGTTGCAGACATGACCAAGTTAACATATGCTATCTGAGCATCTTCTCTTTCTGAGATTCCAGTGGTTTGTGAGTTTCCTGATGTTTTTCCTGAAGATTTACCTGGGCTACCGCCTGACAGAGATATTGAGTTTGCAATTGATCTAGTGCCTGGTACAGCTCCAATCTGCAAGAGACCGTATCGTATGCCTCCCAATGAGCTAGCAGAGTTGAAGAAACAGTTGTATGAGCTAAAAAAATTGGGTTTCATTAGGCCAAGTAAGTCTGAATGGGGTTGTCCAGCTTTGTTTGTGAAGAAGAAAGATCACTCTTTGAGGCTGTGTGTTGACTATCGGCCGCTCAATGCCGTAACCATCAAGAACAAGTACCCTCTCCCAAGAATTGATATCCTGTTTGATCAGTTATCTAAAGCAAAAGTGTTTTCCAAGATCGACTTGAGATCAGGGTATCATCAGATCAAGATTCGTCTGGAAGATGTGCATAAGACTGCTTTCGTCACTAGGTATGGGTTGTATGAGTATCTCGTTATGTCTTTTGGCTTGACGAATGCTCCTGCATACTTTATGTATCTTATGAATTCAGTCTTTATGCCCGAATTTGATAAGTTCGTGATTGTATTCTTAGATGACATTCTAATCTACTATACAAATGAAGAAGAACATGCCCAGCATCTGAGAGTTGCGCTCACCAGAATAAGAGAACATAAGTTGTATGCCAAGTTCAATAAGTGTGAGTTCTGGTTAAAGGAAGTTTCTTTTCTTGGCCATATCATTTTTGAAAATGGCATATCAGTCAACCCATCCAAGGTACAAGAGGTCATAGATTGGCAACCACCGACGTCTGTGCATGAAGTCCGAAGTTTTCTTGGAATGACAGGGTATTATCGCCGTTTCATTCCAGATTTCTCTAAGATTGCCAAGCCAATGACGAGCCTGCTACAGAAAGAGCACAAGTTTGTCTGGACAGAGGCTTGTGAGGCAGCTTTCCGCACATTGCGAGAGTTGCTAACCACAGCTCCTGTCTTGGCACAGCCTAACATCGAGAAGTCGTTTGATGTGTACTGTGATGCATCCAAGACCGGTTTGGGTTGTGTGCTGATGCAAGAAGGCCGAATGATTGCTTATGCATCACGTCAGTTGAGAAAGCATGAAGTCAATTATCCCACGCATGATTTGGAGTTAGCTGTAGTTGTGCATGCCTTATAGAGGCATTATCTGCTGGGAAATGTGTGCCATATCTACACTGATCACAAGAGTCTCAAGTACATCTTTACCCAGCCCAAACTCAACATGAGGCAGCGAAGATGGTTAGAGTTGATCAAGGACTATGACTTAACAGTGCACTATCATCCTGGCAAAGCAAACGTTGTTGCTGACGCTTTGAGTCGCAAGTCACATCATCATACCGTGAAGCCGTTGTTTGAAGAGGAGTTCAATCTGATGCATCCTGCAGTCCTGCATGATATCCAAGTTCGGTGTTCTCTCGACCAACAGATCATTGAAGGGCAAAAGACCGATCCTGGCATTTATCATCTCAAAGAAAAGATGAAGAAGGAATCAATTCCACACTTTCGATTAGATGACAATGGTGTACTCTGGTTCGACGCTCGTCTTGTCGTACCGAAGGATTGAGAACTCAAGAATAAGATAATGGATGAGGCTCACCTTTCTAAGCTAACCATTCACCCTGGAAGCAACAAGATGTACCATGATCTGAGACCTCGGTATTGGTGGACAAAGATGAAGAAAGAGATAGCAGCGTATGTGGCTCGATGCGATACTTGTTGTCGTGTCAAAGCCATTCACATGAAGCTGGTAGGGTTGCTGAAACCTCTGTCAGTTCCTGCTTGGAAGTGGGATGATATCAGTATGGATTTCATCATGGGTTTACCAACTACACAGAAAGGAAATGATTCAATCTGGGTAATCGTTGATTGACTAACCAAGTCAGCTCACTTCTTACCTGTCAAGACAACCTACAGACCACCTCAATATGCTGACCTTTACATTGAAGAGATTGTCCGTTTACATGGGGTACCCAAGACCATCGTCTCTGATAGAGGATCGTAGTTCACTGCTCACTTTTGGACCCGTTTGCATGAAGGAATGGGAACCAAGTTGTTGCACAGCACCGCTTATCATCTTCAGACTTTAGGTCAGACTGAAAGACTTAATCAAGTTCTTGAAGATATGTTGAGAGCGTGTGTGTTATCTACTAAGGGTTCGTGGGAATCTTGGCTACCTTTAGCCGAGTTCTCCTACAACAACAGCTATCAAGAGAGTATCAAGATGGCACCGTCTGAAGCTTTGTATGGCAGAAAGTGTAGAACTCCGTTGAACTTGGTAGAAGCTGGAGAAAGGAGATACTACGGTATTGACTTTGTTCCCGAAGCTGAAGAGAAGGTTCGAACCATCCAAGAGCACATGAAAGCTGCACAGTCCCGACAAAAGAGTTATGCTGACAATAGGAGAAAACCTTTGATGTTTGAAGTTGGATACTATGTTTACCTCAGAGTTTCACCGATAAAAGGTACACAAAGGTTTGGAGCCAAGAGAAAGCTTGCATCAAGATATGTGGGTCCGTACAAGATTCTCGAAAGAAGAGGTAAAGTTGCTTACAAGTTGCAGTTACCAGAGTCAATGAGTTCTATCTTTCTGATCTTTCACGTCTCTCAATTGAAGAAGTGTTTGCGTGTGCCCGAAGAAGAGTCGATGAGCAAGATTTGAAGCTAGCAGCTGACTTGGTCTATAAAGAAGAACCTGTGAGAATTGTTGATAGCAAGAAAAGAGTTACTCGGAATTGGTTGGTGCACACTTACAAGGTCATGTGGAGCTACCATGATGATAGAGATGCATCATGGGAAACTGAGGATTACCTGAAAGAAGTTTATCCCAAATTCCATAAAACCTGGTTAGTGAACCCAAATCTCGGGACGAGATTTCTTTAAGGGGGTAGGGCTGTAACACCTCTGTGTTAAGCATGCATTAGGCACTTAATTAATTAACCTTCATTAGCATGGCGTGATCACCTTTAGCATAAGCATGAGCATCATTCCACGCAAACCCTAATTCCAAGTCTTTTATTTCATGTGTTGCATCTAAATTGCTTGCTTGATTGTTGTTTGTTTAAATTAGTTAATTAATTACCTTGCAAATGACATGATCAAGTTGGAATTCACTTGCCCAGTATTTGAAATGATTTAACAAATTTATTGCAAAAAGTTTTGGTGGAATTTGGAGCAAAAGAAAAATAGTTGGAAAAATTCCTTTTTAAGCCTAAATTCAAAATGAATTTGCAATTCAAAATCTATTGAGAATTTTTAGTTGACCCCAAAATGAAAGTTGTTCATCTCAATTTTTTATACAACTTTTATTTTTAGCACTTTCCCTGAAAATGCATTTAAAATTGTCAAATGGTTGCATTTCAGTTGAATTCAAAAATTTTCAAAAAAAAAAAAAAATTATCGGGCCTTGAACCGACCGGGCCCAATTCGCCCCGGCGGCCCGGCCCGCCTCTGCGCCAGCGCCCCCGCCAAGGCCAAGATCGTGGCCGACCGGCCTCAGTTCGGGCGCCACGCGCCATGCTTGGTAACGCGCGCCGCCGTGGCCGCCGAGCGCCGGGGCCCCACCCCACTCCGATCAAGCCTCAACCCCGGCCCGCGCCTGCCTCCCCACGCCCACACTCGCTCACTCGGCTCCCTCACCTCACACCCGCCGCGCCAGACGGCAGCGAGCAGCGGCGCTCACCTTGCGGCAGCGCCGTGAGCTGCCGCGTTCCACCGCCGCCACACGCGCTCGAGCACAAGCCCGCGCGCGCGACCTCCGCCACCGCTCGCCGCAACCGCCCCAACCTCCAATCGCGCTCCAGCCGGTAAGGGCCAAACGGCCGGAGTCCCGCCAGCTGCGCCATGGCGGAGATTACGCGGAGCTCCAGCGCCCGTCGATGCGGCTTGCTGTCGCCGCCTCTTCCGCCCGTTCTACGCCGTGAGCGGGCCGTTAGGGCTCGGGCAAGGAATGCCGTGGTGCTCAATCAAGCGATTGAGCCGCGTGCCTACACCCGCTTCCACCTGCGCCGCCGCTTCGCGGCGCGCCGTGCCCGGCATGCATGTGGCAGTGTGTACCTCGCGCCAAATCAGCCGCAATAGCCTAGAGGGCTAACCGCCCCTTGCTCCGTGGGGGCGCCAGCGCGCTCACTTTTCCGGCTCGCACCCGGTGCGGGGAACGGCCGCCCGTGAAGCCGTGCGGCGCCACCCGCCGCCCGCCGCCGCTAGCCGCCCGTCGTTTGAGGTCGCCGCCGTCGCGTCGACCCGCCACCGAAGCTTCGCCCGCGTGGGGGCACGCTGGTGGTGCTCACTGCCGCCGTCGAGCTAGGGGGCGGCCAACCACCGCCTCGGCTTCCGGCCGACCGACGGGGGGGTCGGCTTGACCCTGGGTCCCGCCTGGCAGTGAGCCTGGGTGCACTGGACCGGGTGCACCCAGCGCTAGGGTTTTGGGTTTTTGATTTAAAATGTTTTTCGAAATTGATTTAAATGGTTTTAAATCCATATCGTGAGCATGTGTGATCCAAATTTGATGAGACTTGTTTTGCTAGGTTGTTAGTGAGTAGATCTATCTAGTAAAAATATGTGATACAATTTTTGTGGTACTTTACTGTGTAGATTTATTTAAATGCTTAAATGGCTAAAATCTGAGTAAATGCATAATAAATTGTAGAATGCTCTGAAAAAATGTGATTCTTGTTTTTTAGACTTGTTGTGTGATGTAGTTTCTGGGAAAAATATATGTCATGCAGCTCCTGTGTAAAAATATGAAGATGTGATTTAATTGCATTTTTTGGCTGATTCTTGTATGATTTTTAATAAATTAATTATGAGGAATTAGGCCTTGATAATTTTTAATGACTGCTCTTGTGCTAAGAAGTTCTAGATAAAAATATGAAATCTATTGTTTGATATTTTTCATAGTATAAAGTTATTAAATGTGCATTTCTGGCCTGCTGCTTTATCTTTTTGTGTAGGCTGTTGTGCTAGATGAAATGTGATGAAAATTTTATCATGGTCTTGCTATAGCATGATATAGCGCCTGTAATTTTTGTAGATTTTTCTGAACTATTTAGACAGAGGTCACAGTTCAAGCCGATTTATTCACATGAAATGATAAGTATTGGAATTAAATGATTTAAGGAGTTCTATATTACTTCTTGTGCACTTTTAATCATGTTATGCTTGCTGGTCCTGTTATGCAGCACCATAACTGAGATATGATGGTTGGCTATGAATAATAGTACTTCTCTTGATTCATGTGATGTGTGTATGTGTGTGTGCCTACACACCACTCTTCTTTATGCACTTCTCTAAGTGTTTAGAGAAGAGATTTGCACGTACTCAGTAAATGAGTTAAGTTGTTAGTAGAGAAGAGATATGCACCTATTCTGTCAAAGACTTGTTAACCATTCTTCATTCATGAGCATCATACTTGTCAAAGACTTGTTAACCATTCTTCATTCATGAGCATCATACATTGTGCATTCATGATACTCATGCACGTGCATCACATCATACAGGTTCGCAGGAGGACCTCCAACCTTCGGAGATCGAGGAGAGTCTTTAGGAGGAGCCCTAGCAGGAGGTTCCACAAGAAGGCGGCGAAGAGGATCTTCCCGAGTGTCCGAACCACCACGCGTCTGACTTCGAGCGAGGCAAGCCCCGGAGCATTTTCTTACCTATGCTTTCTAATAGTCTAATTATGCTTTATGATTGTTGCATTAAGTATAGGAGTTGTGTGACACCGTTGATGCATTATATCCTTGCTTTACCATTGAATTATCCCACCTTGATATACCCTGCTAGTCTAGGGCGAGTATTATGCTTGGCTTGCTTAGACGGTAGAAGTCGGGTGATTTCCTGTCATCCGCGAGTATAGGTGGTTACTTATGTTTGATGGAAAAGCTTATGTTGATATCATCTGGTTGATGGGTCAGGTCGTGATAAATGGTGACCGGACGGAGTCTTGTGGGGTTGTTGGACCATAGTGATTCTGTCTGTGTCGATTAAGGACCGTACCGTTGTTGTACCACAAGTTATATTGAACGCATGCCTCATACTTAGCTGGCCGGATAAGCACTTTCGACCGTGAAGCCTAACACTATCCGGGCCGGTTCTTGATCCGTTCGCACCGTATTGGAGATGGATGGGGGACCACAGGGGCGCGAAGAGTAAGTCCGAGGTCCAGCATGGCTGGCTAAAGCAGTCGGCCGGTCCCTGGGCACGGTGGTTCTATGCGAGTCCGCATACTTGTTTTCCCTGGATACGTGCCACGGTGATCAGTAGCTCACTTCGCAAGTGAGTGTGGTTTGTATGAGGAATACCCCCGAGCTCAAGAGCAATCAATTCGAATCGCCATCGTTCCCCGGACAAGGTGAACACCTTGACTTGAGCTGCAACATCGTAGTAATGATTATGGAATGTGGTTAATGATGATGATGGTTCAAGCTAATAATTATGATTATGGTTACTACTTGCTTGCTTAATCATGATTAATATACTATAATGATGAATAGTATAGGTGTTCACCTAGCATTAATAGAAATGATTAAGCTGAGCTGTCACTTTAAATGTACTACCGCTTTTCCGCAAAAAGAATCGAGCTATCCCCTGATAAAGCCTGTCATACTCCTTGGAGTCTTTTTACTTTTGAGTCGGGCGGGTAAGTCTAGCCGAGTACCTTCTCGTACTCAAAGTTTTTTTTTCCCGCTTGTTGTTTGTGCGAGATGGCCATACCTACCACGGGGATTGTGAGACCTGCTTATATCCAAAGGGATTAAAATATCAAGGGCATGGTCGTTCTTAATATTCTCCCCACTTGCTTTTGTGGATTGGCTATCGAAATGGGCAATCGTATTAAACTTAAGTTTGTGTGTGTGGGGTTGAGCTTTTAAAACTATCTTTTTCCGCTACTTGGATTTGAAGAACTTGGTTTGTAATAATTTTATTTCCGCACTCGATGTTATCGAACTATTTGTGAAATATTGTAACGTGCGAATGGTGACGCTAAACTTGTGCGATCTTGATTGATGATGTTTGGTTTGAAATCCTTCGAGATTTCCGGGACTACCGGGTTTATAACGGCTTAAGTGTGACAATTGCTTGCTTAGCGAGTGATTTTTCACTTATGCTTTTATAAATTGGTCGGTTACATTACACTCGAGGCCCCACCTTCGTTCATGCCTATGCACATGACCAAGGGGATGCGGGCTTCGCATCCGCCTCATGCGCTCATCACACCCGTGGGCCGAAGGTCGGAGGCCGCCCCCCCTCCCCGCGTGCTCGCCACGTACGACCAAGCGATGGGAACGCGTCCAACCCTCCCGCACGACCTAGAGGTCGGAGGGGGTGCCCCGCCTCGATCGATCTCCCCCAGAACGAGGAGTGGAGAAGTCAAATCTACGGAGCCCCGCCCTATCGGGCTAGGAGCACTCAAGTATCGTAGCTGTGCGGTTGACCGCGGACGCGACATATCGACCCGGATACCGAATCCGCCTCTCGCCAACCGCAAGATGACAAAAGCAATGATGACTTCTACAAAGCATGCATCCTGGTGGTCATCCGCACGCCCCCGCTGAACCTGTCAGGACCGCCCGCTTCCATCACGGTCAGCATTGAATTCAGACGTAGTCGGCGGGATTCCCGTTCCCGATCAAACCTCAGGGCAGGTCTACAAGGAGGACAGCTGCGACAAGACAAGGGCAGCTCGGTAACTGCAGCGCTTGATGGCCTCCATCATTTTGCGCTTTCTTTTTTCCGTCCTTCCCCGGTGGCTCCTCCTGTACATCCCTTACGACTATAAAAGGGATCGCTCGGCCACCCGGAGGGGGGGCTCAACTCGCATTACAGAACTTCACGCACACACACCACTCACAGAGACGTGGGAGCCGACCTCCCTCTCTCGAACAGCTTGCAACCCCGGCATGAGCATTCTCGTGCAAGATAATAAACTAGCAGCACCATACTGGACGTAGGGCCTCGTTGGCTGAACCAAGATAAATCTCTTGTGTTCTTTTTGCATGAACCATCCGGAGTTGGGAGCACGCAACACAAATTCACCAGTCGGCGACTTGGGGCACCGCCGAGTCGAAACCACGACAATATTCTATTATTAATCTAATAATACTTATTTTGTATTGAGAATGTTAGTACTTTTTATATAACTTTGGTCAAAGTTTGTTATTGTTGGTCAACACTCACTTAGTTTTGTTGAAAATATGTTAACATAAGCAACGTGTGTGTATATATATATATATATATATATATATATATATATATATATATATATATATATATATATATATGGCGTATTTTTTAATTAAATTAATTCCATATTATTTCTCTATAGACTTGATCAAATTAAACATTGACTACATGTTTTAGTTTGTTATGTTGTTGGTCAATCCTCTCATGATTTTGTTAAAAATATGTTAACATAAACAACGTATTTGGGGAAGAAGAAAAGTGAAACAAATCACAAGTGACAGTTCAGTGCTGATGCTGATCTCTCTCTGTGATGTTGATATGATACTGTTGAGTGTCTAGTCTGCTTGCTGGGTTCAGCCATCACGGATCCTCGTCAGCTGGTCACCGTTTGGTTTGTTCACGCACGCATGGTGGTGGCTAGCTAGGTGTGGCTAATCATAACAAAACTGTAGTATCTCTACTATAGTGATTTATTTTAATTTTATTTATGAATTATTTTTTCTAAACGTATCGTGGCGTTAGCACGGACATTATACTAGTTATTAATAATTAACAAATTGGTGTTTTTAATCAGTATACTGACTGACTAAAACACGGGATCATGCGCCCAGTGGTTGCTCGCGCGGCGACAATGCTAAGTCACCGCCAACGCCACGCCGGCAGGGGCCACGGACCGTGAAACCTTGCACCTCTGACTCCGGCTCAGAGACCGCCGAGCAGCATATCCCTCATAACAGATGTCGCCGTGGGTATAAGTTTGACTTAATTTATAGAAAATAATCAGAACATTTAAATCTTTAAATAAATTTATTAAAAATAGACTTAAAGATCTTTCTGACGGTGCTAATTACTTAACATAAAAATTTATATATTTTAATATATAATTTTTTATATTTATTTCTTGAAAAACGTGGTGACAACCTTTTAGGGACGTAGGGAGTACTAGTGTCTTACTCGCCATGGACCCATGGTGTCTCTGCTTCAGCCTGGCATGGCACCATTCTTGCCATGACGAGGAATCAACCATGGAAAATGCCAAGAACGCTCATCTCGATTAACAACGATCCTACAGCAAAGGTCACTCCAACTCCTCTGATATATAGCTCTCCGTAGTATGCTCACGGTAGTATTCTCTTCCCCAAGCTCCTTCTAACTCCACCACCGCCCACTCCCCTGCGTCCTCGCCGGTGGTAGGGCAAGGCGGTTGGACTCCTCTGTTCCTGTTCCTCTTCCTCCTATCCTTCCTCTTCCTTCCCCTTTATTAGCCAGCACAATAATGGCCTCCATGGCCATCTCTTCTTTTTCCACTTTCGAGGATGATTCCATGGGATTAGCTCAAGAAGCAAGGGCGGCCGTGGCTGGTGTCGCTATGCCACCCTCCATAGCCGGCCTCGCCGCGACACGTCTCCAGCTCCCAGCCATGACCGACGAGAAGAAGGCCATCAGTAATGAGGCGTTCTCGGCCGGTGACTTCGTGTGCCACTTCATGGACGCCATCACGCTCGCGCCCGAACCAGTCTGCAGCGCTCGTCCTCCTCCACTACTACTCCGACACGGTCGCCAACGAGCTCAAGCCCGACCGGGTCACCGGGGCCGTGCACACGCCCGGGCGGACCTCCCCAAACTGCGCCGGCCGTCAGCCCCTCGGCGGTCGCCACGCCGCCGCCATGGCCTTGAGCGCGCGTGGACCCCGCCCTAGGGCCACAGCAGGGGAGCCCATCGACAGAGCTGCGTGCGAACTTGCCACACGCAAGCGCCAGTCAGAGGTACCACGGCGGCGGCACCAGCGATGGCTGGTCGTCTTAGCCGGCGTAGGCATGGGCGACGTTCTTCGGCCACAAACGGCGAGCTCAGTGGCTACCGAGGACGACCGTGTCACCGCAGCTGCCAAGCACCGCTCGCGAGATCCATAGCTCCGGGAAGATTTTTTTTCATCGACACTGTACACCATATGGCAGGTCCCACGGTGGGACCTACAGCAACGTGTGCAGCATGCAAGGGTTAGCATTCTCCTTCCCGGCCCTGAAGATGACGGTGCGAGAGCACAGTTACCGGTGCCGTGGCCATCATCATCCTTAGCCTCCAAGCTTCCTATCCTTTTCTCTTTTTTTTTATTTTTTATTTTTATTTTAATATTTGTTTCTGTGCATCGTTGTGCGGATCTCACCCTCCCTCCGCTCCACATTGCCCCTGAGATCCGCCCACTTCCAACCCGCCACCACCTACGCTCCACTCCACCTCATCCTCCACCAAGCAGCCATTGTTCATGCAAATTCTGGCTCCTATTAGGCACACAGACATCCGACGTTGGCTCGACGACATCGCCATCATCAGGGATTCGACTCCGAGCATCATCTTCTACCTCCGGGGACGACATACTACTTACTCTTCGATCGGTTGCCCGGAATGCTCTTCCTCATCGGCTCTGTCGACCCAACTTCAATCGTCGCTTTGCGCGGTCCTTCCATCCGGGTGTATGCGTCATCGGCGCCCCTACGGGCCCTCGCCGACGACTTCGTCATCGTCATTGTCCTATATGTTTCTGTTGTGCTTATCTGGTCGCTGGACCATGTTGTATTTCGGTATTCTCTGGAGGACCTTTCTGTAACTTGGCTGCTTAATATATAAAATTTACGGTTAAAAAAAATGATCTTGACGAAATCGAAACAACACAATTGAAGACCACAGTGGAAGTGAGGAAATATTTTTTTTCTTTTAATCCAGATGACAACAATAGGTTACATGTTGTTGGGGCATAGTCTAACAATGCCAGTCCAAACCGGAAAACGTCGAATCATCCACAACTCACTCAAGAGTAATCCGGCTGGAGATCGAGCAAGCAATGCGGCAGAGGGAAGTGGCACGAGCGGATAAGACCCGCCGAGTGGACACGTGCCGGTCGTCACGGCATTCCGTTCTGGATCCGATGCTTGTCACCTGGCACGTCCGTAACTGCTCCTCCTCCTCTTGTTTGCTACCGACCGTTGCTTCATGTTACTTTTCTGTGACACAGACAGGTGGGTCCCTGACCAGCTGCCCTAGGTGGTGGTGGCTAATGGGAGCCGTTCATTTCCATTGCCGTGACGGTGGTGCCAGCTTGAGGGAGCGGTTATAACTACCTCGGTTTTTGCATTCTAGATGAGCATGTGTTACTAGGGTATAAGTACGACGTGTCGTGCACGTACTTTTTTCTTCTCTATCTACTCAATCGATTTATTCCGTTAGAGAATTCACTTGTTCCGTTGTTGTCTCGTGGAACTTTTTTTATTGGGTATTTGCCGGTGCTCATGCTCGCTTTTAAAACATTGACTATGTATTTTAGTTCGTTATTATTTGTCGATTCTCTTATTATTTGTCTAACCTCCCTTAGTTTTTGTTAAAAAAAAAAATCTATGTTAATAAATAAACAACATATATATTTTTATTAGGGGCGCAAAGTTTAATAAAATTAATCCCATATCGTTTTTCTATAGACTTGATCAAATATTGAACATTTTTGTTTGCTATTGTTGGTCAATCCTCTCTTAGTTTTTGTTAAAAATATAAACAATGTGTATAATGAAATCAATCCCATATCGTTTCTCTATACACTTGATCAAACATTGACTACACATTTTAGTTTGCTATTGTGGTCAATCTACTCTTAGGTTTGTTAAAAATATGGATAACATAAACAGCTTATGGTAGAGAGGGAAAATTGAATGAAATTAATTAATCCATATTATTTATTTATATACTTCATCAAGCATTGACTACATATTTAGTTTGTTATTGTTGGTCAATCGTGTCTTAAATTTCTTAAAAAATATGTTAACATAAACAATGTATATATTTAGAGAGAGAAATTTTAGTGAAATTAATTGGTCAAATATTTTTAAAAATATGTTAGTGAAATTTTAGTGAAATTAATTGATCAAACATTAATTTCTCTATAGACTTGATCCAACATTGACTATTTATTTCAGCTTGTTATTATTGGTCAATCCTATCTTGATTTTGTTAAAAATATGTTAACATACACAATATATATACTGGCAGAGTTTAATGAAATATGTTATAAGACGCTGAGTCATCGCCAACACCACGCGCCGGCAAAGTCACGGGCCACCGACCGCGTCCGTTGCACTTGCACCTGCTGCACCTCTCTCTGAGACTCTGACAGAGACGGCCGTGGGTATCTCTATCCAAGATCAAGATGGATAGTGTCTCGCCATGTGTGCCTCTGCTTCAGCCTGGCATGGCCTGATGAGAGGAATCAGTGGAATAACCGTAAAACCAATGAAATCGAAACAACACAGTTGCAGTTGGACGACCACAGTGGAATTGAAGAAAGATTTTTTTTTCTTTTTAATCGAGATCACAACAGTGGGTTACATGTTCTTGGGGGCCGAGCATAATGCTAGCCCACAACGGAAATGTCGAATCACAACTCAAGGAGTAATCTGGCCGAAGAACAAGCGCCATCCGCGCCCGCAGCTCCCGGGCCTTCTCCTCCGTCACAAACTGCCTCCGCGCCACTGCCGCCGCCTCGTCCTGCTTCGCCGTCAACTGCGCCGGGGCCTCCGGGTAGTCGGCCTTTCCCGACCACCCAAGCAACGGCGCCCACCACTTGCCCTTCGCCGCCCCCACCGCGGAGGCACGCACCGCCCCGGTGTGAAGCCGAAGGGAGGTGGAGGGAGGGCGTCACTCGGCAACGCTATTGATAGCGTGTCGGCGATACATGCAGAGCTGTGGGAGGATGGGATTCGTAGGTGGAAGAGGATTGGACTGGCAACAATCTCTACCCCTATCTACTTCTACTTATCTACTTAAAACATATGGAGAGCAATCGTCCCCCGGCGCTTCGCTCGCTCCGTCGCAGGATACCCCCTGCACTCCCACGCTCAATCATGGCAGAGTGGAACTGCCCAGTATATTTCCCTCCAAATACCACTCCCCGCGGGCCCCACTGCAATAATATTTAGAAAATACCACCCGACAGCAACTCCCTTGTTCCACCGTGCGTGCGTGGGCGACTCTGCTCTCCCACGCTCCACCAATCACGTGATCCGGATCTTGACCTCTTTCCTCTCGCCTCGCCCTCTCTCCTGCAGTCCTCACGCCCGTGCCATTTCCGTACCACTGCACTTCGCCCGTGCCCTGTCTCATGCTGCTGCACCGTTGCAGCAAGGCCGTTGCCGAGGCCACCGTGTCCCGTCTCACGCTGTTTTTTTTTTACGCCTCTCATCTGGGTACAGTTGTAGTATCTGTTTGTACACACGCACACGCCCACTCAACGCACTCACACTACTCACATCACCCGTATACAAACAAACCTACAACTACACTCAGATCTGAAACCGCGTCCTTCTCGAGATCACCGGATCCTCTGAATCCGTAGACGATGGGCACATCGTATTCCCCTTGTGGCTCCACGCGTGAGAGGCATGCGCTTGGAATCCATCCAAGCGAGATCGGCTTTATTTAGGGAACAACTGTTCCCTCGTGGGAAACCAAATCAAAGTCAAAGGGGCTTCGAACGCTGGTGGCGTTGCTCGCACCTGGAGCTAACGACCAAACGAGCTAGCGCTCGTTCCCCCGTCTCACGCTGTTGTGTCGCCGCCGCCGCCGCCATTTTTTTAGAATTACGCTGTACAACACAGACGCTCACAACACGCACGCACACTCTTTCCTATGAACACACGCACGGGCGAACCCTACCCCTATAAGCACCTCCAAAGGACTGAACCGGCAGATCTAAAGATTCCCGATGTCACCACTAGTGCCTCGTCATCGACGGGAACGTCGCTTACCACTTCACCCTCGCTGTCGTACTTTGCCTGCGCCGTTGCCCTGGTCGCGGGAATTTGGGCCAGATCAGCTATCCATGTTGTCGCACATCACCGATGCAGCCGCACGTCAATGGCGACACCATGCCCGGTGTCGTGCTGCCACATCAAGGCCATTCCGCCATGGCAAGAACATCCCAAAACCGTCATTCCGTGCTCCTAGGATGTAGTAGGATGTAGCACTGAGAAGGAGAAGGTGCCGCCAACGCACACCCAGGGATCAGGTCTTCGTGAGGCCCCTTTTTTGGCGAGAGCACCCAATAGGTATGCCCAGCCTTCTCTTCCCTTCATGCTAAAAAATTGACAGGTATTCCTTTTGATTTTTCGAGGTTGGTTTTGACCCTCGTAATTAGCATATGCTAAAAAGACTATAAACCATATTTTGACTCAATATATAAATAGTCTCTTTCCAGTACAACAACAGTTAGATGAATAGTAAGTACTCTCAAGTACTGATTTTCATTTTTCCTGGTGATACAGGTACTTCTTAAAGGCTGGTTACGCAGTCATCTTCATCCATCGATGGTAGTCCACAAGCCTATAGCAGCTGTGTCATAGGGCAGCAAGCCAGTAGTTTTTCAATTATCCAATCAGAGCATTTTCTGTTGAATTTTTAAATTGTACAGTTTGTTAATTGTTTGTCTTGCCATTTTTTGCAAAATAGAGTCTTCTGATCTAACATGAATATGGATTTTATAGTTTAAAAATTGTATATGAATATGGCCAAAATAAAGCATTGTAGGTTATTCATAATTTTTGCATTGTAGGTGACCACAGAAGACTCTGCAAGCTTCAGTTGCATCATTGCACATCAAACTGTTAGTGAACTGAAGATCCATATCCTTGGAAACTCAGGTTTGACCATGTCAACTACAGTGAGCTTCTTGTTGATTATTGGTAGATTGAATCATCACTTGTTGGTCCTAAATCATCGGCTGGACAATATGAAACTATAATGTGTAGACTGAAATATTGAATCAACATACTGCACGTGACTAATTGGTTTCTCCTATTTTGGTCATATGTCCAGTATTGGTCCTGTCATTCAGAAATTTGGTATGTTATTTGGCCAATCCAATTAATATGTGATTAGTGACTTCATATTTATCTGCTTTATGGCAAGATGGCACCTCTCACATGTAGTTCATCATCAATCAGTTGTTTCAGTTGCTCCACCATCTCTCCCGTTACCTAATATGAAATGTTCTTGTCATCATTACGCAGTTTAATACACTTTTGAGGCTCTGATAGGCATCAAGGTTATCGCATGCCATCAAGGTTGATACATTATGAATAATGGGTCTTATTACTAAGGTACATACTTTTTACCTCGAGGAGGTAAGATCTCAAACAAATCTTAGCCATTGATTTTTGAGTAGCACACAACAATTAAATAATTAGTAATTAATTAAAATATTTAGAAAAAAGAAAATTGAAAAAGGCAACAAAGTAACAAACGTATATAAGGCCTTGTTTAGATCCTATGAACTATTAGTCTATAAAGATCCAAACAAGTGAACTAGTAGGTGAACTAGTGGGTAAACTAATGACTAATTCAAAGCTCAACTAGTACTAGTTCACTAGTCCACAAAACTCAACTAGTTGAACTAGTGATTAGTTCATTGGATCTAAACAGGCCCTAAGATATATACTATCCAAGAATAATTTGTTTGTTGCCATATAGAGATCGATGGATCACATCAGCATGCAACAGCGGCGTGCAGGTGGAACGTGTGCAACATATACATGAACATGTCATGTGAATGTATGAAAACAAATATTGAATTATGAATCTTATCAACGTCAAAAGCTGCATTTCGTTTACTGAACACTAATATTGAATTATGAAAATAAATAATTATTTTAAGGATCCTTATTTTAAATACCAAAGAATTCAGGTTCCATTTTAAATAAATTACTAAAATGCACTTCTACGTTTGTCATATTGTAGAAAACAAATACAACTAAAACATTTATGTACAACTAACGTTTATGTACATCTAATCTAATGTTGAGATAAGTTCCAACTACACGTAGATTAATTGATGAAAAAAAAATATTACGTCACATTGGGAATCGTCAAATACAAATCCACGGCCACATGTTTGCATGTTAAATATCTTGATAGATATGCTATCTTAAATTTGATTACTTTACTATTTCTCAAAAATTATAAAAAGTATTTTTTTTTTCTATTACCTCTTAGGAGGTAATATCTTATTTTAGCCACTTAGATCGACAGTCCACAATTATTTGGAGGTACCGTAGCAAAATCCTTGAATAATATGAAGTTGATGTTTCAATTTCACATTAAAATTTGAGTTACATTTTAATTATCTATCTTTATTTAAGATTTATGTAATATTGATGTTTCAACTATCACGATTGCATTATCTATTTTAATAAACAATATTCATACATATCTTATTATATTATTTAATTTCGATCCTCCCGTTGCAACACACGGGCAATTACCTACCTAGTTAAGATGAAACTGGAATCGTCTACCGGCTTCAACCTGCCTTCCGCTCCCCTGCCTCCCTGACCCACAAACCCACCCGGCTCCCTCAACTGTTTCAAAAGAAAAAAAAACGCGACTCCAAATGCCCTTCGACTCGCACCTCCGCCGAGCGCCCCCGACCGAGTCGCCGCCGCCACCGCCGACTGCCGGTGAGGGCACCAGACGCAGTCGCGGTCGCGGGAAACAGCGCCCTCCTCTCCACCGGAGCGCGCGCCTGTGCACGAGCAGCCGCTAGGCCGCCCACCTCGAGCCGTCGAGCGCCCGCGAGCGAGGCGCCGCCGCAACGTGCTGCTCGAGTCGCGGGGATGCCTTGCTCGAGTCGCCGGGATGCCCTGCTCGATGCGGACACCGCTGTGTCGCCAGGATGCCCAACTCCTTCCACTGCAGCTCTTATGTCAAAACCAGGTAGGATGTTGTGTTGAACATATGGCCCTGCTATAAAGTTTGTCAGGTGTCAGTACTTATTCATAGACCTCGAGGAAAAGAGAATGCAGCAGGAGTAGAAGATAGGCTCCGTGGTCGCTTGTAGCAGTGAGCATGCGTTTCTGATTTTCTTATGGTCTTTTGCTGATATTTTATATTCCTTTCATGTTTGCTCCATTCATTTGGCTAATTGGCATAGTTTCAGAAAGACATGATCTTTGCTGAAGTTAGCAGTTTAGTTCAATGCTGCCACAGATGTTTTCCTTTGATCATCTAGAGCGCAAAGAAATTGTTGCTGCTCATGTAGGACAATGGCAGCTATTCTTCATGAACCCTTTGTTTCTATAATTTTGTTTTGAGTGAGACTGAACTTGCCTCAAGTACAGACACCTAAATTTACAATTTGGTTTTGTGGAGCCATTGGGTGCATAAGGAGAATTTCTAGAGCAAATAGTCTTCCTGCTTAGGTCTGAATTTTGAGTTGTATAAGCAAAGGTGAAATACACAGTTGAAGTGAACCCACTCACTACTAATTACTCAAATACGGTGAATTAAATTCTTGAGATATGTTGTAATTATGCCTACTCTTTTTTGGAGTTTTATAAACAAACAATACTCAGTACTTCAGTAGTGTGTTACTGATAGATTTAAAGCACATGTGCCAACTGGTATGCAGCAACAGGTGGGCATTATGTTTGCATTATGAGCCAATAAGTGATATGTAGTTCCTGTGACAACAACCAAATAATCATATGCTGCAATTATATAAATGCTGTCACATATCTCTATTCTAACACTCTAAGCCCTCAAAAACCATTTTATGTATTTTTTAGTCATCAGGCTATATAAATGTATGCTACTCTGTTCGTGTGACATAATTATAATGAACCTGACCATGAGTAGCCCTGCTTCTGCATTTCCAAATGCATGATGAGGATCATAAGGTGGCTACCTCTCGCTTGCTAGATCTTGCAATGTCATTTTGCTTTTCTTTGATTTACATCCTGCACGAATTTGATGTTGACTGCGGAGTTTCTCTCAAATTGTTGAACTACTGAAAGCATTGGTTGCTTGAATTTGCTCCAATTTTATTTTATAAATACATGATTACTTTTGTATTGGTGGATTGGTCAACATTACTTACCTTCATGCGAATAACTTGAAACAGCTCAGAAATCTCAGATTGACCAATGCAAATATTCCAAGATTACATAATGGTGTTTTGGATTTTTATATTTTAGGTCTGTACTCCATTTCTAATTGGAACTGGTACAATGTTTGTAACTTGAATTGTATAGATACATAGTAAAAAAGCCAAAAGACACAATTATTTGGAACAGAGGGAGTACTTCGCTTTATTAGAACAGGAGACCATGTGTTCTCAGATAATATTTGAAGAGCAGTAGCCTTTTCAAGAACCATTTGACTTTCAGTGATGTCAGCTAGAACAATAGAAGGCAAACCAATGTTTCAGGAACCTTTTTATTTTCCCTTAGTTATAAGTCACACCTTGACGCATTCATGAATCATCACCCATTGCAGGCAAACTGTTGACTGATGAACCACTTTGCTACTAAAATTTTCTATCCCTGTTTTAGGCATTTAAGTATGTGAAAAAAGATCATAAGTTTGTGGATGACAAAGGAAAGGAACTTGGGGGCAAAGTACTGAAATGCATTTGCATCCAGTTTGTGAACCATACAGAAACATATCGGTTGTTTGCCATCGAAGCATGTCCTGTTCCTCGACAGATCTTCAATATAGATCAGCAGTAGCCAATGAATTAATTAGTCTATATTTTTGTTGTTCTGCATTCAGAGAACAGTAAGCATTTGGCTGAACTATGGTTGCTGAAATGGTTGCTTGGTACTGTGTTGCTTCAAAGACAGTGCTGGCGTGCTGCTTATTGTAGTTATACCTTTGGTTGTGTTGTAATTTCATAGGATCCAAGTGATTTATGGGAGTCAGATGTGTTTATTCTGTAGTTTACTACTGAACGATGCTTGTTCTAATAGTAGATCATTTATGATCATTGCTGATGTTGAACCACCTAGCTGGGTCTGCATATGTTACCCAATCGTATTTTAGCTATCTCCTTGCACATGCTTCTAAACTCTTGATACTACAGATATTGAGCCACTTGTCTACTTGCATTTTGACCATAATATTGGAACTTTTAACCATCTATTAAACAATTGCTCTAATTTTAAGGCATATTATGTAAAATTTATTTCCAGCTTAACTGGTGAAATTTCCAATAAAGATAAGAATGGCCTTCATGCCCCTCTTTGTATTTTTAGGGTTTTGCAAGAAAGGCTTTTGTGTTGGTGTTTTGTGAAGTACAAAGCTCTAAATAAAACTAGATTCATGGACTATCCATGTTGTAGTTATAGATGTTTGAATTCATGGTGTTGTATGATTCCTGCATCAGTACAAGAATGTCTTATCTGCATCATAAGAAAAATGAAAAAAAAACTACGAAACAGAGAGTTGTTGAGAACTTGTCTATCATGCACCTGTTGGACACTATTAATTATTTGATGCTTATTTTATTTGAAATTTGGCTTTAGAATCGTTAACCTAAGTTAAAATTCAGCATGCCTATTGATTTTGATATATTTTATAATAATCTTTTATGTTGAAAATTTTGTGATTCCCGTGGCAACGCACGGGCATCTGCTAGTTCTGTGAGAAGAGGAAAGGTCAAGTCAGAAGCGCAAGGAGAGAAGGTAATGATGAATAGATAGCCTAGTCAGTTTTGTTTCCTTGTGATCTGATGGCTGAGAAATTAGAGTGATGTACAAGGCCTGAGAGTTGAGATTTGGAGAAAGTAACTGCTGAGTGACAGAAATTAGAGTGACGTGGAGGCCTGGGAGTTGAGATTTGAAGAAAGTAACTGCAGTTTGGGTATGAACTTTATAGATATATTAGATTAGATTAGATATGCAAACCTATGGATGAAATGTGAATGCTGAACAAGGGACAGGAACTGCTCTTTTAGTTTCACTCTTACTATGAAGTTCTCTTGTACATGTAAATGTTGGTACTTGGACCCTGGTTAAGCATTACATAGGAACGTAAGGAGTGTGGACCTAAATAAGTAGACTGTTTTCAGTCCCTGTCTGAAAGGCACCTCTTCTTTCTTGTTGTTTCTTGCTTGCGCAAACTGGTTTGCATTGCCATTTATTGTAGATTGTGCATGAATACACACCTTCCTGTCTGCTAATGATAGGATCATAGGATGTATCTTTCAGTTGATCTGTCATGCCTGATGACTAGGCAAAGCATTTTTCATAATGGACCCATTTCCTGCAACTTCCACGTTGTCTCTGTTTGATTTGTCCATATGCGCAAAATTACAGATGAACATGCTTCATGAAGATAATTCTTATCATTTCAGCTGTTTGTTTAAAGAGCTTGATATTTTAGTTGTGAAAGCTATATGATGGTAACCCAGAAAGGATAGGTCGTGGACATTCTTGTTCTATGTAGTCCCTATCTGAAAAGTGCACCCATATTTTCATGTTGCTCTTGTTGTGCAAACTGGTTTCCAAATCTTTTTCTATCACTGTCAGTGCTTGATTTTCTGTGATATTTCAGTGGACCTGCCATGCCAGATGGCGACGCTAGCATTCCCTAATAAATAAATGTGTTCTTGAAGCTTCCACATTTTTTCTGTAAAATGGTTTGTCCATATGCACAAAGTTACAGGCGTGCTTTCTTCACGTGGATAGCGCTTATCATTTGGTTGTGAAGGTCTATGCTAGTGTATTTTTTTTTTTTTTTTGAAAATACCAAACTGTATTCAACTAGACATACACCGTACAATACTCAATACAGACTGGTCCACATACGCAACGCATACACCGTATGAGATACAAAGGACAGCTGTGCAACCAACTTGCAACAAGAACCTCTAGAAAGATAGAAATTACATACAGGTCCTTAGACCAAATGGACACAGACCGAAGCTTCACTCGCCGGCGACGAAGACCACCGCCTCTATCCGCCGTCGCCGAGCCCGATGCGGAGTAAACCGCCGGGCGTGAACTGCAGCAGACGCCCCATCTCGCAAGCGAGCCGGATTCGTTGGGCGCCCGTCCGTCAAGAACACATGCCGGGATCGGCCACCGTCGGACGCGCCGGCGTTGAAATTCGTCGTCGCGAGGAAACCCCGCCCCGCATCCGCCCCAAATCTCCTCCAAATCCCCTCCTCCTCCCAGAAATCCCAAACCCGGGTAGCTAACATATGAAGGAGAGGATAGCCAACCCCCTAGGCCGCCATCGACTCGTCGTGCTTCGCCGCCACCGTCGCCTCACCAAGGCGGCGGTACCACTGGCGAGCACGGACTCCTAACCAACCCGCCCACCATACGTCGTCGCCCACGCTGGGAGGAAAGCGTCGCGAGCGGGGAAGAGCGCTGGGGAAACATACTCCATGGTGGCGCGCCGCCCGTCTACGCCGCCGCCGCCAAGACCTAGACCTAGACACCCAAGGACCTAACCTACCGCCCGAGGCTGAGAGCCATCCCCCCCCGCCTCCTAGGACCAAGGGCTGCCGGAGGCGGAGAGGCGGCGGCCTCGCGGCGGGGGGTGCGGGGTCGCCCCCTTTTCGCCCCGCTGCTACTGTAGCCCTAGCTATCGGGGCGAAGGGGAAAAGTTATGCTAGTGTAATTTGCAAAGAGATATGACCTGGACGCACTAATGCGGTTTATCCTTGCCCTTTCAGATCGGAACTGTATGACGTGGAGAGCAAATGATGGGCATCCCTCGAAGGATGAAGGGATAAGTTCAGGCAGCAAATTTTGATTCCCAGATTGGATGAGAGCTGACTTGGCTATTCAGATTAACTAGTCTGAAATGTACCTATATTTTCTTTGATTCGTGCTATTATGTTTGGCAAAAGGATGGAATGTTTTGAGCACGGAAAATAATTCCAAACTGCGAGAAATATGTCCAGCGATGGTATTCGATTTGCAGGCTCCCGTTGGCTATTGAGAGTTTTTTGGAATTTGGATTGTATCAATGATATTAGATATCAGTAGTATATCGGAATGATTTGGGAGGGCTATGGAACATAGGGATCCTATATAAATTTCACAGGAAAAACACAAGAAGCAGAAATGTTTCTTAAGTTCCAAAGGGGCCTTCAACTGTTGTTGCTTTAAGGTGGGGTGGGTCTCTAGCTGGTTCGGCGTGTTTTGTCCATTGTACAGCTGATCTGATAGCGAATTAGCGATGGATACGGCTTCCAGCCGTGAAAAACTGGTTTGGACTTGGTTATCGACGAATGACGATGTCAATAGTTGTACGGTCTTGGACAGCTTATCTCATTGCTGGTACGGATTGAACAAATTATCTGCTGGTTGAAACATGTTGCCCGTTTCATGACCTAAATATTTTAAGCTTTGAAAGGATGCTTCTCCTGCGGTTAAAAAGAAAGAAAAAATTGCATAATGAAAAACCATTGTCTCCCTCTCAGGAATAAGCAACTGATAGCTCATTTATTTATTAGCAATTACTCGTAACATTGTCTTAGGAATAAGTGAGCAACTAAAAGAAATACAAAGTTCCCCCCCTCAGGAATAAGCAACCGATAGCTCATTTATTTGTTAGTGATAAATATATTATTCTAGTCTTTGATTTAAGATGCGTGCATGCCCCTCCAACCCTTGATGCACCTTCGCCCACCTAACCCTAGTAGCACTGCATATAATTTACCTCCCTTCGTCTGGATGCGTCTCAACTCGCCAACCGCCGCCGCCACCGCCTCCTCCCCTCCCCACCCCGGGGAACGCCGAAATCCAGTTTTGTGCCCAACCTCTGGTATGAGGTTTTACTGGTGTTCTTTTTTCTTGGTCGTGTACTCTTCGTCTTCTTTAAAAACTCCCTAATAATCTATTAGGATTTCTATTCAACGAGCAGCGCTACCAGAGTAACAGCAGAACATGGAATTCTGAACAAATATCACCAAGTATAACATGGAATATGGTGCAGTTTAAGATTAGTTCCATAGTGTTCCTTTTTTTTTAATTATAAAGAGCTTGACTGCTTCTTTGGTGCTTTTATGCCCGATCTCAGTGGTAGAAGAGAACATGTTTCATACCTTCCAATTGGAAGGTGGAGCTAGGTTTGACTAGTGACTAACCTGCGACAACTCTCTTGACATTCAGTGAAAAAGAAGACTGATCTTGCACAATAAAAAAATGAAGGTTTACAGGTATGTCTATCTAATGCCGTTGATACTCTATTCTACCTTTTTGATTATTAAGTAGTCAACTACTCATTCTTCCGTTCTGCAGTCAACCCATAGGTGAGAAGTCAAACGGCCATCCAGAAGGTAAGCACACACACTCCTCAAAACTGCTTAAATGCAGATTGTAGCAGTTCGTTACCTGTTTAGAAGCTGTCCAAGTTTAGCATTTACTAATGTACATAAACTAGTCCGGCCCTTTCATTTATACTCTCATATTTCTGGATCTTATTTGTTAACATACATACACTATGTGTAATGCACACTGATTTCTAATGCTAATTGTTGCTCAGGCTGTTATCATGATATAACTAATGTTACATGCTATCGTTATGTGCAGAGTGAATTTACTTTCTGTGTATAGTATCTCAGTGCTAATCACTTACCTTGTTGCACCAGTACATGGAGATTTTCTCAGCGAGGAACAGTTATACTCCACGGATTACCCAGTTTTATCATCCTCTATGTCAGGAGGTGAGTCCTTGCTCCTAAAATTTCCTGATCTTTTATAGCTCTTATGTACCACTAACAACTTATTCTATAATGTATTTATCCAGATGGCATGATCTTGGTTAATTCTTTTGAAGAACGTTTTGGCAACTTATATGGTAAAGGTGTCTGGAGTAAACTGAACAAAAGAGCTGCTATGGTAGATCGTAATGTTGTCGCGCTGGCCTCATTCGTTGGTGAGTGTACAACGATGTGACATTTACTAAATCATCTCTGTTTTGATTATAACTAGCTGGTAACCAGAATCATGACATGCAGGAGGGAAAAAGTTTTTTGCATGCACTGGTTTTTTTATTGAACACAATGGATCTACAATGATTTTGACGTCCAGCGAGCTTGGTTAGAGTTTCTGGTGATGAGAACAGTATTGTTGATAACTTGAGGGTTGGTGTCCATTAATTTGTGTCTGATGTTCTTTTTAAGGTGCTGTTTAAGTCTGATCACTGTATTATTTGCAGATTCAAGTGAAGTTGAAGAATGGATGCAAACAAGGGAAGTTAGAGCATTTTAATCTACATTACAACATTGCTCTAGTCAGTGTTGAGTACCGTGGTCGTCCATTAAATGTGAGCTTTGATGCGGATCCAATTCATGATGTGGTGGCTGTAGGGCGTTGCTTTGACAAATCAGGCACGTTAATGGCTGCTAGTGGCCGTCCTAGTTACTTGGTCGGGCACACTTGACTGTGAGTTCCTCACACGTTCCACATGTAAAATCACTAAGGTATTGCCTTCTTTTATTTTCATAACTCTGTTTTTTTATTAGGTGTAATTTGACTGTCTAATAGAGAGCTTTGACTGTAAATTCCCGGCATTATTTTGCTTATAATTAAAATATATTCATGGTAAAGTACTTTGGAATATGAATTTAACGGTATTGTTTGATAAAACCTAGATAATATTGGATTAATCAATTGTCAAAGCTTGAAATTGGAAAAACAAGATATTGCTTCGTATTTCTGAATAAAGACATAGTTGCCTTGGAATGAATTAGCTAGCAATGTTTTGAATAGAAGTCATAACTTATTTATGTGAACTTGCTAGGCTGGGATTGGGGGCCCTCTTCTTAATCTTGATGCGAATGTTATTGGGATAAACTTCTATGACAAGAGGATAGGAACTCCTTTCCTGTTATGGGAAGAGATCCACCAGATTCTAGCATCCTTCACAAGAAGGTATTAACATTGTCCATGTCAGTATTTTAGCATTGTTCTTTTTTGGAGTATTTTAATAAGCTTGCTGAAGCATAATCTGACAGGGAATCTTGTTTGTGGAAAATGGCTATAGATGACGATGATAAGCATAACACGTCGGTATTCCAATCCATGTTGCTATTTATTAGGCTGAAGAGTTTTGGATATATGAATTATTTCATTGAAACACAGGTGGCCTGTGCCGAAGGCAGGCTGGTGCTGTCCTGAAGAAGTTGAATCTTATGATGATGATAAGTTACCGTTTGATGATTCTGGCAAGCTTCAATACAGTTACTTTATGGGACAGAAAGTCGAGCTCCTTGTTAAAACAATCCGCATTGATGGTTAGTAATTTGTCTTCATGAACTTTTCGCCAACAATCCTGTTGACTTGTGCTAACTAGTCTCTCCCTGATCCAGTATTGCAGCTATCATATTCATCTGCTATAAGTTAGTTGACTCTGTCCAGCAAATTTTGCAGCATTTTTCATACGCAATGCTTTACAAGTTTAGGACCTAAATCTGACAAACATTTTCTTAATATTAATGATTCTTTTTCCAGATGTGCATGTATCTTAAACCTTGTTGATACTTTCACAGGAAGAAAGCGAAAGAAGCGGGTAGAAAAGCAAGGGAAAAACAGAGTAGATAACTTAAAGAAAGCTGCAAAAGTCGGTGCTTTGCCAAGGTTGTAATCCTTCACTCACCTACTGCTTACCCCTCCCTCCTATGAATTTCTTTTTGTATAAGTCATCTAACAGCTCTCCAAAAAATCTAGAAAAGAGGATCTTGATAATGTTGCTGGCATGGCTTCATCTGCAACAGCAAGTGGTGGGAAGTTTGAGAAGTTTCCTGGCGTGAAACCTCCAAAACATCCTGGCAAACATAGAAAGGTTTTTATCTTGATTTCTAAGTCTGCCTTTGTAGGCTGAATTTGTGTGCTAGCTGAATCATTGTTTCTGCAGTGTCTCCTAGTTGCTGAAGGGAAGGGGATGGGCAACCTGGGGAAACAGCAGGTTGATGTTGGAGAGGCAAGTTCCAAGACTCAATGTGGACTACATTAAATTGTGTTTTGCCCACCATCATTGGCACTGCTTGTTCTGTACTTCTATTTTGTTAGCTAAAAGCATCTGTGAACTTTTTTGTAAGCAGGCAATTCCAATGTACAAGGTGAAGAAGGAAAAGCAAAGAAGAAAAGACAGAAAGATGTCCTTGAAATGTGATAAGCTCAAGCCCCAGAAGAAACCTTTCAAGAAATCATCTAAGAAAAAGGATTAGGTGATCTTTCTAGTGACTTGTTTTTGGAGGTGACCACTGGTTAGAAGGATGAAGGTTCCATCTTGTATTTGTCCGGTTTGAATCTGGGAGAAATATTGTGTTACTTTTACTGGTTATGCTTTGCTTACCCAGCAACATTAGTGTTGATATTTGAATGGTTTGGCAAATGGCACTCATAACCGCCTCACTTGAACTCCAATTTTGGTGAGGCTGTCTTAGGGCTATTATATCACAAAACAGAACTTTATTTTATATCACAAAAGGCGCTTCGAGTAGCATTTGACAAGATCTCATTAATTTTTTGCTTTTAGATTAGGTACTTACCTAAACTTTAATAGTCCAACAAGGATAACATGTGTATTGTCATGTCTTGGGCATGATCACAACCATAATAACTTAAAACATAATGCTTAAATTAAATTAAAATTTCTGTCTCCAAAATTACAATAAGAATCATCATCATCAAGGAAACATAAATTAAGCTTTATAGGGTAAAGAGTACATAAGATAAAAAAACAAGATCATTATTTGAAAATAATGGCCTAGTCCTATAGGCTCTTCCAGAGTTTCCTTGTATCTTGTCTTTAATTCCTTTCGGACGATGTGCGAAGAAAGGTGGTTAGAGATGAAGCGGGGCCCTTAGGGGGGCCTCGGCGCCTCCGTGGCCGTCGTAGACGCCGACGAAGGTGGCGGCGGCAGCCGTCTCCACCTGGCTTTGGTCCTCCAGAACGTCGTTGGCCTGCACGACGGCGAAGGAGAACTCGCCCGCCGCGTGCCGCGCCATGTCCCGCGACCACAGCAGCTCGTCAGCGCCGCCGCCGCCGTCGGCGTCCGCGTCGCCGTCGTCATCACCCTTCCTCGTAAGCGAGTACCTCCGGACCCGTCCCTTTGACTTTTGTTTGCTTAGATACTCACTCCTACAACAATGCGGAGGAAACCGTACGGTAGGCGCAACAAAATCGCCTCCTCTTGCGAGTCTTGGCGCACCTAAACAAGCGAAATTTGCACGGGAGAAACGGGAGGGCAATCACCTAGAATAGACTCAACATGCTGATTGATTGTATCTTAGATGATTGTGGATTGCCATTCACCTCTGCTGATGAACATGGAAACAGAAATGATATGAATTTTAATGGCAAGGGGAGATCACTTGACAGGGGAGATGAGCACCGTGAACATCTAAGAAGAGAGAATATACTTATGTCTATTGAAGTTGCTGAGAAGGTCACTGCAAACAAAAATGTCCAAGTCTTTCTGCGGCTTGTCAATCGTAACACGTATGCTGTGTTATCTTTGCAACTTTACTCTTTTCAGCCATGCAAATCTTGATCATTACAAGTTTGTAGATCCTCAGCTATGTACTCCCTGAAAAAATAGGTTTCATCCAAATCGGTAAATTTTTCTTGTTGTTAGAAACATTTTCACCTGACAAGCTTGGGTTGGGGATGAAAATGAAATTGATATATTATCATGTTATCAGATGGTAACAGTACTACCTTTGAGTTTTTGGCGGTATGCGTGATAATGTCGGCTGCTATCTGCGTTTTGTCCTAGATGTGACATGTTAGCTTAGGTGGGATTGAGAGCACTATTTTGACCAATAAAAAAAGAGAAGAACTTTGAACGTACTAATTTTATTAGGGAGAACATATGTGAAGTTGGCTCAAGCTACACATCATCTTAGGCACTTTCAAAATGAGTCAATATCTAGCTTGCTGTGTCTTGTTTGGCTCTTTCCCAGATACAAAACTTCATAAAACTTATGGCTTTGTTGTGATTCTAAACTTCAAGCTTATGATTTCATTTTAGAATGTGAGTATGCATAGATAGTTTGGTAGAACTTTGGTACAGGTATAGTTGTTGACATTGAGAAAGTGTAATAAATAATCGCTAGAAAGCTTTTGGATTGTGATCCCCCTCTCCAGACCACTCAATCACTGTCTAAATGTTCTAGTGTATTGTGTATGTTAAACTGATAATACTTCCATTTCTTTTTGGATGTGGTAGGATAGACCTGAAAATTTCAGTTATCTACTTCGGAAACTTCATCTTATTGGTGCTCTTAAAAAGAAGAACACTTTATCTCCATGCAATCTGCTAGATAGCTTGATTATGAATATTCAGAATGTCATAAGCACGGACTACCAATTAGACAGGAAAAGGCTTCTGGGAGTTCCTGTTAGTATACAACCTTGCAGTTCAGCTGTTTACAGTATATTCAGAGCTGGAAAGGGATCTAGTTGGATTCCTTTTGACATGTTTATGGAGAATGCAATGGATGCGAGACATCTTCATGTTATATCATCAGTTGAATATCTGACAGGTGCATAAATGCATAAAGCTGTTAATTCTTGCCTTTCCAATAGCTTTAAAACATTTTCTAACATGAAACCATTGGTTGACAGAACTATCCAAAACACTTCAAGTGTTGAATCGGGCAACATGGCAAGAGACCTTTCAAGCTTTATGGATTTCAGCTTTGCGGCTAGTACAGCGATTGAGATCACTTCAACCACAGTCTATATGTGTTATTTTTAAATAAAGCATAAGAAAAAAGGAAAAAAATGTATTTACTTATGTTATCATTTGACATATGCTCCAAACACATACTATTGATATTTACTCCTTGCTAAAAAAATGTGCTTAAAAGGGCCCAGATGCTTTGGAAGGACCATTTCCTCGTCTTGATTCACGGTTGTGCATGTTGTTGGCTATTATCCCCTTGTCCATTGCAACTATTGTGAAGGAAGAGGTGGGCAATCTGGAAGGGGAAACAACCTCTGTTATAAGAGGACAATTAGTGTCTTCACTTCAGATTCTGAGGCAATTTTTTGGTCTTCTTGCACCACCTCCAGGAGCTGTACATTTGGCAAATACTGCAGCTAGAAAAGCAGCAGTTTTTCTGTCTAACCTGAAAAATGGGAGTGAGAACATCTACAGTTCTATTAAAGCAGGTTACCTATGAACTGATAGATATTTTTAGCATTTATTATCCTTTGGTTATTTTATTTTCGCAATTATGAATTATCTAAATCATAGTTACGCTTCAAAATTGTAGTTGGAAATATGCTACATCTTTTAATTGGAAGCCTGTATCACAAGGAACTTAATTGATACATCTGCTTATTTCTGGCCTGGCTACGTGGTTCCACTTCAAGAATCCTCTCCAGTTCAGGAGTCTCCATGGCCATCTTTAGTAGAAGGGTCTCCACTCATAGAACTTAAGGACGCCCTTATGGTCACACCTGCTTCGAGGTGATAAATCATAGGAATATACTAATTTTAGAGCTTTTTTGGTTTTTTTTGTCTGTTGACTAGCTTGATTCATGATCTCATTCCTATTATTTTCTTAGTGTAGCAGAGTTGGAGAAATTATACTCTTTTGCAGTAAGTGGGTCACCGGAGGAAAAGTTGGCGGCTTCGAAGATTTTGTGTGGAGCTTCACTTCTTCGTGGTTGGAACATTCAGGTATTATTCAATTTAAAAGAACCATATTTTAGTAATGTTCTACAGAAGAATGTAACATATTTGTGTGCAATTTGTTTTTCTGCTTAGGAACATGTTGTTCAAATGGTGCTTAAGTTGTTATCGACATTTCTCCCTCTGGATTCTGGACCAGAAGGGCGATATGTACAGCACATGCCTATGCTACATGCTATTGTATCAGGAATTTCTTCTATTGATACTGTTCATATTCTCTCAATGTATGGCCTGGTAAGAAACATCGCTATCTTAATAGTTCAGCCCCCTGTTTTCATATCGTATTATCGAACCTAGTCGTATGACCCTCGATCAGACGACTAATCGCGATTAGTCGTCGATAAGGGTCGATTAGTCGAGGCTGATCGGTCTAGTCGGCTAATCGGACATTTAGTCGTCCTTATGCCTAGATGACCTGATCGACCATGTATATACTATATATATATGATGTAAATATATGTAATCATGGCCATAATGGATCATTAACATAGTGATTTGGCCACTTACCTGCAGCTGCTGCTTGCTGGCCTGTTGGTGAATGCTGACTGCTCATTCATCACTCACTAGGTCACTCCCAAACCCTAATGGGCCGGCTACAGCTGGGCCGAGTTTCCCAATTTTTCATACAGGTTCTGGCCCAACTAATCGATATCATGGCTGATCGGACGACTAATCGTGATTAGTCGTCCTGATCGGACGACTAATCGATCTGATCGAAAAACCTGATCGAGGACCCTTATCGAGCACGCACTTACGATAAGGATCGACTAATCGCGATTAATCGCGATTAGTCGTCCGATCTGAAAACAGGGGTTCAGCCCTATTCGTTTTGACTTAGTCATGGATAACATGGGGTTCTGAATTCTGATGAAGTTTGAGATGAAATCAAGAATAACCTAGAATTATCTGTGTTCCTTGAAGCAGAATGAAAATAGTTTTAACTAATCTTGCGTTAAACATATTTCTTAGCATGGAGTTATATAAAATAAGTATTGACAAAACTTTGTCAGTCCATGTGCATCTTTCATAATTTCTGTTGGCAATCTGCCACCTGCAGCAGGTAATCCTCCTGCTGCCTCACACCCTCACACTTGCACGGTTTCAGCTGTGGCTGAAACTGAACTCTAGATATGAGGCTATGAACGTGTTGGCTGCTGGACCAGCAGGCCCACTGCCCTCTCCCTTCTCCCCTGCACCAAGGGAGAAGATGAGCAGGACCTCACTTCCCTGCCCCCTCTCAAACACACACGCACACAGGTTCAGTTCAGCATTGGCTGAACTGCAACCAGCTCTGGAGTCTGAAATCTTTGGGCAATGAGCTGCTTTACATTGAAATAGAGAGGTCCTATTTATACACAAACTACCTACAGCCTTAGTGGCTTTCCTGAAAACTTCTTTAAGAGAAGACCTTGACCTGAGTCAAGTCTCCTACCAGCCCTAGTGGCTTTCCTATCAATTTCCTAGAAGCTGCAGCAAGGAATTGACTGACTTACTAACATTGACTGACTTGCTAACACCTTACTGCAGCGAAACATACAAGGGCAGCAGCAAATTATCTTACAATCTTCCCCTAATTCTGCTGCTAACCCGTAGCCTTGACCTCATCCATGCCGATCATCTTCCTCAGCTCCTGGAACCGAAGACGACCAAGCGACTTGGTGAGAATGTCAGCGAGCTGCCGACCGGTTTCGACGAACTCGATGACCAGCTGCCCTTCATCGACACAATCACGCAAGAAGTGAAACTTGACGTCGATGTGCTTGCTCGGTCGTGAAGGACAGGGTTCTTGGCAATCGCGATGGCAGGCTTGTTGTCCACCATCATCGCCCGGCGGGCGGGCTTCTTCTCCAGATCCGCTCGCCCGGCAACCGGCGCAGCCAGACCACCAACACGCCGCCGTGGCCGCTGCGACATATTCAGCCTCGCAAGTCAACAACGCCACGGTCTTACGCTTCGGGGACTGCCGGATGATTGGCGCCCGCGCCGAGGAAAACCAGCACACCGAGGTGCTCCGCCCGCCGTCGATGTAAGCCCGCCATGTCGCATCACCGAAAGCCGTGAGCTCGAGCTCACCTTCACCGACCTTTGGCGGAGCGTCGCGAGAATGCCCTTAAGTTCAGGCCGCCGCCCACAGGAAGACAATCCCCAGCTCCGGCGTCCCCCTGATGTACCGCAGCACCTGCTTCACCGCCACCCAGTGATCTTCCCGAGGATCCTCCATGAATCGGCTCACATAGCCCACCGCGAACCCAAGGTCCGGGCGGGTATGAGTGAGCCATCGCAGCCCGCCGACGATACTCCGGTAGAGCGTTGCGTCCACCTTCGCCGCCGTGCTCTTCTTGGAGAGCTTGATCCTCTCCTCCATCGGGGTTGCGCACGGCTTGCAACCCGCCATGCCGCCGCACTCAATCAGCTTTTCCGCATAAGCTCTCTGCCCCAGCCTGATGGAGGTCCTCCCCTGCTTCACCTCGATCCCAAGGTAGTAGGAGAGCACGCCGAGATCGCTCATCTTGAAACGAGCTGCCATCTCGCGCTTGAATGCTTCAATGTCCTGCGCGCGAGCCCCTGTGACAATCAAGTCATCCACGTACACGCCGACGATGAGCTCTTCCTTCCCCCGTCGTCGCGTGTACAGAGCATGCTCGGTGGCGCAGCGCGTGAACCTGAGCTCAGCCATGGTGGCGTCAAGCTTGGCGTTCCACGCCCGCGGAGCTTGCCGCAGCCCGTAAAGAGCCTTCCGCAGCCGGAGAACCTTGTGCTCCGCTCCCTTCTTGGTGAACCCCGGTGCCTGCTTGACGAAGACGACCTCCGCCGGTTCCCCGTTCAAGAAAGCCGACTTGATGTCGAGGTGGTGGACCTGCCAGTCCTTCGCCGCCGCCAACGCCAGCAGCAGCCACACCGACTCCATACAGGCCACCGGCGCGAACACCTCCTCGAAATCAATCCCCTCCCACTGGACGAATCCGCGGGCGACGAGCCGCGCCTTGTGCTTGACGATGGCGCCGTTCTCGTCGCACTTCACCTTGTACACCCATTTGAGCCCGATTGGTCGGCATCCCGCCGGTGGATCGACCAGCTCCCAGGTGCCGTTCTCCTCGATGGAGCCCATCTCCTTGACCATGGCGCGCCGCCAGTTGGGATCCTTCTCCGCCACCGTGAAAGTCGCCTACTCCTCGGTGCTAAACAGCAGCAGCTCCGGGTCGTCATCAGCGGTCAGCCGAGAGGCCAACCCTGGCACCTCTGCATCGCCAACGGCGTGATCCACCAGGCGGAATCTCAACTCCTCGCCGTCGTGGTATGCGTCCATGAACTCCTCTACGTTGCTCGGCGGTGTAGCGTACTCCACGCTCACCACCGGGCCTGCTCCCTGCTCCGGTGTTGCTGGGGAGCCCGAAGATCCTGGGCCTGCCGCACCCGGACTTGGCGGCTCCACCGCTCCGCCGCGGGTTCCTGCAGCACCGCCTCCTCTGCTTCGGGCCGATGCTCGATCACCAAGTGTTCGACGCTGAAACCTCCCGAGGGGGCGCCCGTCTCCTCTGCCTCCCCTGTCCCCGCCGCATCCCAACTCCAGGCCGCCGCCTCGTCGAAGATACATCCCGGGACACGGCCACCTTGCCGCTCTCCGGGTCATAGAGCCTATAGGCCTTGGACCCCTCCTCGTTGCCGAGGAACACCATCTTGGTGCTCCTGTCCTCCAGCTTCGTGAGCCCAGGCTTGGTGTTCCGGACATGGCCGACACAACCGAACGTGCGCAGGTATGCCACATTCGGCTTGCGCCCGTGCCAAGCTTCGTAGGGAGTCATCCCCTTCAACACCTTCGTGGGGGAGCGGTTGAGGATGAACACCACCGTGCTCACCGCCTCCCCCCAGAACTCCGCCGGCATCTTCCTGGCCTTCATCATCGATCTCGCCATGCCAACGATCGTCTGGTTTCGGCGCTCCACCACGCCGTTCTGTTGTGGCGTGTACGGCGCAGTCAGGTGTCTCGCCACACCTTCTTCCGCGCAGTACTCGGCGAACTTCGCGCCGTGAACTTCGCCGCCGCGATCCGTCCCAGCACACGCAGCCGCTTCCCAGCGTTCGCCTCAGCCCGTGCCCGGAAACGCTTGATCGCCTCCGCCGCTTCGCCCTTGCTCGTGAGCAGCTGCACCCACATGTAGCGGCTGTGATCATCAACGAGCAGGAGGAAGTACCTCCTCCGCGTGGACCAGCTCGAGCTTGTTTGCCACAGCGATGCTGCCGCCTTTGGGGAACGCAAAACTCATCTCGCTTCCCCCGCCCGACAGGCCGTCGCCTGGGCTTCCCGACATGGTCGATGTGCGGCAGCCCCCGCACCATCTTCTCCAGCCGGCCCAGGCGTGGAAGCTCAGGTGCCCGTAGCATGCGTGCCAGAGCCAGGGCTCCGCCCGCCCTGCGCCGCCAGGCACACCGGGTGCTCGACTTTCAGGTTCAGAAGGTAGAGCCGGTTCCAGGACCGCTGCACGCGCACTAGAAGCCTCTGCTCCTTGTCCCGGATCCGCAGCACACCGCTCTTGATCAGGACCTCGCTGCCACGTTCATCCAGCTGCCCCAAGCTGACGATGCTCGAGCGCAGCTGAGGGATGTATTAGACGTCCGTCAGCGCCCGCTGATCCCCGTTCCTGCACCGAAACACAACGGTGCCGCGCCCACAGATAGCCACCCGCGAGCCATCACCGAATCTTACCGAGCCGATGAAACCGCCGTCGAGATCGGAGAACGAAGCCCTGGTGCCAGTCATGTGATTGCTGGCGCCAGAGTCAAGGTACCACTGCTGCTCCTCCTCGTCCCCCTCCACGCCAAGATGGACCTCGGCCTTTGGTTCGTCGAGGTGGACTGGCTCCCACGAACTGGACTCCTCTGCTTGCACCTCCTCTGCTCCCTCCTGTAGAGTGCAGTAGGACGCCATGAGGAGCGCGCACTCGTCGTCGCTCTCCGCCTGAGCCAGGTGGGCCTCCTCCCTCTTCTTCTCCTCCTTCTTCACTGGGCACTGCTTTGCCCAGTGACCGGACTTGCCGCATTTGCGGCACCCGTTGGGGTCCCAGTTCTTCTTCTTCCCTTTGCCAGGCGGTTTGCCTGGCTTCTTCCCGCCACCGCCGCCGCTGCCTCCGCCGCGGCTGGAAGAGCTTTCTCCGGTCCGCTTCTTCATCCGAGTGTTCCACTCCTCGGTGAGCAACAGCTTCCTGCTGTCATCCTTCTTCTCCTCGAACTGGCCGCTGGTCCGTCCCTTCGCCAGACGGAGGCGACCCACGACATCCTCGACGGAGACCGTGTCCAAGTCCACGGTTGCCTCGATGGTCATGGCCATCGTGGCATACTTGGGCGGGCACGCGCAGAGCAGCTTCGAGACGACATCCTCGTCCTTCACCTTCTTCCCGAGGGAAGCCATCTGGCTCACCAGCCCCTCGAGTCGAAGCGTGAAGTCCTCCACGCTCTCGCCGTGGCGGAACTTGGCGTTGTTGAAGTCCTTCCGCAGCTGCTGGATCTTCGCCTTCCTGGCGCGATCCGAGCCGACGCGGTATGACTCCAGCATCTTCCATGCCTCGTGCGCCGACTGCTTCCGCCCAATCGCCTCGTGGAACTCCGGCGAGGTGGACGAAAGCAGGGCATCCATCGCCGACACCTGCTCGTCCTCCTCACCGACGCCTGTGGTCATCACCACCCAGAGGTGGCGCACCTTGAGCTTCCACTCCATGAGCACCGCCCACTCGCCGTAGTTGGCGCGGGTGAGCTGTGGCCAATCCCGCGCACACATCTCCCGCACCATTCGCACCACGACCTCCCGACGCACCTCCGCGCCACCGCCAGCACCTCCGCTGGTCTCCACCTCTGGCTTCTTCGTGCCGATCTCGGTCTCGTCGCCAGGCATCGCTCCGCCGCTGGGCTAAGACACGATGTACGGCTCCGATACCACTTGTTGGCAATCTGCCACCTGCAGCAGGTAATCCTCCTGCTGCCTCACACCCTCACACTTGCACGGTTTCAGCTGTGGTTGAAACTGAACTCTAGATATGAGGCTATGAACGTGTTGGCTGCTGGGCCAGCAGCCCCACTGCCCTCTCCCTTCTCCCTTGCACCAAGGGAGAAGATGAGCAGGAGCTCACTTCCCTGCCCCCCTCTCAAACACACACGCACACAGGTTCAGTTCAGCGTTGGCTGAACTGCAACCAGCTCTGGAGTCTGAAATCTTTGGGCAATGAGCTGCTTTACATTGAAATAGAGAGGTCCTATTTATACACAAACTATCTACAGCCTTAGTGGCTTTCCTGGAAACTTCTTCAAGAGAAGACCTTGACCTGAGTCAAGTCTCCTACCAGCCCTAGTGGCTTTCCTAGCAATTTCTTAGAAGCTGCAGCAAGGAATTGACTGACTTACTAACATTGACTGACTTGCTAACACCTTACTGCAGCGAAACATACAAGGGCAGCAGCAAATTATCTTACAATTTCATATGTGAATGACTTGTGTTTACTTGTGATTTTGAATTACGGATAGTATCTCTTTAAGTTACTGCTGCAATACTGATGCCATGCAAACCTACTGGAATTTTTTTTAGTACATTCCTTGGATACGGTTTAATGCTCGCTGGCTGTCAGCACCGCATGTTACATTGATAGGAAAAACTCGGCCAGGGGAAAGACCACCCCTATGGTTTTTACTTTGAGAATGAGAAGGAACCTCAGTCAAACCGACGGAGAAAATCCCTGAACCCCTGCTTCAACCTATAGGCCTGCACTGTGACCTGGGTCAACCATAAGCCACTGGGCTGGTGACCACTTGCGGCTAACATTGTAAAAGAAAATTTACTTGCACGGAGTAGTAATTAGTTTACCTGCTTGTATGAACCTGCTTGAAAGAGATTATGTCTGGGGATAATTCCTTGATTAGATGGTAAATAGTACAGGGTTACATATATAGGCAAGGATCCCTAGGGTTTATAGAAACACCCAATCAACGGTGATCCTTGCCTAATCTACCATCTATCTAACTTAACCGCTAAGACAGCCAGCCTGTTAGGCATGGCGCCAGGCCCAAGGCCAGCCCAATAGGGCGCACATTCTAACACTGCGGTGGGCTTATGGTACCATCTCCCTTGTGACATGATATTTTGCAGGTGCCAGAAGTAGCATCTATGTTAATGCCTCTCTGTGAGTTTTTTGGATCTTTACCTCCATCTGATCATAGGAGTTGTAAATTTGAAGAGGCTTCTGTGTACTCAGTATTCTCATGTGCTTTCCTGTTCCTGCTTCGCTTGTGGAAATTTCATAGGCCACCTATTGAGAATGCTTTATCAATGCGTGGAGTCTCTGTTTGGTCAGAGCTACGTTTGGAGTTTCTCTTGTTATTACGTAATAATCATTCTTCTTTGAAAAATCTATCTAGTGTTAATCAAGCATATTTGAATTAGATACAACATTTCAAAAGCCACTGTATATTGACTCATTTCCAAAGCTAAGGGCATGGTACCTCCAGAATCAAGCTTGCATAGCCTCAACACTGTCTAGTGCTTTCAGCAGGACAACTGTGCTCAATGTGGCAAACATGATACTGAGAATTATATGCCATAATAAAGTGCCAAAAGGTGGTGTCCTGTCTGTAAATCCTCAGTCATCAGCAAATTCCAGTACGGGTAGTTCACCGGCAGGTGTACTGGAAGATGTGTGCTCGTGGCCAACACTTCCAGCATGGGAAATTCTTGATGCTGTTCCTTTTGTGCTTGAGGCTGTACTAACTTCATGCGCTCATGGCAGACTTTCATCCCGTGATTTGGTTACAGGTTATACCTCTTACCTCTGACTACAACTTCCGTCTGTTTTGGTATTGCTTTGCTCTACTAATAGGGTGTTTGGTTTGAGGAATGAAGTAGTCCATCATATTCTCACTCCTTACTTTATACGAGAGTCTGTCAATCTCAACTATTTGCCACTGAATGATTGGACAAAAATGCCTTTCAAAAGCAAAATGGGAGCACTTCTGTCCATTTTGTACCAAGGATTTCACCGAATACTTGCAACTTTTAAGTCTACCACATGCACAGTTTCCATTTGGACTAAGTTTTCTAAGAAGTGCTGCCAACCTTATGTAGCACATGCACAATATATTGAGCACTATGGAAGGCACAGAAGGTCATGGGGAACTTTGTTGCTCCTACGACAGTTCTCGTTCTTCCAGTAATTGTCCAATGATCTGGCCTGCCTGCTTCGTGCACTGCCTTGCTTGCCTAGTCATTGCCTATGTGGACAACATACCTAAAAAAATGGAGAAAGTCTATATCACCCCCTCAACTATGGGGAGTGGACTACATAACCCCCTAACCTATGACACGGTCTACATACCCCTTGAACTTTTCAAAACCGGTCAAACTACCCCTAAAGTAGTTTTGAAAATAAATCGATGAAAAATCATAAAATAGAAAATCCAATTGCGTTAGACTCCAAATGAGTAGATCTACACAATGAACATATAATACGGTATGCACTAGTACATTTTTTTGCTATAGATTTAGATCTATGCTTTTCTTCATAGCTGTAAAAAATTGTACTAAATATACCATAAGGAGGAGCCACGCGCCAAGGGATTTGGCGACCGCGCCCGCGGCGGTTGGCGCCTGGGCCGGTGGCTACGTGAGCACCATCGCTTGCGCCCATGGTCTGCCAGATCTACAGCCGCGCCATACTTCTTTTTCTCCCCCAAATGTTTCAATTGTTTGTTTCAGTTGTTTCAGATGTGTTCGGAGGTATGTTTCAACCGAATCATATGGATGTTGCAAAAGCAGATCGAAGGGATGTTTGTGTTTCTAGTGTTGCAGTAGTATGTTTTTTAATTGTTTCACATGTTTCAGAGATATGTTTCACCTATGTGTTTCAGAAGGGATGTTTCAAGTGTTTTAGAAGCGATGTTTCAAGTGTTTCAACTAGTTTCAGTTGTATGTTTCAAATATTGGTTTCGGATGTTTCAAAAGTAGACCGGGGTGTGTTTTTTAAGTGTTTCAACTACCTTCGTGCGTATGTTTCAACTGTTGGTTTCCGACTCTTTCAAAAGTAAATCAGGTGCATCTTCTTCTTCTCCCACCTTTTTCTGCTACATGCACTCCCCATGGTCGAGCTGAGATAGAGGTTAAGGTCCGGCATGGCTAGGCCGGGGTCGAGCTCAAGCTCCCCCATGGCTAGGGGCCGGGGTGCCTCCACTGCGTCTTTGAGACCGGGGGAGCTCCCTAGGGTCGCATCGGGGCATCGCGGCAAGGGGGGCGGGGCGGGCGGCGGCATCACGATCACGAGGGCGACGGGTAGGCGGGCCATTCGCGATGCGGGGCGGTGGGGGCAGGCGGGCCATTCACGATGCGGGGCAGGGCAGTGGGCCAGGTAGGCGCGGGCGTCTGACGCGCCCCGTCCGGACGTCCGGCGCAATCGTTCCGTTTTGGTAGTGCCATCCAACAGCAGCCATAGGAGATGGGAGGTGGCCGATGGTAGGAAAAATATCTAGCGCAAACCACAGTCTTTGTGAAAACCTGTGAAAAACATAGTAAAAAAAAGTGATTCAAATTCATAAAAAAAAATCACACATGTATATGATATGATGATACACAACTTTGTAAAATATCTTGTCCAAACTCGACTTTGTTTGTGAGATAAAAATAACAAATTTCTTACAAATCATTTGGACAACTTTTCTTGCTTGAAATTTGTTATTTAGGATAGCTTTGAAGACAATTTGCTGCGGATTTGATTTTCAGACAATTTGCAACGTAAGAATTAATAAACATCGATCTGCAAATTTAATCCTAAGATGACCATGCAGCGAGATTACAACAGGGTTTGAAGCAAAGATTAGGCCAAAATTCAGGATAGGTTTGAAGCAAATGCCCGTCGCCTGGGAGCTGCAGCTCAAACTAGCCCAGCCCACATAGCCCAGAAGCAAAGAAAACAGCCCAGGCAGTCTCTTCGGCGGCATTTCCGTCCGGCAAAAACAAAAGCCTCACACCTTGGATCCGTATATAAGCCAGCCTAGGGTTTACCCACATCTTCCAGTCCCCATCAGCCCGCCGCCAGAAATTCCCACATCTTCCAGTCCCCCTCCCTCGTCGAAGGAGCTGTCCGAAGGGAAGGAAGGAGCCGTCCGAAGGGAAGGAAGGAGCCGCCGCCGCCCAGGACGCCGCCGAGCTCTGCTTCCTCTTCGCCGAGTCGCCGCGCCGGAGGACGTCGCTACCCTGTCGCGGGCTCTTCTTCGCTCGTCCTGCGCCGCCTAGAACGCCCGCAAGTCCTCGGTGAGCGCCCCGCAGCCTTCCCCATCCTCCTCCTTCTTGCTGTCCGGCGCAGGTTTGTCTCGCCGATGAACCCACCGTAGTTTAGACACCGCCGTCCTATCTGTGCGCCGGCCTTCGTGCCGAGCTTTCTTTCAGGGACCTCGCCGCCGCACGCCGGCAGCTCACGCACGCGCGCAGCCTTGCCATGGCTGGGACGTGCCTTACAGCTACGTTCAGGCGTTCTGTCGAACACCCTGCGCGCAACCCAAACGGATATGCTGATGTAATTAATATAAACATTTTTTTCAGGAAAAGAATATGCAGACTATTGCTGAGGATGCTCGTGACAGATGTGAGCGTTCGGTTGTCCTTGTCAGGGACAAGACCGATCTCGATGGCTATTGCACTGGATGTGTTATGGTTAGATCGAGAGCCATTCCTGGATCTGGTGACAAAACCTTGATTATAACCTCATCCAGGTTTGTGCGGGGTCGGGAGCACAACTTGGAGGTGGTTTTTCAAGGTGCGGGGAGGCAGTTGCGGAGGAGTGTGTGCAGTGCTACAGTTGAGAGGACTTCTGGGTCATTTGCCATGCTGTCTGTCAATTTTCACAGCGGTTGTGATGCCATAGACCTGGTGGACAACAACACTGTGCTGGATAACTCGCGATGCTTCATGTATGTTCCAGCTGATCGTTCTGAAACTCGGTTTGTCTTTGCCTATGAAACATGCTCGTCAATGGAAAGTTATGAAGCTGAAGATCCTGTAAATGCTGTGCCAACTTCAGGAGACTACTTACAGTCAGCTGCAATTATTTTGGGAAGACTGGTACTGGACTGAACAGGATAGCAGGTGCTCCAGTGTTTTGTGCCGTTGGTGTGTTACAAGGAAGAGCTAGGGGTATTATCCTACAAGAAGTTCGGCATGCTACAGGGTGTTCTGGACGTGAGTTCAAGGTTGCCCTCACAGCCACTCATATTCGCAGAGTCTGGCAGAGACTTGACGCACCCCCACCCCCACCCCCGCCCCCACGTCAGAGGGGGGCGAAGAGGAAGCGGGGAAAGAGGGGTGCTAAGAGGGGGCCGAAGAGGAAGAAGGGAAAGAAGAACTAGAGAAAGAGCAGCCAGAGGTAAGAGAGTTTACCAAGAGCAAGATGGGGAAGGTTTATCAAAAGCACGATGAAATGTCCTTTGGTTGTTGAATCTGTCTCACAGATTGACATTAATTTATCAATGTAACATGGTTGTTGTTGCTGTCTCAAATGCTTAGATTGACAGTAATTGATCAATGTAACATTTCCTTTGTAACCTTCACAAACGAGTTGAGTGAACAAACTGCATATCACGCTGAATCGTTTTTTTTTTCATGCGTCGCCTAATGTAGAGAATCGTTTTTTTTTCTCCGCCCGTTCCCGCTGTGGCCAGGAGCGAGATGACGAGATGGGAAAGTGCGGCTCCTCGTTAGAAAGAATAACACATTTTAGCAGCCAGCAGTCTGAGCTCAAACATTGCCGGAATTAGCTAAATCTTGCATCGCCGATCTTGTGCGAAGGACCAAGAATCGACGTCAATCCGGCGCACAAAGGTTGCCTCAAACATTGCTGGCCGTGGAATTTACGAAGCACCGATTTTATTCCGACTCCTGAATTTATACACGCACATCTGCTTAATTGTTTAAGTGTAATCCATAATCGTGCACTGCTAAGAAAAACTGTGCAAGACAAAACTGACATCATAATCCAAGTATACTGAAATACACGATAGAGATCGATGGTAAAGCATTTTTTTTTTTAAACAGAAGCCGATAAGTTTACTGCCGATGTGATAGAGAAGAGTCAAAATTGGCATATACTTCCTTCATCCTAAAAAAAAATATTGTTTTTGACTTTTAGCATCATGTTTGATCGCTTTGTATTATTCAAAATTTTTGTGTCAATTATAAAATTGATAAATCAGTATTAAAATATCTCTAATGACAAATAAATTATAAAAATTTAAATAATATTTATAAAACTTTTTTTTGAATAAGATGGATGATCAAACATGATGGATGAAAAACCTAAAACGACACTATTTTTTTGGGACGGAGGGAGTAGGTATGCACACTTTGTGACGTACTCCATCCGTCTCAGAAAACATAAAATTCTCGATTTTTGAGAAGTCAACCAATTTTAATTTTGACTAAATTTATATAAAAAATTACTAACACTTATAATACAAAATTAGTATCAATAGATTTGTGATGGAATATGTTTTCATAATAAACTAGCAGATGGAAAACAGCCCGATGTCTTCGAATTTTTTTAACGTACGTTGGCCTGTTGGGTTTCCATTCTAAATAAATGGGCTGGCCTGTGAGTATTTTCGGGATCGAGACCTTCGTTTCAATTTTTTTTTTTTTTTTGTTGTTAAATGATGGATGGACACATAGGCTCTAGCTAGCTAATTCGTGGTTCGCTTGATTACTGCAACCAATTCCGAGGAAATGTTTCATCTTTCTACGATTTTAGAGCATTCTTAGCTAAACGTACGATTTATTCCACCTCCCCTGTTTGGTATAGAGATTTTTTTGGTGTTGGGACAAAAAAATAAAAAATCCCTTTTAGTATGTATCAAACCAAACAGGGGTGGGGCTTTTTTTTTATTACTTTTAGTTAAAAATCCGTAGAAGACCCTTATAGAGAGTCTTTTTAAAAGAGTCCTAGGGACTAAAAAAAATCGTCTTTGAGGGGAATATGCATCATGGTAATTGTTGTTTCTATCTCCACAAAAATTTAGACATGATCTAAGCTAAATTTGACATGCAAATATTCAGGGTTTCAATTGGAAGAAACTTCAGCGCAGATTGAAAAATGTAGATCAAAATCATCCACTTGCTACAACTGCCAATCAATTGAAGGCAAGTTTTTTTTTCCAAGGAACTTGTCTTCTTTGATATGCATATTGTGTTTTTCTAACATATTGCTTTCTACAGGATATTATTAGTTCCTCCGATAAAACAACATGGAGAGAACTGTTTGTTTGCTGCGCTTGATAAAGCCAGTGAGAAAACCTCTTTCTCCAATGACATACGTGATTGCAAGGATGTTGAAATCTTTGAGGGCAGTAAACCCACAACAAGCAATGATGTTGCATGTATTAGTTATGTGATAGAGAGGAAATTGGTAGGTCACTTAATAGTGCGAAAACAAGTTCTTCCTCTAGATATTTGCTTTACTTCATTTGCTTGACTTTGAACAATATACAATACAGGTTCTCGAATGGTATCATTCCAAGGCAGGCGACAAAAGTGATCTCCATGCGAAGCTTGTGAGCGATAGAAAATCTAAGCAAAGGTCATAACTTTGACATGTTTCTTGTTTTAACAAACACGCTGGCAATGCCATCCTGCAAATATGTAGTGACCATGGTCCTGCTTTTGGAGAACCTTAGTAGTTTTATTGCGTTTACAAGTGAGCGAAAACTTATATTTACATGGTGCTGTAATATATAGTGACTGAACCGTTTAGCATGGCTAAAGAGAAGCTTATGGAGAAAAAAAAGTTAACTACAGAACTTCGATAAGTTTACTTTGTCAGTAGCTATTAAACCTACATTTACAAGGTGTATTTGAAATACGTTTCAAAAAAAAAACAAGGTGTATTTCAGTATTTGAAATGGTTTAAGACTATTTTGCACTTTTCTACTGATATGAAGCTACCTTGAGCATTCAAGAAAAATCACCTATATTTAGATGTTATAATATGCAGGGAACAAGCAAATGTTGTGGACGCTTTTGTTAGCAAAAATACACACGCAAGAAGGCTAATTTCTCAACAGCAAGTGGCGCCTAGATTGGTGCCATTGTATTAAATCTTTTCTAGTTTGTTGCATGCGTCCAGTCAATTGGCTAGGACAAATAATAGGAAAGATGGAAGTGATTGTAGGGAGTGGTTAGCCTCCATGGCCTTTAACCTGTCTGGGCTTAGGGGTCAAGCAAGGAGTTAGTTATCTATAACCCCTATATAAAGACAAGACCCGCTAGGGGAGTTCTCTGAACATGCAGATAGGACACGTAGGCATCCAACGTGGCATCCCCGTTCGTACGGAGCTGAGCAGCGCGGCCTCTTCTCCTTCCTTGGCGCGGCCTCTTCCCCTGCGGTTTCCCCATCCACCCCATGCGTTACCGCAGCGGCCTCTTCCCCTCCCCGCCGCGGCCTCTTCCACTCCCTGTTGCCTCTTCCCGACTCCATCTCCTCCCTTGCACCGCGCTGGAGCGCTCCCCTTCTCCACTCAAGGCGCTCGCGAGCGAGCGTGCGGCCGACCTCGGCGAGCACGCGGCGGGCGCGCTCCTCGTCAACCGGCGGAGCTCCCAGGGCGGCGCGGCCTCCCCCAGTGCGGACCCATGGCGGGCGCCGCGGCCTCCCTCGCACGGGCCCACGGCGAGTGGCACGGCCTACCCCGCGCAGATCCAGGGCGGGCGGCGTGGCACGCAGTGGCTACAGCGCCTCGACGCCGGAGCTCCATCCTCGACCTCAGCCAGTCCACTCCCGCTCGGCGCGCGGCGCTCCAATCGGCCGGCCGTTCGTCGTCGTGCTCGTGACCGTCCGTCCCTGTGCCCGTCCGGCGCCGCGGTGGAGGTGGAGCGGCACGGTTAGGCGGCGTCCGTGCTGCCGCACCCGATTCGACGGCGGCGAGGCGAGAAGGAGCAGGTGCGGGGGCTAGGGTCGGCGTCCTCGGCCGGCGGCTGCGTCGGCCCCCCGCCCGTGGAGGCAGCCATCCTGCGCTGCTTTCTTCTTTCTCTCTCCAGCGCGGGGTGGTTGGGTGTTGTCCGACGTCCGGTCCTCGGCGCGTCCGCGGCGAGCGAGGCCGCCGGGAGGAGCTTGCGGGGTGCGGTGGCCGCAGCGGCTCCTGGGCACGACGCCCGGTCGAGATCTCCGTCTGGTCCTTCTACTCCCCGCCGTGCTCGTCGCGAGCGCGAGCTGCATCGCCGCTGGGCACAGACACCGCAGCCACAGCCGCTGCCTCCACCGCCACCGCCGCCGGCCCAACAACGCCGCAACCGCCGCCTATCTCAGGCTCCACCCCCGCTCGACGCCACTCCTTCCTGTCTGCGCTGAGTACTAATTGACACCCAGGCGAGTCCCTGCCTCTGCGAATTGTCATCTGCCTCTTCAAATTTTGTGTACATCAACCGTAGGCACAGTTCAGTACCCGTCTCCTCTGCTCTTGCTGTTCTGTGCTCCCCAGGTGCTCGACGCAATGTCCAAAAGGAGCATATTACTTACTGCTACTGTCTACCCGTAAACATGCTATTTTTTCTGCTGTAAAAACTTCACACATGTATGATGCACACATCGTGCTCGATGATTTGCCTCTACAAAAATTTTTTGGGTGGATTAGTCCTTGCTGTTCGGTGGTGGTCGATGAAAATGTCCACAAAGACTGTGCTTGCTGCATGCTAATATTGCGTACCTATGTTTGCAGGATATCCAATTACAGACTATTACTGATCCCCCATATTTATCCAGGATTAGTTGTATGCGTACAATATTAAATGTGGTTCCCTTAGTTACTAATGCTCCATGTTTTTAATTGTATAGATTGTCTGCTGCAACTTCACAAGTTTGTGGCTGACGACCACCTGCATCAACAATAGATTCGGTGGTAATTACTCTAGCCAAGCAGTACACAACCTGTGAGACTACCATCTATCCCTTGCAATTTTGTGTCCATCTATTTCCTTTTCTCTTAGTGCTCGATGAAATGCCCAAACGGACATCACTAATTTCATAAATAAAGACATGGGACATCACTAATTTCAGCGAACATTTCCTAGATTTGATTATGGTATTCCATACAGCTTTCTTCAAGTGCGCATTTACGAAATGGTTGGCCATTAAATATATTTACCATCATACCTGTGTTGCTCAAATGCAACTGATACCTTCAGAGTTACCTAGATCTGATTAGAAAGGTAACTTTGTTAACTGAAGTGTAAATCTGGAATATTTCCTATTGTGGCTTTCTTTGATGCGTGTATACCATTAAATCTTACATATCACTTCTTTGCTCAACAATCTGTAGTATACATTTGGAAAATTTCCTATTGTGGATTTCTTTGATGCGTGAGGTCACATCCATATCATGGAGACAGGCCACCGGCGACGCCGTGTACATCTCAACAATCCATACCAAGGTAATATTGTTATCGCCTATATTCTATATAATTAAGTCTACCATTTCACTTATACATTACATAAGCCCTTTACGATGTCTACCTACAGCTGCGCACACTGACGAGCACACCGATCAAACAACACACATACACATACAAGTTGTACACCACCCTCTACTTTTGAAAACACCGAAGTTGGTACCTCCCGATCTCTGGACAGAACGGTGGGTTACCCTCGCACTCGACGCCGCCTAAATCCATTGCTTGGTACCTCTATCATGCAACAACATCGCTCCTCCGGGTTTCTAGAAAACTCAGATGTATCGTCCTACACCCAACGTCCATTTAACCACAATCGACATCCACGTAAGTCTGTACATACCTGTGCTTCGAATGTTTTTAATTTTTTCAAGCAACTTACTATCACATAATATGTTTGCTACCATTCAACCCATCAGCTTAAATATAACCTGCTATTTGCACACATTTTAAAACTTAATGCACATCTTGACCTTACCTGTCTATTTGCTCATAATCTTTTCACAGGTCTACTCAAGCGACAATCAATTGAAACTTGGTTAGCCGGATGTATTCTTCCTTACCATGTTGTAAGCCAAGTTAGTTTTTAAATCAAAAGTCAACGCACACAAGCAGGCATGCGTCAATCTAATTTCTTCGCTCCGAGGTAACAACAATATCGCATTTACACAATCAGTACCTTTACACATTCAGCAAGCCACTGTATATTCCATGATTGTTAACATTAGTGCAGCCTGCCTACAAATTTCGTAAAAAAGCTTACGATTTAGGTTCAACTTCAGAACAGCTACTTTACTATAGTTACATGTCATTTCCTTCTCAGGTTATTTACAGCTACTTTACTGTAATTACAAGTCATTTCAATCTAAGTTGTCTAAATGTGTTCAATAATAATACCTCACCAATATAATTTCCTTCGTTTCTACTTACATGTGATGATCTTCTTTTACCATCTTTTGTGCCACAGCCTAGCATTGTCTATTAGAGTCCAACGAAAAGCTTCATTGCAATAGTATGTAATTGTCTGTATTCCATAGTAGCATGTTAGGGTCCTGGACATGGTAAATTCACTCATCTGTGTTTGAGAAAATGGAGAGTCAGGGATATCTCCAAATGAAGTTACTTATATGTCTCCATGATATCCATGTGTGGCTATGCAGGTTTAGTTGAAGAGGCCTGATGCTACTTTGGCCTCCTGATTTCTGTTCAGACTGTTAAACCTAATGTACAGGAATATCGGGATAGCTTTTCAAACTTGAACCAGAAAGTGGTGGGAAGCGAGAACCATGCTCTGCTTTCCGATGTATATGCTGCCAGCAGAGATTGGGAGCATGCTGTGTTGCCAACGTAGTATTTGACTAATACTGCTGCAAGGAAAGATATAGGCTCAAGTTGGATCTAAGCAAAGAGTAATTCTCACCAAAAAGAGGAGCTGTTTGTGTAGACCATCATTAATTAACTATTAGAAGTTCCAGTCAGCATTGTCCTCGAGGAAACCTGCTGTGCAGTCAGTCTAAGAACAGGAAAAAAAAAAGAAAGAAAACAAAAGCAAAGCCGGCGACCAAGACATTCACGGAAGAAGATAATTTAAGTACGTGCTCCTCTAGATTTTCTTGAAGTTGCATATGATGGATCATCAGCCCGGAAGGCTTTGTTGAATCATCAATAGGCAATAGGATTAGTACTTTCTCATACCCAATCTATTCTTACGGCAAACTGATAAATTTTGTGTTGTACATTAAAATCCAAATATTATCCTCCACATGTTGGTGACCTATGTTTTTATGAAGTTGAAGATCTAAGATTATCATCATGCCTTTTCTTTAGTTCATTATTGAAATTACTTTTAAATACTTCTTAGCTAGAATGAAATTACTTTCGCATACCCGCAGCAACGCGGAGAATTCATCTAGTATATTATAATCAGAGCCTCCTAGGAAAGGTGATTAAGCTCACAACCTTGCCATTGTTCTAAGTCTAGCCAGATTTAATAAAGCCAATCATTCAACCACAACATCTTTGATACCAGCCTAGTGTGATCCTCCAACCTGATCATGGGCGACTCCCATCACCCCATCCTCACCGAGCTATTTTCACCATCAAGAATGAGCTATTTTCACATCATGGATATGCTCATATCCATGATGTGTCTCGCTAACGTAAGATTTGTCTATTTAACTCAATATACTTGAAGGTGTTCATCAAGGCAGGGTGTGTGAACAGTGGTCCATAAGGATGAGCATGAGCTCATGTATATAAGAGTTTGGGTCCCTTAAAAAAATCTAATAATATAATCACGAGATTTGTCCATTGAACTCAATACTTTGAAGGTGTTCGTCGCTCGATCCTGCACGCGCCGCTGCTCGTGGCATGAACCCGGACGGCATCACCGTTGCTGTTGTCGTCGTGGTGGTGGTCGTCGTAGCGCCCTCTGACACAACCGGGTGTGCGTTAGATGGCTGCGAGGCCGTCTAGGAGCTAGAGCAGGCGTTGTCCTTCTGGGTAGAGGAGCACATATGAAGCATATATGACCAGGTATGTACATTTAACTAGCACTCTCTCTGCCACATATGGCCGGCTGGGTGGAGGAGAGGGCTCGAACGAGATGGCCTGCTGGTAGGAAGCGTTCGTGCATGAAAGAATGACGCGGCGGGGGCGGTGGCTTTGCAACGGAGAAGGAGACCTCGCGCGTGAAACAACAACCACCGTGAAAATAATCTTGTGGACCTTTTTTTTTAATTTTGCCAAGTCCAAAATAACAAATTATTGGAGAGAGACTGTTTTTTTAGTTGGCATATAGTTTTCCGAGTTGGCAAATGACAGGATTTTTGGCAAACTCTTGGAGATAGAAGCGTTTGGGTCTCTTAATGATCTAATAATATATATTTATTTGTTGTCATAAATGTTTATATTCTTTTATATATAGTTAGTTAAACTTGAAAGAATGTTACCAGGTTGACTTGGCATTACACTAAGATTGTACTCGTATTATACTTTTTTCGGAAACAGAGCAGTAATCGGAGCGACGGACAAGACAATGGTTCGCCGCCAGTCCACCACGGACAGCACAAAGGTGTACAGTACGAGTTACGATGACACATTATCATGTACACTTGACTTCGTATTGATGGATGGATTGCGTCGAACTGATCAGGCAGCAGATGCTATGAGCTCGCAGTGATTCAGTCATCATGATGCTCCGCCCTTGAGGAGCCCCGGCATCCTAGTGGCGATGCTTTTCTCTGTCGCCGGCGAGACGCCGCGCTCCCCGATGATGGACTCGAGCACCGCCTCGCAGAGCGCCTTGTTCTCTATCGCCGCAGTGGCCGACTCCGGTGCCGACATGCCCTCGGAGCAGGGTTTTTTTTACTGACCGTTTCATGGTAACCGCCGGCCACCGGTTTCGGCTAACCGGCCGGTATAAATCGGTTACCGATTTATACCGGACGAATTCAAATTCTAAATTTGAATTTTGAAGAAGACGTAGTTCAAACGGTAAGGACCGGTTTACCGGTCGGTTAGACCGGTTTACCGGGTCGGTAATCCAATAATGTCAAAATTTTTCAAATAAAAAATAAAAATGTTTTAAAAAAAAATGCTAGAAAATTTTTTAAAAATACTTCATGATTTATAGAATCCAATGATGTCAAAATTTTTCAAATTTGAGTGCGTTTAGTATATTTTTTTAACCTTCATGATTTAATGGGCTTTAATGGGCCGTCTTTTTTTTTTTTTTTTTTTTCAAACTTCCAAACGTCAAAACAAATACTAAACGAACTCAAATTTGAAAAATTTTGACACCATTGCATTCTATAAATCATGAACTATTTTTAGAATTTTTTCTAGATTTTTTTTAAATTCAAATTTCAAATTTAAAAAACCCTAGCAGTTTGAACCGGTGTCAAACCGAACCGGTCCGCACGGTTTTGGTCGGTAACCGGCCAAACCGCCGGTTACCGAACGGTAGAAAAACCCTGCCTCGGAGAAGGCAACCTCTCAAAGTCAAAGCAAACGAAACCGATCCATCATCCGGCCGTTTTGAACTTATATATTACTAGGTTCGTGCACGTGCGTTGCTACGGGACAGTTAAGCTTTTGTACTAAAAACATATGTATCACACTATAAGATAACATTACTATAAAATTAGTACAAACTTGTCTTTTTTGCTTGATTGCATATACAAAAAAACACAACTCTTGCAGAAAGAATTGACTCAACCTCTGATGCGCGGATACGTCGCAAGGGGTGCGTATCGCGTATCCGATACGCGCCGGATACGGATACGTCTCGGATAATGATCCGGTCCGTACTAAAAACTATGGATACATACTAATGAAGATACGGGTATCAGACACGTTTCAGCTGATTTGGATACGGCCCGTGAAAGGAAAAATGGCCCAACTTAACTATAGCCTGGTGGGGTGTGACAGGGTGACCTTCGCCTAGGTCGCAGATCGATGTTGTACTCCCGGATTCCCAACTCCCATAGTGAGCCATCGACGGCGACTCCGCCCAGGAGCGTCTGATGAATTCCGCCGGTGAGTGCCAACCGGCTGTGGGCAGTGAGCCACCGACGGCGGCGCAGTCTAGGTCGTCCCTCCAAGATCTCGAACCCATGCATCCCTGCTCCATCCATGGCGCATCCTTGGGCAACCTGCCATTGATCGAATTGGCAAGCAGAAGACAAATTTTGTTCGAATGTCTTTTGTTCTGATATTTTGTTCTTTTTTGCTCATAATATCATATGTTCTCATATATTCTATCTTATTAAATTGTGAATTTAAATCATGTGCTATGTCATATGTCTCTTCGTAGTTCTGCACTCAAATAATGTCCTCTGTACATCTAAGATTTTATTAAGTTATTACAAATTCAATTTTATTTCATATTAAATCATGTGTAATTATTAGAAAAATATATTACAAGACGTATCCCCGTGTCACTCTTTTTTCGAGAATAGTGTATCCGCGTATCCGATACGTATCGTATCCGATACCCATATCCGTATCTAGGCAACTTAGGACTCAACCATTTAGCACCAGCCCATGATTTAGAAGACCGGCTACAAGTAACTTCGGTAAAATATTAGGCCTTAAATCAACTGCTACAGTGAAAATAGCAAAAAAAATTATATTTATTTCAAATCAGACAAAATAATTTATTTTCAGTATTTTGACAACAAGATTTCAATAAATATAGTAAAAAGGTACCCAATGCCTTTTCTTTTGCCATCTATTTTTTTAATTCACAAAAACTGCTATACATTTTTACAAATTTTCATCAATAAATAATATAATGCTTAGTCATGTTATGTAAGGTGCATTTTTGTATTGGAAACATGTTTAAACACCATTATATTCTCACAGATTTCAAGTCTATCTGTTCGCCTTCATTCAACTGGATCATGCTATCGGCAGTACACAGGCTCGGACACTGAATTATATTAATTTCATATCTTGGTAGTAGCATCAAAACCCTTCAACCGCGGTCAAACCAACTGAAAAGATTACATAACTGGAGGGAAACAAAATCACAATAAATAACCACCCCTTTGTTTTAAGGTTCTCTACTTTACATAAGCAATTATTATCATGAGATGTTCCTATCACATAATGTTATCAAGAGTTTCGGACAACATACACATTTCAGTAATCCATGAAATGAGCCCATGAAACCTCCAGGACCTCAAACATGATGCAGTCCAAGAAATTGGTCACAAAGTGATTCATTTCATTGAATAGAACTGAAACAAACTGAGCTCTGACACTTATTCCTTCCATGTAAAATGGAGAATAAAGATACAATTAGGCTCCACCATACCTTCCACATCGCAGTAAGGGAGTGATCCAAATGCTTGAGCTTCCACAAGGAGTTGAAAACCTTGAGATACATCTTCGTAACTGAAGTTGTGAACACTGTCTAGATGAACCCTAGCATCATACCCCAAAGAGAAGACATCACAGCCTAGGTGGGATACCAAAATATTTCATGAGATAATATATCTTGTGGATCAACATCAAACTACCAATCATGAATACAATGCGATTCAAATTTAATCAAAGCTTAGTGATATTTTGGCTAGGTGATCATGAACACAATTTTGTTTGACCATGTTAGGAGATTAGCATATCATGCATTCTATATTTATATGCAAATCCAACAGCCATTGAGTGGCTTTTGGAAAAATAAACAAAATTCAGAAGACCATAAAGTATAGCAGATATTTTTTTTTTGATATTTTGGCTAGGTGATCATGAACATATGTTTATTTTACAATGATAGGAGATTAGCATATCATGCATTCTATATTTGTATGCAAACCCAACCGACATTTAGTGGCTTTTGGAAAAATAAATAAAAATTTAGAAGACCATAAAGCATAGCAGAATTTGTTTTGACCAAAACTACAACCAGGCACTGACCTGTCAACTGTTCGAGAACACAAACAGCGTGATCCCTCAAATGCTAAAAGGGCATAAATTTAAACATTTTAACAGTTTGCAGTACCTAAAAAATGCACTGGTTCTTTAGACTCGGTAACAAATGATATTCCTTTTCTGAACTGAAGATCTCAAGGTGATATTAAACGGCTTGTTTATCGAAAGCAAACTTTAAACCAGTGGAAGAGGTCAAGATCTGTTAACATATTAGAAAAAATCATACTAAAGTGTGACCGATGTACTTAATTAGATAGCCAATTTATAAACTCTTACAAACCAGTGACATTGAGGTCCTTAATTAATTTCCAAAATGCTGTATCACAATCAGATATGTCAGCTAGCTTAACTGCAATTGAGGCACATTAATGTTCAGCCATTTGCACTAAATAGAGAAGAATTAGATAAGGGCATGATAGTTCCTAAAATAACAAGTAAAACTGGGACAGGAAAACTGATTCCTCAAACAGCTTGCAATTAGTCATCTATACATTTTCCTGCCAAGTCAAGTGACACAATAAACCTATGAAGTAGGTCAAGGCATTAGACAGTTAGGCTTCTAGCATAGACATCAGGGGGACTATTGTTCAGGAAATGGAAATAAACAAACCTCGCATATTTACACACCTCTATCTAACCGAGGTTTTTCAGATCAAGCTCCTCCAAGATCCTAGGAGGCATACTCCTCAGCCTACTCCTTGAGCTTCAACGGCTTGTTTGACGACACACTCAGAACAATCAGTTGGGAAAAATAAAAACTTGACCATAGACTCGAGATCAAATCTAAGTACCTACAGCACTATGAAATTACATGCATAACTCACCCTATCAAAGTGATAGTTACCGCAAAACTCTACAATTAATACTAACATGTGTACTACTAACTCAGTAACTCAGCTGAGTAATTAATCAAGTGGGCTCAATCTAATTTGATTACCTATTGCACTTCCTCCTTCCTGATCTTACCATGAAGTACACCCTGAATAGAAATGGATTTGTTTGAGGCCAAGAACACAAGCAAGGAACACCACCAGTTGCAACAAAAAAATGCAGAGGAAGTTAGTGCAAGACTGCATGGGGGTGTTGCACACATGTCAAAGAATTGCATACAAGAACACTTACTTTCTTTTGCCTTGCCAAGTGTACCAAATGAGCTCTAAATTTTTGCCTGTATGTACACCTCCAAATGATTTACAATTAACATATAAAATGGACCAAATTGTTTTACTTCAGTACGTTAGTTTCTTACCTTCAGAAGACACATGCCATCCTCATTCGGAGGTTGTTTGCTAATGCTGATTCATCTTGCCCCTTCTGCTCTTCCTTGAGAGAAGAAAGGAGCAAAAGGATTACACAAGAAGTAGATCCCAATCCCATTAAAACGAAACACATCTTGGGAGGAAGTTACTGCAGCATGAGTTTCGGGTACGTCATAGAGGTACAAGAAAACAAATGAAAATTAGTCCTACAACTAACAGGCCACCAGCCACACATCTACGACATTCTCGTAGTAAGCATGGCCTTCGGGCAAAGGACACAGATCGTTGTCGAGACCTTGATGTCGCGATCGCGAGGGCAAGCCAGGGGCCGCCGTGGCGCGCGACGCTGACGGGCGAGGGACGGCCATGCACGCGACAGCGGCGGTGGTCGCGGTATGCGACGGGACGCGCGCCGCGTGACGATGATGGCGCTCGGGCACGCGCAGCCGGGGAGGAGATCGCCTGTGGAACTGCTTGAGAATGGCGGCGGCTGTTTCTCATTTGGTATCGCTCGTTGGTGACGAGCGTGAGACGTGGGTGATCGCTTTCCTTTTTTTTGACAAGAGGTGATCGCTTTCCTTGTTTGAGGCAATGAGGATCAAGACTTCCCTTGTTTGTAGGCCGGCAGCACCACAGCGTGATTGGAGGAGATTACGATCTGGAGGACTATGAGCGAGCGCGAGTCTGGGCGGGATCTAGGAACGAGTGGCACAGGATCGCAACAGGCAGAACCATGGACCCACTTTAGAATGTCGCACCAAAAAGTGTCCACACTTTAGTCTTTTTAGTTGTGATGAGTGCGTGAAGACTCCGGTTCTTGAAGGCAGGTGAGTGCGTGAAGAAGACGGATCCGCCCGGCGCCAAGCTCTGGTTCTTGAAGGCCGCCTTGAACTCCTCCACGGCCGCGGCCTCGGCGTCCGTGTACGCGCCGGTGGCCTTGAGGTACTGGTACGCCACGCGGCTCTCCGCCACCTTCATTCGCTGAGAACTCCTCGCCGGGGACGGCCCGCGGCCAGACGAACGTCACCCTCGTCAACTTCTCGAACTCACCTGCGCGCGTCCAACACGATGTAGTAAAGGAGTGTATGATAAGCACCACTCCCCGGCGGTACGTACGGCGGTCCGGTATTCCGGCGAGCGTGGTCCTTTTCTTACCCGCGTGTACGTCGCGGAAGAAGTCGGGATCCGACGCGAGCTCGTCGGCGGTCTTGCCGGCCCATTTACGAGCCAGCGCCGGCACGGCCGCGTCCTCTAGGTACACGCCGATGGCGGCGATCTTCACGAAGTTGCCTTCATCAGTCTCCATTCCTCTCACACCTAATCAATTGTGAATCATCGACCATCTGGCTGTTCATTATTTCTGCATCAACTAACTAAGTACAAGAACGTATATTACGTGGCACGGAACGCCGCAGCATGTTAACGCACCTCCGCCGGCGAGAAAGTGCTTGCGGCCGGAGCCCAGCGGGCTGGCCACCACTGGCGGGAAGACGACGCCCTCCACCGTCAGCTCTGGCACGGCCATGGATGCGCAGGAGCAGAATGGTGGTCTACCTGGTAATCGGCAGGACTACGTACTGCGGGGATGCGACGACGGAACATATATTATGAGGACAGCCGCCGGACCAGCGAGCCAGAGTTGACATTTTCTAGGCAGCGAGGCCTTGCATTTCTTCGCTGGCCACTACATATTAATCCCCAAAATATGATGGACTGATTCTAGTTTATTTCAGTGGCGTAGGCAACCAAACCAAGTAATTATATATAACAACTACTCCATATGTCATACTCTGTGTTTTTAATTTAGAGTGCTTTTGTTTTGACTTGTCAAGGTGTCAAAGCTACAAGTTTGACTACCATTATTTTCATTGTTTTACATTTTAACAAGGGTAAAGTACACTTTTTAACCTCCAACTAGAGTTGAAGTTTGATTTTCAACATCCAACTATGAAACCGGGTACATCATATATAGTTGAAGGTTGAAAATATAATCGAACTTCAATGCAAGTTTAAGGTTGAAAACTGTGCTTTAAACTCCTAATTTTACTGTGAGTTGGTAAACTATCATTGGTATGAACCTCTTTAATTTACACAAGAAATTTTAGTGTGTCAATGCCAGTTGTATCAATTACGCAATATTTTTGTAGGCTGCCTCGCCCTCTCTTGCTGGGTAATATTTGCTTCATCTCTATCTCTACCACTAATAATATACCAGCTGTAAACTTTTCTAAAGCCACACCAATAAACGTCCACCACAATCATGAATTATCTTACATGCGTTCAAAACAATGCACCCAAAGGCCAAAGCCAGCCAAACTTTCAAATAAATAGACCAGATCTACTTAAAATCTACTCTCGCTCACTCAAATCCAATGGACTAGAGATTGGTTGGACCAAACCTCATCATTCGCGTCCTACCACCCTGCACCAGAAGAGACCTCTGTTTCCTTTGTTTCTATTGGTTTGTGATTTTGCAACAGTAGATAAGCCATACTTTCTTCGTAAAAAAAAAAAAAAAGAAAAAAGATAAGCCATACTTGTAGTTTTTTCAGGTGCACCCAACGAACTCAGAATTTGAACTCAAGGTTCGCAAATCAGGGCCAAAAACCCTCCTCATTAATTTTCTAAATTAGGGCTAGAAACTCCTGACACTCTCTACCCCTAACTCTTCTCATTCTTTTCCTTAGAGCGTGTTCAGTTGGCATGCAAGCCAAAAAATATAGCCTGTAACGCCTGCCAGCTTTGCATGCCAACTTTGGGTTCCTGTGCAAGTCCCATCCAGTTGTGGGCCTATAGTTGATAGGAGCTGTAAAATTACACAATTGCCCAATAAGCACACAAACTCTATTGCAATCAGAGAATAGGCATATGTGTCAATTTTGCTGGGCCCGAACAGCGAAAATTGCAGGCTCCTAGCAGACCGAAAAATTTCGGCGTCCGCTTAGTTGCCATGCACGGTGGCAGGCTGAATTTTTTTGGCTTGCATGCCAACTGAACATGCTCTTAATGGGTCCAGAAACTCCGGATGACTCCATAATTGGCTTGAGCGGCAAAACTTTTCTTGTCCCGCACCATGTCCCGCACCATATGTGCGTTATTCGTCACAACACGACAGAGCCACGCCTCTTCTTAACTTTTCTCAATATATATAAGCAGACATAGTGTTTTTTTTGAATCTGACATAGTGTTGGAATATAAGTTAATTGCCCACCTCTCCCCATCAGTTTAAGCTTTTGGGTTGAACTGGTTGGTGCATGCAACTTATATGATATCAAAGCCAAAGGTCTTGAGTTCAAATCCTGGTTAGCGCAATTAAATAAAGTAATTGTTGCTCGCTCTCATTCCACGTCTGAGGCTCGCCCGTTGCTGAGATCTCTCGCCGGAGCCTCGACGTGAGGGGGAGTGTTGGAATATAAGTGACGTGAGGGGGAGTGTTGGAATATAAGTGAATTGTCCACCTCTCCCCATCGACTTAAGCTTTTGGGTTGAACCTGGTTGGTACATGCAACTTAATACATAGTCTCCACATATAAGTTGTTGGAGTCAACATCCAATCAATATCCCGTATTGGATTAAATAATATATGGGCTTGGCGAACGTTAAATTCAACATTTATTTCTATATTATTATTTAATCCTCAGTAAATCTGGAGGTCTGATGGTGAGGGAAGAGTGGACTCCGTGCTGTGCAAGTTAAAATCTGAAGGTCGGATGGTGGTGAGGGAAGAGTGGACTCCAGGATGTGCAAATTAAGTGTCTCCTGATATGCTTGCTCCGAGCAAGTGGAGGCAAACCAATATGCAATGTTGTAGGACCATCACGATGGAGAGAGAGTCGAGGTTGGGATGAGCGATGTAAAGTGGAGGCAAACCAATAGGCAATGCTGCAGGGCCATTACGATGGAGGGAGAGTCGAGGCTGGGATGAGAGATGTAAAGTGGAGGATGAAGGGTGGCTATTTCTTGGTTCTTGTAGGAAAATGTTGATTATAATGAACTCAACAATCTAATAGCTCATTTTCAAAGATAGTCTTTTTGTTTTTACTATTAGCACGTGGTTGCAGTTGCAGTGTAAAACATTGAGAATTATTTTTTTGAGTAAGTTTGTGTACGAAAAGTGTCCATATGTAAATTGTCACATGATTTTGATTGCGTTTTGGATTTTATTGTAGCATTAGCACGAGCATTCCATTGTGCCTTAGATGGTTAAGGCGAGACATAACTTTATACATGGTAATAAACAGTTGTGAAAGACTGAAAGTTGAATTGTGGAAAAATATCGCCGCTTGGTCGCTTTTCACGTGCATCCCTAAGATGAAGCCATGACGTTAGCACGAGCATCACGTGGACATGGCGATAATGGCACAAGTGCGCAAAGAGAAATCTAGGGCAACAAAAAAAGTCTTTTTATTAAGTTAGACCTAAACTTTAATCCATAATCCAAAACAACTTCACCATAATCTTAATTTATTAGTGGCCAAAAATAGTCCTTAACATTAGTCAACTAAACCCTAGATTATTGGATCCAAACAGATCTTTATAGATACCATGGCATTTAATAATTCTTCACAACTGTAAAGCATCCTGTCTCAAAAAAAAAAAAAAAAAAACTGTAAAGCATCCTAAAATTTCACATGTTATTATTCAGATATTGTTCTCGTATATATATGAGACAAAGAGAAAACCAAAGAGTATCTTTTGGATAATTTTTTTTGACAACAAGTATCTTTTGGATAATTAATGATGAATAGATTGTGCCACGGAAATTGTCCATTGGAAGGTTATAGACTTGGAATGTATCTAGGATTACCTCTGCCCCTTGGGCATACGACAACGAGAGCTTGACGTGGAGGAAACTCGTGGCGGAAGATTTACACGCTGTCCTACCAGGTAGGAAAGTGTAACAATATTTTTGGCCTTTTGATATTGACACTAAAGAATTAAATCCTTCTCTTTCCCAGAATACATGCTGTCCAGCCCAGACACTTCCATTTACCATTTTCGAAGCTAAATTACGCGCATAAACAGACAGTCTCCAGCTTCCTTCCCATGAAATCCAAACGCCGCCCACATCGTGCGCATGTCTCTCTGCCACTGTGGCCCCACCCCGCACTGAAGAAAGGCCCACCTACTATCTCGAATCTTAAAGCAAAACCGACGGCCCCCGCTGCCATCCCCAATTCGTTAACTGAAGAAGAGGAGTGGAAAGCAAACAAGCCGGAGGCCGAACCATCACCAAACCCAAGCCCCGACCGCCCACCTCGCCGTCGTCGCCGGCGATCAGCCGCCGCCGCCGCACTAGTCCCTGCCTTGTCCTTACCATAAACCCGCGGCGCTGGAGCTCTGATGCTTCCCACCCCATGGCCTTCCACATTCCCCTTCCCCGCCACTGGCTTCCTCCTCCTTGCCCTCCTCGCAGTCGCATCGGGGTCACCAGGCCCTAGCCTAGGAGGTTTCGATCGTGGGGAGGCGGCCGGCGCGGACGAATACTCGATTCTGACGTTCCACGACTACACGCCGCCCCCGCCCCCCCCGACCTGCCGCCGCCGCCGCCGGCCCCGAAGGTGACCTGCGCTGGGGACCTCCGCGGCGTGGGAGACCTTGACACCAAGTGCGTGCTCCATGAGTCCGTGCGGCTGGCCGGCGGGGTGTTCATCAGCGGCAGCGGCAGCCTCATAATCGTCGACGGCGTCGCGGTCACCTGTGAGCGGCCCGGGTGCGTCATCTCTGCCAACCTCTCCGGTGATCTCCTACTCGGGCACAGGGCCCGCATCGTGGCTGGGTGGGTATCCCTTGCAGCGGCCAACATCACGCTTATCGACGACGCAGCTATCGACACCACCGCGCTCGGTGGTGACCCGCCGGACCAGACCAGTGGTGTGCCCACCGGGACGTATGGGGATGGCGGTGGACATGGTGGCCGTGGCGCCAGCTGCTTCGTTAAGAAGGGGCAGTCGCCGGAGGACTCATGGGGTGGTGATTCCTACGCTTGGTCTGCCCTCAAGGCTCCAAATAACTATGGGAGCAAAGGGGGATCCACTTCCGTCGAGAAGGACTATGGTGGTGGGGGTGGCGGTGTTGTGTGGTTGTTAGCTCAAGAGATTGTGATGAATGGAACAGTTCTTGCTGATGGTGGAGACGGTGGCACCAAGGGTGGGGGTGGCTCTGGGGGGAGCATCTATCTGAAGGCTTCCACAATGTGAGTATATTGCATTGGTTTCATCCACATTTCTCACTTCTTACTACCTCCTACTAGTTCCTATTCCATTTTGAGCTGTTAACTAGACAGTTGAGCAAGTTGATTTGATGGAAAAATGAAATGTCATTGCAATGGAAAAGCGAGGAGAGCTATACTAGGTTCTGTCCTTTCTGGGCTCGATCGGGATTTTAGCAGACAGTTTGTGTAAAGCTGTATAACATATCACTTGCAGTGTGGTCATTTAGTACAAATACATACGGGAAACTTGCTTCAGTTTTTGGATGTTTAAGATTTGAAGTTCATGTTCTGCTTACAGTACTTCGTCGATAAACATAATTAGCATATGGAATATCATGTTTTCGCAATGAAAATAACAATCTCACATTGTATTCTTTTTCCTAGTGGCACATTTAGACGACTTCGTAATGCTGATAAACTTGAGCCAGATTTAAACTCAACATGCACTCAAAACAATGGATGGCTATGGGTGCTATACATGTAGTGCTGAATCAAGAGAGGAACACCATTTGCTTGTCATCATCAGATAAATAATAGCCACTGTACTCCCTTCAGTTGAACTGTTTGCTGTGCTGAAGTTAGTTTGACCTTTGAGTAATTATTTGGCAACTTAACATGGTCATGATGACTGTGCAAAAAAAAAAAAACATGGTCATGATTAATTTGACATTAACCCTAAGTACTTTTGAGGGCGCTTGAAAAGAATGAAACAACTGACACACTAGAGAACAGTGAGCTAGTCTGCTGACAACCTAATCTTCTAGTACATTGTTGATAGTAAGTAGAAGCCCAATACATTTGTTTCACTGTATCAGGTCTGGTATAGCAACAAAATTGCTTTTCTGGTTGAAATAGAAGGGGTAGAATGATAGTTTGAGTCAGTTTATTATGGATGGAGAATTTGATGTGTTGTTGCAATCCTTTTTTCGACTTCCTTCAGTTAACAAATTTGCAATCTGACATTTGAACTTGTGTCCTTCCATAGCCTGAATGTTTCTATGTTGTGATGTAGACTTCTTTTCTGGTTCTTATTTTTAAAAATTATATGCGTTCACCTGTGTATCTTGACAAGGAATCTATTTCTGGTTAAATTTGTTGTCTAAAGATTGTACATAATTCGATCACTCCCTTTCTGATACCTTATTTGAACCAGGCGAGGAGGTGGGATAATAAGTGCTTGTGGAGGCAATGGTTTAGCTAGTGGAGGTGGAGGACGTGTTTCCATTGATGTTTTCAGTAGGCATGATGACGCACTAATTTTTGTTCATGGTAATTTACTTGGTTTTCTTTTGTGTCAGTGACTGCGTATTTTTCAAATAGGCTACCTGTGCTTAGGTCATTGTAGTGAGGTTATTGACCCAGTTATATTCTACTGCTCTCCTTACCTCATACATTCTTACTTCCTGTATATTTATTCTATATATAAGGTCGTTTGACTCGTTTCCATTGATGTTTTCAGTAGGCATGATGACACACTAATTTTTGTTCATGGTAATTTACTTGGTTTTCTTTTGTGTCAGTGACTGTATTTTTCAAATAGGCTACCTGTGCTTATGCCATTGTAGTGACTAGTGAGGTTATTGACCCAGTTATATTCTACTGCTCTCCTTACCTCATACATTCTTACTTCCTGTATATTATTCTATGTACTATAAGGTTTATTAATTCATGAGATTATGCTAAATATCTGTAATCAGGTATACCTATACTAGCTGGTTGATGGAGAGTACAGGGTCTGTTCAAGCTTCTTGATCTAATAATTTGAGCATTTAATTTTTTCCTTTTTTCTTGATGTACTGTTACTTCTATGTGATTACCAATAATACCCTTTTACTTTTCTTGTCCTCCTTTTTGGTGTCTCTTGTTGGGTTTCATTAGTAGCCAATCGCAAGTTTTTTTTGGGACTAATAGGCTTTGTTGTTGCTCGTGTACAGGGGGGAAGAGTTCAGGATGCTTGGACAATGCGGGAGCAGCTGGAACACTTTATGAAGCAGTACCTAAGAGTATTACTGTTAGCAACAATAACTTGAGCACACAAACTGATACAGTTTTTCTAGATCCCCCATTTGAGCCACTCTGGACAAATGTTTTTATCAGAAATTGTGCCAAAGTTTCTCTTCCCTTACGCTGGAGCCGTATTCAGGTTTGAGGCTGAAAACATTATCTTTATTGATAGAATGATAGTGTAGCCATACAATTTTGCTTCAAGCATTGCACTTGTTTTGTTTTCTGGAGATGAACTCACAGAAAGGTCACAAAATGTTCTTTTCAGGAAGGTCTTAGCTTTGTTTCTCTTTGTATCTTTCTTACATAGATAGGGCGATTTTTGTTATTCTGGGGCTTGTCACTTTCTGTTAACATTGTAGGCCATAGCCATAAATAGACTTACAAAAAAGTGGCATGCTGGGCATGCACATTATCCCCCTAAACCCATAACTCTTATCATTGTTTTCTACTAAAATATATGTTTAGAACAAAGACAAGAACGATATTGTGAAAGTCTTTCTTGAGACTTACAAAATAAATAGTATATAGTTATATACCATTTTCATTTGACAGACCTAAATACATATTAAGATATTTTAGGTTGAACTTTTGACTGCACGCTCTCCAAAGGGTCACCCTTTGTGGCTGGAGGGACTAGGGAGTACATTTGCATGAGTTAGCATGCTGCATATATTGCAATGCACATTGTCATTGCCAGCTGGTGTGCTTGCTTTGATTTGAGATCGATAGTACTACCAGTTGTTAGTGTGGTATAAATAGTCTGAAATTAATTCTGAATATCTGTAGAATTTTAGTTTATTTCACTAAAAGTTTCCTCCCTCCTATCATTTTTTCTTAAATGCTTCCTATTTTCAGGCTCAAGGACAGATTCTTTTAGCTGGTGCTACTCTAACTTTTGGCCTGACACATTATCCATATTCAGAATTTGAGCTGTTGGCTGAGGAACTTCTTATGAGTGATTCTACAATCAAGGTTCTTCTTTGCTTTTGTTTTCCTGTCATTTTCTGCACTCTTGGCAATATAACATTTTGTTTGTTGTATGGATACCACTCCATTTTTCAATCAAATTCAGGTCTTTGGTGCTTTACGAATGTCGGTAAAGATGCTCCTTATGTGGAATGCAAGAATGACCATCGATGGAGGCCGAGAATTAGTCATGGGAACTTCATTATTAGAAGGTAGCAATTTGATAGTTCTGAAGGTATGTAGACAACTGTAAGGTGTGCTACATCCTTTTTCTGTCTGTCTTTACTCCACGTGATTTTTTTTTTCTCACATGCTTTTTCAGGAAGCATCTGTGATACATTCAAATGCTAATCTAGGGATTCATGGCCAAGGAGTTCTCAATTTATCTGGTCAAGGAGATACAATAGAGGCACAGCGCCTTGTTTTATCACTGTTTTACAACATATTAGTACATCAAACTGCTTTTCTGTTTCGTTTGTCCACAATCTATCTGAAATTATTCTATCTTTATCGTATTACATGCATGTTGTGCCTTTCTTAGCACATTTCTATTGGTTGCGGACAGGTTGGACAATCTTTTATATCTTAAATTTTCAAATAAAATTAGGCCTGTTATGAAGCTGTTATTTGGAAATCACTTGGCATTTTTTTTACAGGATCTGGCTGTTTTGTTTTTATTCTTTGCTCTGGTATTTACTTATCTGAGTTAAGATGCTGAATTTAGATGGTTCGAAGTTTAAAAGTCTCTTGAGATGATCATATTGCTTTCCATAACTGAAGCAATCAAACTTCTATTCCTTGCTTTCCTCGGAGGCTGTGTGCTATTGTAGCCATAATAGGGGAAATGTGTTTTGTGATTTGACTGGTCCAGTTCAATATTTCATTGTTGCAGTTACTGTCTGATATTTTTAGCCATTCAAAGAACATTATACTAATTGAGTAATTCTTTTCTTTCAGGTTGGACCTGGAGCTGTTCTAAGGGGCCCACTTATAAATGGAAGTCGTGACGAGATGTAACTTACCGTCAGATTTTGTGTTAAATACCCTCTTTTTTCATTGTTTTTTTCATTGGTGAATGATTAATGAGATTTTGTGACAACACCAGGGCCCCAAAACTGAACTGTGAAGATGAGAGTTGCCCATGGAAATCTTTCATCCACCTGAGGATTGCAACGTGAACTCTTCATTGTCTTTTACTTTACAGGTGCGCTATTAATTCTCCTAAATTTTTTCCTATGTTGTGATGTTCTATCTATTTCTTTTAAAATAAAATACATTTGCAGTGCTTAAACTTGTCCCATGGTGTCCTCTAGGTCTCTAGACTTGTTAAGTGTGCCACTGCCACATAGGCAAGTTCATGTTGATTAGGAAGATTTTGATCTTTGAGTTGTTTATTAACAAGTTTAGGGACTCAAATGTGCATTTTAAAGCCTAATCTCCATATAACATCATGAGTTTGTTTGCTAAAATAAAGTGATTCAAATCTCTGTTTTATCATATAAAATGGAAACAAACATGATTTGCCCAAACACCCTCAATGTTCCCTGGCTAAAACTCCATGGATTCTTGGAGCAGTCCAGCTCCAATAATTGTTGGAGCTGATTCTCTACCAAACAGGGGGTTTAGGGACTTAGATGACACCATGCGATAAGTTTAAGGATTGCTGGTACATTTTACCCTGTATATTATTTCCTTGATTACCTTTTAGTTTTACTTGTAACCCATGGTGGCTTTTGTAATGCAGATATGCCGCGTTGAAGATATTGATGTTTCTGGCCTTGTGCAAGGAACTGTCATTAATTTTAACAGAGCAAGAAGTGTCACTGTGCAGACTTCTGGGACCATAAGTGCAACTGGATTAGGTATGATCATTTGTTTTTATGGAAGAACTGTGAGGGAGGTCCTCACAGCAATAAAATAAATTTATATAACCCAAAAGAGGTAGGAGAGCACATAGAAAAAGGAAAATAAAATGAGGAAAGAGAAAGTTTACTATCATGGTTTATGGCCACTGAATGCAGAATGCCACAAGCCACATGACAGTTCTGTTACAGACAAGTTTTGGAATAGTCCCATTATCAGATTTCAGTTACATGGTTAGGGTATGGCAGTCTGCTTATTTTAGTTGAGTCTGTAATGCTGAACTATGGGCCTTGAATTGAGGATGCATGCATATTCTCTTTGAACTTTGTTATACTATATCTAATGATATTAGGCACATTGAATAACTACATGGGCTGGTTTTTTAAACTTCAGACCAATAAAATATCTAAGAATTCTTAAGGTTATACGAAACTGTCTTTTTTTTTATTATTGTATTGCTTTCAGTTTACTGAATGAAATATTGATTGTTTAGTTAATACTTCATAAATTTGTCTCAAAGTATGCATCATCCAAATTTTACAGCAATGCACTGTATTATTCCCACTGATCTCATTGTTAATGTGTTCGTTTTTTGTAGTTGTAAGGTTTAAAGATTTTCATTCATACAGATTTATTGCTATGAATAACACATATTGAAATGTATGCGGGGCGCGCACGCGGGGGGCGGGAGATAAATGGTGTTGAAATGGGATAAACAACCGTTTAGACGAACAGTCTACAGTCTGTCTGTAGGACATCTGAAAAATTCTGTGTCATCCATAGAAAATCTCTGAAATATAGTACCACCTTGACAATATTCCTTTTTTTTTTGTTAATGTATTTGTTTTTGCTAATCTTATAGCTTTAAAGATGTTTGGTGAGACTATTGCTGAAAGGTAAAACCATGGGGAAAATGCATAGTGACACTAGGAATAGGGAAGGACTCTAATGGGAAGGGGAAAGTGACTCCTTTGTAAGGTTTAAAGTTTTTCGTTCATACATTTTTTTTTTTGCTATGAATAACACTTATATTGAATTGTATGTGTGTGTGTGGGGGGTGCGCATTTAAACGGGATAAATGGCCGATTAAATGGTTTTAAAATGGGATAAACGATTGACTAGACAAACAGGCTCAGTATGTCTGTAGGACATTTGAAACAATTCCTTTGTCATACAAACAAAATCTCCGAAATATAGTGCCCCCTAGACAAATTTCCTTTTTTTCTTTTTGTTAGTTAAATGAGTTTGTTTTCGCGAATCTTGTGGCTTTAAAAATGTTTGTTGAGATTATTGCTGATTATATTGTTTTGAGTAATGACTGCATTGAAAGGTAATTCCATGGGAAACTTACGTAGTGACACTAGGAATAGAGAAGGACTCTAATGGAAAGGGGAAAGTGACTCCTTATGTATATATTGCCCCCTCCCCCTATGTAGTAGATCTTCCATGATAGCTATCTTACACCATGGCTTTTGCTAGTTGGAATCTGGGATGATAATGTTGTAGCTACAAATATATCTTATAGGATGTTCCAAATGTTTAGTGTAAAAAATTAAGAATATTTGGCACCAATACCATAAAATATTGTTCTCGTTTTGCTACTATTACTAATCTATCTACCTTACTTATACCGTTATACATAATTTAAATAATCTGTTTTTTTCTGGCCCTTGGTGGTGGTGGCGGTGCATACAAATAGCTTAGTTCATGCTTTTGTACTCTCATTCGACGCATTCAAATCATTCAATATTATAGAGGAAGAAACAGTTACGTGCGCACCCTTGACAAGAAACAGAAAAATGACCACAACAGGAACACTACTCAATACTCATTAGGGCTAGGGCAGTCTAAAATTGACTCCAAATAACTAACCTTGATTTGTGGTTGTCTGATTTGAGACAAGCTGGCTTAATTCTCTATCAGCTGCCCTTGAGGGTTACTTTGGAAAATGTATACTTTATTTGAAACGGTATTAATGAATAAATAGTCCAGATTAAACAACCACATGTATTTGAAATCATACTGGTTTATTTAAATTTAATTTAATGCATACACGTACTGTTTTTTTTAAGATTCTTTTTCTTTATTGCTAGCTATTATACAGTTTTAAGTTTCTTCCATTTGCAGGTTGCCGAGGTGGAATTGGGCAAGGAAAAATGTTAAGCAGTGGGCTTAGTGGTGGGGGCGGGCATGGTGGTAAAGGCGGCGATGGAATTTGTGATGGTGGCCATGCAGAGGGTGGATCTGCGTATGGTCATGCTGATTTACCATGTGAACTTGGAAGTGGTAGTGGTAATGTCAGTGGATCTTCAACTGCTGGTGGTGGTATAATAGGTATCAAATACTGTATATGTATTGATGTTGCCCTCTGTTCAGTCATTCTACCTCTTTAACAGCATTGTCCTTGTGCAAATTTTTAGTGATGGGTTCTTTGGAACAATCTCTGGCAAACCTCTCCCTTTCTGGCTCGATTGAGGCAAATGGTGGCAGTTTTACTGGTTTAATATCTCATGCCACAATTGGAGGACCTGGTGGCGGTTCTGGTGGTACAATTCTTCTTTTTGTGCGGACTTTACTCCTAAAGAAGGATTCTGTACTTTCTAGTGTCGGGGGAGTTGGAAGCAATGGCAGTGGTGGAGGTGGAGGTGGTCGGATTCACTTCCACTGGTCCGATATTCCCGTTGGAGATGATTATATTCCTTTTGCAACCGTTAAAGGAACAATACTTACAAGGTTTGTTTTATTTTTAAGGCTTCTTATCTGGCTGTTAGCTTTTCTTTTGTTTTACAAGTTTTGAATTATGTTAAAGGCTTGTTTTTGGTGTGTGTCACGTCTGCATGATTGTTTAGTTTTAATCCTACAGGGCAATATTCAGGTTGGAACAGTACTGGCACCTTTCATATGTATAGCACTTTTAGTATGGTTTCAATATTTATATGATCATGAGCTAGTATTATTCACTTTGAACATAACTTTTGGTCACCTTTGGTTTGTCACTACCAGTTGCTTTCTCCTGTTACTGCCTTTTTCACCCCTTCCACATTTTAGTATTGGCCTTTTTATCATTTCTGTTTTGGGCATTTGGTTTCTATGAACATTTTGAGTTTTCTGCTTTCATTGACTCTAGTTGAGAGGCTGCCTCCTTAGGCTTGAACTGGGGTGCTTGTAGGTCATGTGAGTACCTTCCTAAAGGATTTGGTTCTCCCCTACCTTAAGACAGCCAGGGAGATGTCTTCTCCCACTGGTCAAGTTTTTTGAACCTCACTGGTCAAGTTTTTTCAACCTTTACTTTTATTGTATTTGTTGTTGGATGATGCAATATGCCTTGAGTGCTTTCATCAAACCTTATTCTTTAGGGGTGGGGCGTTAATGCCTAGGAGATTGCTAAAACGCCGAGCTGATCACATTTGTTTCTGCTACAGAGGAGTCAGTGAAGGGCAAGGTTTCTCTGGTGAGAATGGAACCATCACAGGAAAGGATTGCCCAAAAGGTCTTTATGGAACATTTTGCAAGGTAACTTGTGAGACATCAGAGTGCTGCCTTAACTCTTTTGGGCTACATCACATAATGTGTTACATTCAGAAGATTGGTTCCTGTTTTAATTTTGTTGTGTATTGAGGATACACTTCAATGTAGTAGCTAACTTTGAGAATGGCCACAGTTTAGAAGTGACCTATTTGGTAGATTAATTGGTTAGTATTATTATTAGTAGTAATACCTCTCTTTGCTTTTACTGTTCCTTTCTATGACTTGTTGGGTTTCATCTCTATCCTAAAGGGTCTTGTTGACTAAAAGGCCTTGTTGTAGTTTACTGTCTATTTGTACAATCACATGACATAAACATAAACATACACTTATCAACCTAGAAAAAAAACCTTAAAGCATGCCTCTAGTTTTTAGTTTGCACATTGAGCTTTGGTAAGTGTTGTGTATGCAAATTTTCTCAGCTTGGCACCCTGTTGTCTGAAGGACTCCAATTTCATTTCAGCGTGAATAACTAGTCCCTTTGAGCACAGCACATTAACAAGCAAGTTATAAGTCACAGGTGTGGGCATCACTCCACGACATACCATTAGTTCATACACACAGAAAGCATTTTTGGCGTCCTGCGTTTCACAAAAACCTTGTATAAGCGTGTTGTAAGGTATTGGATCAGCATCAAAACCTTCTCTACACATATCATCAAGAACATTCTTGGCATCATGGAACATGAACTGCTTACAAAGTCCTTTAATAACTACACTGTAAGTTATTGCATTTGGTTTGATTCCTTTTCCAGTCATTTCTTTAAAAAGACTAAGCATGGAATGAACTTTCCCAGCTTCAGAGAGTGCATCCATCAAGGTGGTGTATGTAACTGTTGTTGGCAGCAGATCACTTAACTGAATAGCCGTAAAATAGCGCTCTGCCATCTGCAGATCCCCAATTTTGCAGTAGCCATATAGAAGAGAATTGCATGTCACAATGGTTGGACACATACCAGCCATAATAATCGCATAATACAGCTGAACAGCATTACCAATATCACCTCTTTTTGCATAACCATCAATAACTACATTGTAGAGGACTACATCGGATGGCTGATATTTGCTAGCTACAGTTTCCAAATATGACTTCGCTTCATCAAGGAATCCTTTCTTGCAAAGGCCTAGAAGAATAGATACATGGTTTACTGAAGTTGGAATTACCCTCTGAGAACGACACATTAGATTCCAGACTTGAAGTGCTCTTCCAATTTCTCCTAGCTTGGAGTACCCATGGATGAGGATGGAATATGCAATGACATCCAATTCCAGACCAATACTGCATATCTCACCAAGTAGATTTTCAACCTCATAGAACAGGCCCTTCTTGAAGAGAGCATTGATAAGGACACTATATGTGACAATATTTAACTCCATGCCTTGGCCTAAGATGTCCTTTCTTATCTTCATCCCTTCTTCAACATCACCACCTTCACAGTGGCCAGCAATAAGTATAGTATAAGTAACAATATCAGGTTCAATACCTAGGCCCCTCATCATCTCAATCATTTTTGGAATTTCTCTTGTATGACCATGCAAGCGAAAGCCATTAATAAGGCTGTTGCAAGTGACAATATCAAGTTCCATTCCTTCTTCTGTCACACTGAAAAATATCGAATGCTTCACGTACAGAACCTACTTTACATAGACCATGTATAATGGTTGAATATGTGTGCCTGCTCGGATTTAATCCATACTTCAACATCAGGCAGAAAACTGATTTTGCATCCTGAATGAACCCCCAATTACACAATACAGACATAAGGGTGTTAAAGGTCATTCCCAAGGGTTTGAATTTCCCCTCTTTCCTAATCTTTTGAAGGAAAGATAAAGCTTCTCAATTTTATCTTGCTTGCAGAGGCCATCTATGAGAATGCTATGGGAATAATCACTGGGGGGAATACCACATGACTCCATCTCTTTAAAAATCTCCAGTGCTACATCTTCCTTTCTTAGACTGTACAACAAACTATCATAGGTGGTTATTGAGATTTGCATGTTTAGGCTGCTCATTTTACTAAGAACATAAAGAGCATCATGATTCATCTGAGCTCTAGCATAACTATTTGCTAGAGCATCCCACACAATGCTGCTTGAATCCCACTCCCTGAATCCACTCCACAAAATATCACATAGAGTCGGAGCAGAATCAGAACCTACAGCAAAAGATATGGTAAAACTGATTGCAGAAATGGTTACGTTTAAATGTTTTCTGCAGTTGCATGCATTGAGATACAAATCCTACCATTTTCAAGACATGTGAAAGAATATCTATGCATACACTAAGTGACAATCTGCAAAATTTCCACACTACTGATCCTGCTATGAGTTTGCTTTCTGCAGACAAACCTACTAGCCCCTCCATTCCAAATTGCAAGTAGTTTTGGAATTTTTAGATACATAGCATTTGCTATGCACCTAGTTATATGCTATGTCTAGATACATAGTTTGTCTCTTCCAACTTCCACCAAATATACAACTAGCATTCTAGCAGCATAAAGTTGCAGCTCAGTAACAGATGAAAAAATTTCAAATAAATACGATTACAAGTATAGGAATTTCAGTATATTAACAGATGACCCTACATTTAATCAAAATATAGTTAACAGCACGAAAAATGCAACCCAGTCTCGGCAAATACTGTTTCCTTCTGACAAAATTAAGGAAATAGCATGACAATTGTTGCTAGGATTGATGAATAACTGTGCTTACATGTTTCCGGCAAGAGCAACAGCTACTTAGATATACAAACACAAGCAGTCACACCGAGCTCACCTTGTTCGTCCACCATCTGGGCCAACCCGTCGCGCATCTCCCGCCACCTGGTCTGCCACAGAAGCTCATGGAAGTGCCTGAACCGTGCAGCGATAGAGGCCTTCCGCTCGAGCTCCGCCCTGTCCTCATCGAGCGTCCCCTGCCGTGCCCACCAACGCCCAGGCTGTCCACCTCCCCCCCGCCCGCCCGCGCGGGGGAGGGACTAGCGGCGCGTCCCCTACCCACAACCGCCTCCTCCTCGGACTCTGTTCCAGCTGCCGAACACGCCGCCGCGGGAGAGTAGGAGAGCGGTCTACGTGGAGGTCTGGTTGGGCGGGAAGTGCGGTGCTGGAGGTGAGGCAGGAGGAAGCGGAGGGGGGTGCGTGGTCGAAAGGGCATCCGGCGGGGCAGGGTCTCATGGCGGGGGAGCCTTGGCGGCAGCCTATGGTTGGGGAAGGGCCTCCGTGGCGCTTGTCGGCGGTGGCGGCGGGGCATGTGGAGGAGGCTTAGCGGCGGCGGCGGCGCGTGTGGTCCAGTCGGGGTTTTTGCTTGTCTCTGTGGAGTGGAAAAGTGTGAAAATGACTATGGGCCAAAACATTTTTGGGCTTGGAGTTAGTGGGCTGAATGACATGTTTGGGAAAGATTAATCCTGTTTGGTTTCTCGAACTATTTAGTATTGTCACTATAGACACTATTTAATATTAAATACTCTCTTCATTCTAAATTATAGACATTTTAAGAATTTTGGAGAGTAAATTTTTTTAAATTTAATTAAATTTATATAATAAAATAATAACACTTATGACACCAACTAAGTATCATTAGATTCTTTATTAGTTATAATTTTTATCTTATACCTATTTGATGTTATAAATCTTTGTGGTTTGTTCTATAATTTTGGTCAAACTTAAAAAATTTTAACTCTCTAAAATTCTTAAAATGTCTTATAATTTGGAATGGAGGGAGTAGTCAGGTTTATTCCGTTTAGTTATAAAGGCTACCAGGTACTATTGCATTTGAGGGAGAAAGAAAAGGGACATGGGCTGTCTTTTAGATATAGTAGCTCTAAAAAGTCTTTCTTAAAAGGCTATTTTTCTGTCTACTAAATAGTCAATACGCTCTGTGTTTAGCTTATTTGAGGCTACTTGAGACTACTAAGTAGTCAGTAGCCTCTTTCCACATAGAACCAAATGGGCCTAAGGCATATTTTAGTTCATATTTCATCTCAATCTCTTCTAAACCGTATTGACTAGAGTGTATTTGTGCGCAGACTAAATAAGACCTTAAAAAAGAAAAGTCTATTTTTGCTCCCTCAATTTTTGAGAAAGTCCGTGTTCCTCCTTAATTTTTAAAATTAGACAAACCACCTCCCTCAACTTTTCAAACTATATATTTTTATATTTTAGCTTCCTAGAGCAGTTTTGAAGGCGCTTTTATCTTTTTATCTTTTATTTATTTGGATAAAACTTTGAAAAACATAATAAATCATAGAAAAATCGTAAAAACAGAAAAAAAATCCAAGTTGTTAGACTCTACATGAGTAGACCTACATATTGAACATACAATATGATATGTTTTAATACAAATTTTTTTGCTCTGTAATTTATTAGAATAATTCATAACACGTTACACGCAGGGGGAGTTTTGTAAGGACCTTGATGTCGTCAAGGAGACCTAGAGGATGGTGAATAGGTGTGGCAGAACTTTCCAAATTATATGGCCCACAAGCACCGACATTATCTTTAAGACCTCTGTCGCTATGCTTGCGTACCACATAACTTAAAAAGTTACGTCGGGTGAAACCCCGATGACACCACGATTCTTCAAGATCGACTTCTTACAAGATATTGTAGTATTACAACTATTTTTAATCAAATACAACAGAGTAGCGGAAGATTTACAAAAGAGGATTAAAGCATTTGATCAGAGTTTGATTAAACAAAACTTAACTGAGATCGCGGAAGCAAGACGAGAACTTTGCAGACGGAAGATATTCGATCATGCCACGCCCATTGGTATGACCAAAGTCGGCAAACAACACTAGTCAACACCTGCAACAGGGGTCAAACAAACCCTGAGTACAAAAGTACTCCGCAAGACTTACCCGACGGAAAAGAGGGGAGAAGACTCAAGAATGCTGGTTGATAGGAATCAAGGTAAGGCTTTAACAAGAATCAAGGACACCTTTGCGGAAAAACGACTAATGTTGATCCTTACTATTCATTCTTATCTGATATTTTCATTAAGCATTAAGCTATCCATCTAGGTTATCCTAGTCTAGAGCAATCACTTGTCAAGCAAGATCTTGATTTCCAAAACTTTCCATTCTCAGCAACTTTCCTCATTACTACGATGCCGGGACTCGGATCACGGCTCCCATATCGTGGAGCACACGACGATTCGAATCGCTTTATATACCCAAATTGGGGGGCTTCTTAGCCACACGATGTATGCAGGACCGAACATCTCACATACATCAACTCACGCTTGCATTTCTCCGCACCGAACGGGTCCTAGCCACGAGAGCACGCGACACCATCTCCCTACGCCGTCAGTCACAACCGTTGACGGTGCGCTCGTAGTGTGGGTACACTCTACTTCCCGTCCCGGTGTCCGTTCTCGTATGGATCGTACAAGGGAGCTTACCGCCATTAGCATGCGGCTAGTACTATCCAATAACCTCAAGATCCCAGCGCCAAACAACGGACGGTCCTTAACCGACACAAGTGGACGACACTACACCAGGGCACTAGCCCTTCCCGATGCAAGTTACTCCACCGACGTCTTAATTTACTCATCATCATGTTCTTATTGAGTATCCTTGACCCGATCGAAGTAAAGGATAAACAATAAGCAACATTAGGTTTTCGTAATTACCCTCAACGGGGATATTGTGATCAACTTTTGAAAATCCTTTATTTGTAAAGCCTATGCTATTAGCAAGATTAAGCATATACTAAATATTTTCAAATCAAAATAGGTTTTAGGGATAGTATATCAAGGTACGGTAAATGCATCAAGATAGGATATCACTCAACTCCTACACCTAATGCATCACATCATCAACATAAAATTATAAAGAACTTTCGAAATTCAAGAAAGGGTTTAATGTATCTGGGGCTTGCCTGCGTTGCAGAGAAGGTTAGCTTGTTAGTCTTGACAACGACATCTTCGTGAATTCATCCCGTCGGGGGTTGGGTCATTGCGAACCTCCTCCGAAGCTTGACCATCGCGATCCATCGCTCTCACGCGAACTATACGTAAAGGAATGATGCATGCTTAATGACATGACATGATGCGAGATGATGCAATATGGATGAAATAACTTAACTTCTTATTATCTTGAGTACAACTTTTCTTCACGGTAAAGTTATGTTAAAAGGTTATTATTAACATCGACCAGGATGGACTAACAATACGCAATCAATGGAAATTGCCGAAGGTCATTAGGGTTAATGACCTAGGGTCATCACTCAATCCTAAAATCAAGCAACCCTACTAGTGATTAGAGGTGATTACTAATTTATTAACCATTTTTACAGTCGTTGAAAGCCGCTAATTAAACCTACTAATCAAAAATTAAATGAAGAAACTACTTCACATGAAATGATGACTACTACTATACATGCGATGATGGTCACTAGTAACACTACACAATCAAGCCATGGATCGGTGGTGGTTAATGATCCATGGTCCTCAAGAAATACCCAAAAGGAAACAAACCTAAGTGAAGCATATACTAATTAAACATTTTATTATTTAATAAACATGGAGACAACACTATATATAGATCATGCATGATCATGCCTTGGGCCAGTGATGTTTTGCTGACCCAAGGTCTTCAAACAATACCACAAAGCAATTAACACTTTAATTGGTCAAGTAATTAACTAAATAGTTATTTTATTAATCATTTTCATGGTCATTAAACAAGGTGAAATTAATTATAAAAGTAAACTTATTCAAAACAGTGCACAAATTTTAGTGGAGGTCACTTTTAGCATGAAAAGCTTGCTCCTAATTTTTCATGATTTTTGGATTAATATATTGTTCTACAAAAATCAAACAATAAGCATTTCTTAATTAAAGCATGCAATTATTAAACATGACAAAAGTACTTAACAAGTCAAACACATATTTTTCCTGCAAAGAGCATATCACAAGGATCACACACATATTTTTTTTATATTTTTAACTACCCAAAATATTTAATTACAAAATTGTGAAATCCAGGGAATGAAATTCATTTTAGAAAAAGGGAAACCTTTTCTCTTTCTCACCGGGCTGCGTCACGGCCCAACTGGCCCGCTTGGCCCGCTCAGACACGCGGCCCGGCTTGCTCTCCCCCGCGCGCAGCTCCTTCCCCCTTCCCTCTCACTGACAGTTGGGCCCGGCCCCGCCTCCTTCCTCCTCCTCTATTCAGAGAGACGGCGATGGCCGGCCGGCCGTTTGGCTCACCTCTGGTGAGATCGCCGGCGTCGGGGAAAGTCATCACCATGACCCCCACGAACTCGCGACCTTCACCAGAGGACTGAGCGACTGGACTGAGGCTTGGGTGGAGCACGGCGACGGCTATGGTGGAGTGGCGGTGCTAAGCACGGCGGCGTGGCGGCTCTGAGCTCTACGACTCGGCGGTGGAGCGACCTCTATAGGTCCCGATTGGCCGTGACGAGACTCCGGGAAGTAAGACGAAGCTCACCGCGTCCTGATGTTTACGTCGGCTATAGCTGAGGCGGAGCAGAGACTGCCAGCGGCGGTGGCACGGCTTGACGGTGGCGCTCCGCGGTAGCGTAACGGCGCTCCGACGCGGTGGAGGGGGTAGCAATGAAATTGACAACGTGGTGAGTACCATGGGCTCGGGGCGAATTGATTGGTGGTGCTAATTTACTTAGGGGCACACCAGAACGAGCTGGCGGCGGTGAGGTGGAGCGGTGGTGCTGCCGCCGGGAAGAAAAAAGCGGCCAGCGGCGACTCTGCAGCAATGAGAGGGCGTTAAGGGACTCGGCTGACGCGCATAAGAGTAGAGAAGCAGAGCGCGAGAGCTAGAAGATGGTGGTGAAACAGGCAAGGCGAATTGCGCCGGCGGAGGGGCTGCCGGAGTTGAGGTAGGAAGAAAGAAAAAGAAATGGTGGCGGCCGGTGAAGCACCTTTATAGGACCATGGTGGGTGGGGAAGGTTGCGGGGAGCTTCGCGACGTCTTCCAAGTGTGTGGAAGAGCGTGATCGCCGGAGAAATCGCCAGACGGCCACGGCAGCGGTGGTCGGCGGCATGGGCAGAGGGAAATCCAATTTCCCCCCCTCGGGTTATCTTGAGCAAAGCATCACCTTTTCTCCCTCTTCAAATTACTTTCAAATTCATGTAATAACTCAAAAAATTTCCAAAATAGAAGTTGTGCCAAATAATGAGCTCTACAACTTTTATTAAACAAGTTTTGTCAAATTTCAAATATTTTTGAAACTGCAAATTTGAATTTGAAAAGGGGCAAAAACCCTACTTTTGGGGATTTAAAATTACTTTCAAAATTTGAATAAAAGATGAAAATCTCCAAAAATAAAAGTTGTTTCATTTTTCACGATCTACAACTTTCATTTAGAAAGTTTTTCATGAAACTGAATAATTTTTGAATTAGAGTTTAAAATGCATAAAGGGATGATTCAAATTTAAAGAACTTTTGAAATCATTTAAAATTTTATTCAAAAACTTGAAAAACTTCATTTACCAAACTTGTAGAGCTCAAAGAGATGCACAAACTGTATTTTGGAAGTTTTCCCAAGTTTTGAATATTTTGAGCACAATTAAGAAAGGGGCAAAATACCTTTTGAAATTTAGGGTTTTGAAAGGGATTTTCAAATTGATTCTTTGGGCAATTAATTAATGGTGTTGTGGAACTTTTCAAACCCAACCAATGGCATAGTTTCAAAGTACAAAGTTTATACTTTGAAATAGTGCCATTGGTTAGCAAATTTTATTTAGAAATTTAATTACGGTTAGCTCCCAGAAATTGAAAATGAAATTCAAACTTCATCACTTAACCAAATATGGAAAATGTTGGCAATTAAATTCCAATTCCAATTTTTGTTCTTGCTTAGCATCATTTAAATTGTAAAACATGGTTGGGGTGTGAGTCGAGTTAGCCAAACACTTGTACACACAAAGGTTGCTTTTAGGTTAATCATTTTTAGAAACTTGATTAAACATGTATGCGAAATTTAAGTGGTGTATACATACACACGAGATACAAAAGAGCTCAAACAACACTAGAACTTTGTAAACTCATTTTAGTTACACATGCTAGGGTTCTCTAATCATGATTAGCATCTTAAAACACGCTTAGCATACAAGACAAAACATTACTTATACAAAGATCATTAACACCATGACAGGCTCTAATGCACTTGATGCTAGGTAATTAATGAATTAATAAACATGATGCTCAATGCATAACAAGATGACATGGTGGGTTTATGGTGGGTTTAGGTTAACGTAACACCGGGGGTGTTACATTATATCCCATTTTAACAGGAATCTCGTCCCCGAGATTCAAGGCTTTAAGGTTAAGTAATGGAAAAGGAAATGTGTCAAGTATATGGATTTATAAGAAGGTCAAAAGCAGCAAGGATTGGGTTGGAGGATTCTAATTAAATCCAGAGATAGCTAGTGGTGGGGAGGGTGCCAACAGGAACTACATATATAAAGATTGACGAAAGAAAATACAACAATGGTGAGGTTTGAGTAATGGAAAAGGAAATGTGTCAAACACATTAAGTTTCAAGAATATCATAGGGCAAGAGAGTTAGTTTCAAGGGTACAACCAAGATTAATAGATGGTTGCAAAGCTTGAGCTGAATAAATTTTAGATACGCAGAACAAGTTTAGTATATACAAGGTGTTGGGATTTCAAAGAATGATCCCAAAGGAGCACTTTAATTATGGAAATCGATGGAGGAGGATCATTGATCTCAATACAAACGAGCGCCCAGCAGTAACTCATGTGGCTGCAAAGACACGGGAGACCCTGTGTTTCGACATTTGCATCGAGATCGTGGATCATGGTACCATCATAAATCATAATTTCGGTAACTCGGATATGACACATGTTGAAATGACAAGGTCAAGCAATTGTCGTGTGTCGAAACTAGAAAGGCCAGGGTAAGACACATACATAGGCGAAGAAATCAAGGTTGTCAAATATTTGCTAAACAAAAGTTTATTAGCAATTTGAGATACAGGACGAGATTAGTGGGATCTTAATAGCTATGCGAACAATAGCTATTGTTGGATTAAGTAATGACATGTTACCTTTATCTTATATGTTAAGTATGATGCATGCTCGTCCTATACGTCTTCACGACGATAGTTAGCACACCGCTCACAACTCACTATAGGGCAATACTTTATACACTAGTCTTGCGAGTGAGAGACGGGGTACGTGAAGACTCTCGGCAAGGCATTGTTGACGAAGTTGCCTCTTCCTTGGACTCCCTCGAGAAGATTCGAAGACTCTTCAACGCGGTTGCTCGGGGATTTTCCGAAAAGCCTTCTTGGTAGCTTGCGGCAACTTTGGAAAGATCGTAAAACAAGTTTTATCTTGTTTTGTCAAAAACTTTTAATTATAAATTCATTTTAAAGTTTTCGCAATGTAATACTATAAGTATCTTTGTAAGAATCGCCTCGATACCATTACGTGGCGTAACCTTCCAAATTATATGCTCACAAGCACCGACATTGTCTTTAAGACCTCTGTCGCTATGCTTGCGTACCACATAACTTAAAAAGTTACGTCGGGTGAAACCCCCGATGACACCATAATTCTCCAAGATCGACTTCTTACAAGATATTGTAGTATTACAACTATTTTTAATCAAATACAAAAGAGTAGCGGAAGATTTACAAAAGAGGATTAAAGCATTTGATCAGAGTTTGATTAAACAAAACTTAACTGAGATTGCGGAAGCAAGACGAGAACTTTGCAGACGGAAGATATTCGATCATGCCACGCCCACTGGTATGACCAAAGTCAGCAACACTAGTCAACACCTGCAACAGGGGTCAAACAAACCCTGAGTACAAAAGTACTCCGCAAGACTTACCCAACGGAAAAGAGAGGAGAAGACTCAGAAATGCTGGTTGATAGGAATCAAGGCAAGGCTTTAGCAAGAATCAAGGACACCTTTGTGGAAAAGCGACTAATGTTGATCCTTACTATTCATTCTTATCTGATATTTTCATTAAGCATTAAGCTATCCATCTAGGTTATCCTAGTCTAGAGCAATCACTTGTCAAGCAAGATCTTGATTTCCAAAACTTTCCATTCTCAGCAACTTTTCTCATTACTACGATGCCGGGACTCGGATCACGGCTCCCATATCGTGGAGCACACGACGATTCAAATTGCTTTATATACCCAGCTGGGGCTTCTTAGCCACACGATGTATGCAGGACCGAACATCTCACATACATCAACTCACGCTTGCATTTCTCCGCACTGTAACGGGTCCTAGCCACGAGAGCACAAGACACCATCTCCCTACGCCGTCGGTCACAACCGTCGGCCGGTGCGCTCGTAGTGTGGGTACACGCTACTTCCGTCCCCGTGTCCGTTCTCGTATGGATCGTACAAGGGAGCTTACCGCCATTAGCATGCGACTAGTACTATCCAATAACCTCATGATCCCAGCGCCAAACAACGGACGGTCCTTAACCGACACAAGTGGACGACACTACACCAGGGCACTAGCCCTTCCTGATGCAAGTCACTCCACCGACGTCTCAATTTACTCATCATCATGTTCTTATTGAGTATCCTTGACCCGATCGAAGTAAAGAATAAACAATAAGCAACATTAGGTTTTCGTAATTGCCCTCAAGGGGGATATTGTGATCAACTTTTGAAAATCCTTTATTTGCAAAGCCTATGCTATTAGCAAGATTAAGCATATACTAAATATTTTCAAATCAAAATAGGTTTTAGGGATAGTATATCAAGGTACGGTAAATGCATCAAGATAGGATATCACTCAACTCCTACACCTAATGCATCACATCATCAACATAAAATTATAAAGAACTTTCGAAATTCAAGAAAGGGTTTAATTTTTCCGGGGCTTGCCTGCGTTGCAGAGAAGGTTAGCTTGTTAGTCTTGACAACGACATCTTCGTGAATTCATCCCGTCAGGGTTGGGTCATTGCGAACCTCCTCCGAAGCTTGACCATCGCGATCCATCGCTCTCACGCGAACTATACGTAAAGGAATGATGCATGCTTAATGACATGACATGATGCGAGATGATGCAATATGGATGAAACAACTTAACTTCTTATTATCTTGAGTACAACTTTCCTTCCCTGTAAAGTTATGTTAAAAGGTTATTATTAACATCGACCGGGATGGACTAACAATACGCAATCAATGGAAATTGCCGAAGGTCATTAGGGTTAATGACCTAGGGTCATCACTCAATCCCAAAATCAAGCAACCCTACTAGTGATTAGAGGTGATTACTAATTTATTAACCATTTTTACAATCGTTGAAAGCCGCTAATTAAACCTACTAATCAAAAATTAAATGAAGAAACTACTTCACATGAAATGATGACTACTACTATACATGTGATGATGGTCACTAGTAACACTACACAATCAAGCCATGGATCGGTGGTGGTTAATGATCCATGGTCCTCAAGAAATACCCAAAAGGAAACAAACCTAAGTGAAGCATATACTAATTAAACATTTTATTATTTAATAAACATGGAGACAACACTATATATAGATCATGCATGATCATGCCTTGGGCCAGTGATGTTTTGCTGACCCAAGGTCTTCAAACAATACCACAAAGCAATTAACACTTTTTAATTGGTCAAGTAATTAACTAAATAGTTATTTTATTAATCATTTTCATGGTCATTAAACAAGGTGAAATTAATTATAAAAGTAAACTTATTCAAAACAGTGCACAAATTTTAGTGGAGGTCACTTTTAGCATGAAAAGCTTGCTCCTAATTTTTCATGATTTTTGGATTAATATATTGTTCTACAAAAATCAAACAATAAGCATTTCTTAATTAAAGCATGCAATTATTAAACATGACAAAAGTACTTAACAAGTCAAACACATATTTTTCCTGCAAAGAGCATATCACAAGGATCACACACATATTTTTTTTTATATATTTTTAACTACCCAAAATATTTAATTACAAAATTGTGAAATCCAGAGGAATGAAATTCATTTTAGAAAAAGGGAACCTTTTCTCTTTCTCACCGGGCTGCGTCCACGGCCCAATCGGCCCGCTTGGCCCGCCGGACACACGCGACCCGGCTTTGCTCTCTCCCAGCGCGGCTCCTCCCCCCCCTTCCCTCTCATCGACAGCTTGGGCCCGCCCCCCTGGTTCCTCCTCCTCACCCGGGAGACGGCGATGGCCGGGCGGCCGCTTGGCTCACCTCTCGTGAGATCGCCGGCGTCGGGGAAAGTCATCACCATGACCCCCCACGAACTCGCGACCTTCACCAGGGACGAGCGGATCGGATGAGGCTTGGGTGGAGCACGGCGGCGGCTATGGTGGAGTGGCGGTGCTAAGCACGGGCGGCGTGGGCGGCTCGAGCCTCTGACTCGGGCGGTGGAGCGACCTCCCCATAGGTCCCGATTGGCCGTGACGAGACTCCGGGAAGTAAGACGGAGCTCACCGCGTCCTGATGTTTACGTCGGCTATAGCTGAGGCGGAGCAGAGACTGCCAGCGGCGGTGGCACGGCTTGACGGTGGCGCTCCGCGGTAGCGTAACGGCGCTCCGACGCGGTGGAGGAGGTAGCAATGAAATTGACAACGTGGTGAGTACCATGGGCTCGGGGCGAATTGATTGGTGGCGCTAATTTACTTAGGGGCACACCAGAACGAGCTGGCGGCGGTGAGGTGGAGCGCGAGGTGCTCTGCCGCCGACGGGGAAGAAGCAGCCCGCGCGGCTGACTCTGGCAGCGAGAGAGGGCGTTAAGGGACTCGGCTGATGCGCATAAGAGTAGAGAAGCAGAGCGCGAGAGCTGGAAGATGGTGGTGAAACAGGCAAGGCGAATTGCGCCGGCGGAGGGGCTGCCGGAGTTGAGGCAGGAAGAAAGAAAAAGAAATGGTGGCGGCCGGTGAAGCACCTTTATAGGACCATGGTGGGTGGGGAAGGTTGCGGGGAGCTTCGCGACGTCTTCCAGGTGTGCGGAAGAGCGTGATCACCGGAGAAATCGCCAGACGGCCACGGCAGCGGTGGTCGGCGGCATGGGCAGAGGGAAATCCAATTTCCCCCCTAGGTTACTGTAGCAAAGCATCACCTTTTCTCCCTCTTCAAATTACTTTCAAATTCATGTAATAACTCGAAAAATTTCCAAAATAGAAGTTGTGCCAAATAATGAGCTCTACAACTTTTATTAAACAAGTTTTGTCAAATTTGAAATATTTTTGAAACTGCAAATTTGAATTTGAAAAGGGGCAAAAACCCTACTTTTGGGGATTTAAAATTACTTTCAAAATTTGAATAAAAGATGAAAATCTCCAAAAATAAAAGTTGTTTCATTTTTCAAGATCTACAACTTTCATTTAGAAAGTTTTTCATGAAACTGAATAATTTTTGAATTAGAGTTTAAAATGCATAAAGGGATGATTTCAAATTTAAAGAACTTTTGAAATCATTTAAAATTTTATTCAAAAACTTGAAAAACTTCATTTATCAAACTTGTAGAGCTCAAAGAGATGCACAAACTGTATTTTGGAAGTTTTCCCAAATTTTGAATATTTTGAGCACAATTAAGAAAGGGGCAAAATACCTTTTGAAATTTAGGGTTTTGAAAGGGATTTTCAAATTGATTCTTTGGGCAATTAATTAATGGTGTTGTGTGGAACTTTTCAAACCCAACCAATGGCATAGTTTCAAAGTACAAAGTTTATACTTTGAAATAGTGCCATTGGTTAGCAAATTTTATTTAGAAATTTAATTACGGTTAGCTCCCGAAATTGAAAATGAAATTCAAACTTCAACACTTAACCAAATATGGAAAATGTTGGCAATTGAATTCCAATTCCAATTTTTGTTCTTGCTTAGCATCATTTAAATTGTAAAACATGGTTGGGGTGTGAGTCAGGGTTAGCCAAACACTTGTACACCCCAAGGTTGCTTTTAGGTTAATCATTTTTAGAGACCGGATTAAACATGTATGCGAAATTTAAGTGGTGTATACATACACACGAGATACAAAAAGAGCTCAAACAACACTAGAACTTTGTAAACTCATTTTAGTTACACATGCTAGGGTTCTCTAATCATGATTAGCATCTTAAAACACGCTTAGCATACAAGACAAAACATTACTTATACAAAGATCATTAACACCATGACAGGCTCTAATGCACTTGATGCTAGGTGATTAATGAATTAATAAACATGATGCTCAATGCATAACCTGATGACATGGTGGGTTTATGGTGGGTTTAGGTTAACGTAACACCAGGGGTGTTACAATAGGCCTATAAAATTTCACCTCAAACAGAAATTAAACTAAGGGTGGTGCTGCCCCCTTTTGTGGACAACGCTTTCTCCCTACTATTTTGAGTCCAATGCACCCCAAACTTATTGATGAGATACTATAGATATTCAGTGACAACCCTGCAAAATCTCAACTCAAAACTCGATCAGATTAGAGGGCGGCGCTGCCGCTCTACAACACTACCTTACTTTGGGTGCAAAGACCGCCACACCCCTCGTAGAGAGCTCAGCTATAGACCAAACTTGGTGGAGATGTTCTAGGGGTGTCCAGGAGTAAGTCCACTAAGTACCTACACTCATAAACACTCACAACCAAGTAGATCGAGTAGAACACAAATAATACAATTCAAAATACAAGAGGTAAGACACAAGATTTATCCCGTGGTTCGGCATCGCCACCAAGGCTGGCCTACTCCACGTTGTTGAGGTATCCACACAAGGATTAGCTCGCCACCAAGGCTTGCCTTACCCTCGGTCTCAAGTCAAAAGAGTTGACTCTTGAGATGAGAGGTTTCCACAAAATCAAATGGGGTAATACAAACTATCTCGTGGCTCACCATAAGCACGGGAGCTCACCGGGCGACGTCTAGCCATCAAGGAGGCTTCACCTCCAAGAGTAATAGATACACAACGAAGATCGACGAAACCCAGCAAGTGCTCAAGGTTAGGAGTGCTGTAATCTGCTCTTAGACGCTTAATCACATAGCCCCAACACTTAATTGTGCACTAAGCACTTCACTCTCGTAAAGAGAGGGTTGGGGAGAGGCTTTGGAATAGGTTTGCAATGTTTGGAGTATTAGCAGCACGACCAGGAGGCGTGTGATGGGTATATATACTCACTCCACTTAAACTAGCCATTTGGATTTGAAAACTAGCCGTTAAGTCTCTACAAGGGCGGCACTGCCGCCCTTTTAGAAACAGCACAGGTTAGCTTATGAAAACAGCCATAACTTTTTACTCCGAACTCCGATTTCGGTGGTCTTGGACATTTCGGAAAGCTTGTTTCGAGGCCTATCCAGCCTAGTAGAGAACAAGCCCAAGATCAACAAGTGCAGGTGCAGTTCTAAGTGTTTTCTATTATGTTAGCACTTGGGTTCGGTTAGTTTAAGCACTTGAGACTTGTCTATGATTCTATTGCATCCCCCTTGATAGTACGTCATACCTATATTTAAGATCAAGAATATATAACCAATTCAATCACTTGAGCCTTCAATGTCTTCATATGCCATTTCTTCTCAATGTCACTTTATAAGGGGTTGCAATCATCTTTGTCTCTTCTCTTCTGTAAGGACCGAGGATGCGCCTAGAGGGGGGTGAATAGACATTTCTGAAAATTAACACCTCAAAATGCGGAAACGATTAGTGAGGGAGTTTCTAATTATTTGGAAACTCTAAAACAGAGAAATATAACCCCTCACGAGTTAAGCACTAAGTGAATGAGCAATAGAGACTAAGCCTAGAAGGTAATTCCCTGCACCACAAAATTTAGAACAAAGAATAAGTAAGGTCAGCACTCAGGTAATACCGGACACATCCGATAGGCATACTGGACATGTCCGGTATTCACAAGCACAGCAAGGAATCCCCAAAACCAGCCCCTTTTGATTCTAAACCTCGACACCGGTTGCGGACACCTCTAGGTAACTTGTGGAGCTCAGTGAACCTGCAGACAACCTCAAATACCATAAGTGGACCACTAACATAATATGAAATAGAATTTGAGACATGGTATTTGTTTTACTGAAGTTCGAACTCCTTCGAGTCCTACTCTCCGTTGAGGCAGCTGCGAGCGACCCAAGGGCCGAGCTCTAGAGGACCACGCAGGTCACCCTAGTTGGAGTCTTTTTCAACTCCTTTTGCTCGGATCAAGTTCAAGAGGACCACGCAGGTCTCGCTAGCCGGAGTCTTTTCAAACTCTGATTCCTTGAGTCCAACTCTAGAGGACCATGCAGGTCACCCTAGCCGGAGTCTTTTCCAACTCCCTTTCCTCCTTCCACTAATTTGATTCCTTCCCTTGCGGTGGTGGATTCAACCGTTACAAACTTTTCGAGCCACACCACAATCTCTTGGGTGGTCTCCGGTAAAGCCTAATTGTCTAGGACCAAAGATCCAAGAGTAACAAATGCGAATCACGAGATTTGACAATATGCACAAGTGCTCAAGAGGTGGTTTGCTCTCAATTTTAAATTTCACTCAATCCACAATTAGGATTTAGAAATTTGGATCAATGACACACTAAGAGAGGGTTAGAAAGTGTTTGCAAAGCTCTAAGAAGGCTTGGGAACCAGCGGAATCAGCAGCCTCCATGAGTGGAGGCTTGGGGGTATTTATACCTCAAGTTTCAGAACTAGCCGTTAGTAGCCGTTGGGCATACCGGACGCGTCCGGTAGTCATACCGGACACGTCCGGTATGTCACAGAAAACCTCTTGGAGCTTTGGTGCAAAATAGACCTACCAAAACTTCTGGTACATGACCAGAACTTTCGGTCACCAACAGAACTACCAGTGAAAGACCAGAAGTTCTGCTAGTGCCCGATTCAAACATGGTGCGCGCGCAAGAACAAAGACCGAAACTTCCGGTTTCTGACCGGAACTTTCGCTTAGCACCAGAACCACTAGAAAAAGTCAGCGCTCTGGGTACACTCCCCAGTAGTGCACTCACCCCAAGCATACCGGACACATCCGGTATGTATACCGGACGCGTCTGGTATACATGGGCAGTCTTGACCCAGTTAGTCTATCTCGCTCTCTCTCACTCAAACCTCACATGGGTTGGATTGAGCACTTATGTATAGTATCTATCAACATGATGCATCCCTCTTAATAGTACGGCTTTTCTATTCAACTCAAGACAATAAAATAAAAACAAATTGTGCCACTTGAGTTGATTCGATTCACTTCCAAGCCATAGCTTTCAATCTCTGTCAATTGAGGGTGCCAACATGTCCATTTGACCTTTCTTCTTTGAGCATAGCCATCCTAAGCATATGACTTGATTCCATTCATTCGATGTGAATTACTTCAAATGGACCAAGTCATTTTCATCATCCTTTCACCAATGTGATATTGATCCTTCACACAAATACAACCATCATAGCTTGATTGATATCTCGACTAAATGCAAGTACTTTCCTCTTCACCCTAGCTAGGTTCTTCGACCGTCAAGCCATCGCTTGCCCTTCACCCTTGCTTAGTGCCTCGAAGTCTTTCCTTGATATCTTCACCTTCTCAAGCCATCAAGTCACATTATGTGTTGAATTATCAATATGCTTGTCCATTTGTATTGTTGTCTTCTTCATTTTCAATCTTTTACACTTAGCAAGCTTTCCAATGTGAGACCATTTTGTATGCAAACCAATATGTCTCGCCAACCAATCTCAATATGCTTGCTCTCAGTTTTGATCATTGTAATCCCATAATATAAGCCAATGCATGATACCCATTTGTATTGTTGTCTTGTGATTCAACTAGATTAACCATACAACAATCCATCATTTTGGCTTTAAACATATATATCAAATTCCTGTGAGATAACCAAATTCCTGCATAGCACTTGGCAACAACATTAATTCTTTAATCGCGTTGTCATCTAATCATCCAAAAATCACTAAAGGGCTAGATGCACTTACAATCTCCCCCTTTTTGGTGATTCATGACAACCCGATTAAAGCTTACAAAAAAATTTATAAATTAAGGCTTTTGGGTTCAATGATTTATGAGAGGCTCCCCCTTAATATGTGCAATATGACTCAAATTCAAAAATAATGTCAAATGTCCGTTTGCACATAGATAAACGTATAGGAGACTCCCCCTAAATCATTGCATCCGTGGGGTGCAAGAGTGTGTGTTAAGAATAAATCCGTGATGCATATGATAAGATATATCACTCAAGAACAATAAAAGAAAATATCACACCATACATCATCACTCTAAACAAGTATGGTCCTTATGAAGAATAAATATAACACATGTATATCACACAAATAGCACTTATCACAATAGTTTCTCAAGCCCATACATGACTAAGATAGAATATATCACATAGATAACGCACATGTCCCATGCATCCATCATGTCTCACAAGATATGACAACGTAGCTCACACACAACTGACCAGACTCAAAGATACATCAATGAAGCTCAATCTCAAACCCTCACTATAGCCTCACTACAGCTGCAGACACACACAATCTGAAGCTTTAATCACACTCTCTCCCCCTTTGTCATCTATCTCCAAAAAGGTAGAGCAAACGATGAACAAAGGACACAAAGGGGGCTGCAAGCTGTCACACATCTGGTGATCACTCGTCGTCGTCGTCAACACCCTCCTGCTTGTCAGGTGAACATGGAGCACCAGGAGGGTGAGAACTGCTAATGCCAGCACCAGAGTAGGGGTCAAATCCACCAAAGATATCACCCCACCAAGCTGAACCCAACTCCTCGCCTGCACTGGGACGTGGCTGGTCATAAGAAGGTACCCAAAACTGAAGAGGGACGGTGCCTAAAGGCTCTAGTGGCTGCTGCTGAGCTTGCTGCTGCTGTCTCTAGAGGAACTCTATAAAGTCTCTGTAGTACCTGACCTGTGTTGGTATTTCTTATGCACAATTAAAATATAAAAGATTTCACAAGCGCACAGAATTACCATTGTAGCATTTTACCGGGAGTAATCCAGGTATCGTTATTTATATTTTACCATTGGAAAACAATGGTTAAAGACATTGATAGTTCTCCATCATGTATCTACTAACTAGTTTACCAACTAGACCTAAGCAGGGGTAAGTGGTAAATGATAAGATTTATGCATAATTATCACACACAAAGAAGAATCCTATATTTTGCTTGAACTATATTATTTCTATGATCTTGCAATACAATAATACACAACTTTGGCCTTCCATTCAACACTATGTGGAATATCCTCAAGTTTGCTTTAGTTGAACCTTTGATACACATCTCAATGTGTAATATTCATGTAGATGTAACATGGTTGATTTTCTACTCAACACTTAGCAGACTCATTAGACCTTTAATTAAGTTATCATTCAATTCACCAAAACCCACTAAGGGCTAGATGCACTTACAAGTTTAGGCACCTGGCATAAGTTGCAGCATAAAAACTACGCAAGCAAAATTGACTAAGATTACACAAGTGGCGCTTAGAACTACACTAGCATTAGTGCATTAGTTCAAATTATACACTCTTCAGGAGCAGCGCTCATCGAGTACAAGCAGCAGCAGTTGACTAGCAATGCAGGTTTAGGCGAAATACATTTCTCTGCTTAGTTTTTGTAACTTAGACTAGGCGATTGTTGATATTTTTATGACTATTGGATAAATTCTGTAAGCACGTAGAATATATCGGTGCAACATTTAACCTAGGAGTCTACTCCCAAGTATTGTATTTATATTCTCAGGGAAAGCTTGTGGCAAAGATATTTGACAAGAAAAAGGTCTACATCACACCCTCAACTATAGGGGTGGACTACTTAACCCCTCAACTACAAAACTGTCTATTCTATCCCTTAAACTTTTCAAAACTGGTTGAATAACCCTATAAAGCGGTTTTGAGCGGTGGTTCTACCCTTTCTGATAACATGGTTTTATCTTTTCTTTTTTTTTTTATTTTTTTGGCTGAATCTTTGAAAAAACATAGTAAATCACAGAAAAATCATAAAATAGAGAAATCTAATTTTGTTGGACTCCACATAAGTAGATCTACATAATGAACATATTGGTATGCTTCAATATAAAGTTTTTATGTAACTTTATATCTATGTTTTTGTAATTATTTGGCATAATTCATAGCCACAATTTCTGTGGTTAAATTGTGGTGAATTTTTTATGATATGCTCACTATTATATGCTTGAACTATAGTAAAAATTTTGTACTCACTTGGATCAAGTATAACTTAGTTATAAAGTTATTTATATTTAACAAGCATAAATATAAATAAATATATAACTAAATCATATATGATCCAATGAGTATAAAATTTACTATAGTTTAAGCTCATAATAATTAGCAGACCATAAAAATTTTACTATAATTTGACCATAGAAACTATAGTTATGAATTATTCTAATGAATTACAGAAAATCATAGATTTAAAGTTGCAACTAAAACTTTATACTAAAACATATCATATTATATGTTCATTATGTAGATCTGCTCATGTAGAGTCTAACAAAACTAAAATTTATATTTTGTGATTTTACTTTAATTTACTATGATTTTTCAAAGATTGAGCCAAAATAAATTAAAAAGACAAAGACAAAACCATGTTACTGTAGCAAAACCACTGTTCAAAATTGCTGTGGGGTATCTCACCGGTTTTAGAAAGTTTAGAGAGTAGAATAGACGGTTTTGTAGTTGAGGGGATTAAGTAGTCTACCTCTAATAGTTGAGGGGGTGGTGTAGACTTTTTTTCTATTTGATAATATAGTTTCTAGTGATTAAACTATGAACAATCACCTCTTAAAATTGGGGGAATAGAGGTTGGATAAAGATCAAGGACAATAAATGGCGTAGCTAGGGAGAGATCACCGAGTGAGTGTAAGACTCTGAAAACAATTAAGCACAACCCTTGTAGACAAGGTTATCAAACTATCAACGTTTAGCTAAATAGGTTTCAAAGGCACTTTGTGACATACCTGCTCTAAACTCACCCTAAAGGGTTGATTAGGCACACAGTACAACGAGCCCTATGGTTTAAGAACTAGTTGTATCATAGTGGAATACAGAGAATGGATAGGGCTATCACCATTGCCACCTACCACTAACTATCTAGAGAACTGGCCACAACCCAAGGTAGCCTATAGTCTAAGTATCGCGCTTACACTAATTTGCGCAAAGATTAAATTAGCAATTAGTGACGAGGATCCCGCACACTTGGGAACTAATAACTAAACAAGATATAATTGAAATAACCAAAGCACAACTAAACTTAAGACTAGCTATTAATTGCTAGATTAGAAATGAGAGAAGTACTTAAAGGAAATATATATTAAAAATGCAAAAGTCTTACAAGAAAAGATACAAGAGCTTATACCAAACACTTCAAAGACTCATCTGAATCTCTAATCTTGACTCACTCTCACTACTAGCCTAACTAGAGAGGAAACTAATAGTCGCAACTACTACAACCTCTTGTCCTGATCTTGTGTGTTGTTTACAACTGAGCTAAACACTCCTATTTATAACACCTAGAGACCTTAGAAGTAATTATAGGTAGCCATGGGAGGTCAGTGAAGCAAGCCTGGCATCAGCCAACCCTAGGATCCACCGCCATGGCATTTAACAACCATGGATGCTTCCTTAGTGGTGGTTGCATGTCCCAAAGGCAGATGCTTAAGTCGATGATCTGCATTTGAGTATGAAAATGGGCCCATGAATCCATGTGAGGTGTCTTGATGGCCCTTGGATCAAACCAACTTAGATTCAATGTGTAGATGTGTCCCATTTTGTGTTTCTTGACTTGGCATAGGATGGGTGGTGTGGGCACGGCAGGGGTGTGTCGGGTGATGTGGAGTGGGGTTGACCGACCCCACTTGCAGATCCTTTGGCCCCTGCCTTGCTAGCCAAGCTCCAGGTGCTTCAATTTCTATGTTTTCAATGTTTTTCCAACATTCAAAAAATTCTCAAGTACAAGTGAAATTTTATTAGTCTAAAACTAAAATTTTTATTTTTATGTTGATTTTTCTTTGATTCTTAACTTTTTGATGGATAAAATAGGCATTTAGTAGCACTACTACAGGATGGGCTTTTAATCCCGGGCCCCAAGACCCTTTAGTCTCGGTTTTGGGAACCGGGACTAGGAAATCGGGACTAAAAGTCCTGATTTTTAGTCCCGGTTCCTATAACCGGGGCTAAAGGTCGTTTATTCAGCAAAAAAGGTGCGGTGCTAGGATTCGAACTCAACCCATCCACTTTAGTCCTAGCTTGCACACACTAACCATCTAAACCCCACCACGCACGTGACATACAAAAGATACACTTTCCTTTTAGATTCGCTCTGGAAGCACCTTTAGTCCCGGTTTGAGACACAAACTGGGACTAAAGGTCCCTTTAGTCCAGGTTCGTGTCTCAAACCGGGACTAAAGGGTCTACCTTTAGTCCCAGTTGGTATTACCAACCGGGACTAAAGGTTAAGGACCTTTAGTCCGTGTTGGTAACACAAACCGGGACTAATGGAGACCCTTTAGTCCGGGTTGATAATACCAACCGGGACTAAATCATTTTTAGTCCTGAACGCAAAATTTATAGGGACTAAAACTCATTTGCCGCATCGACGAAAAGCCCTTTTTGTAGTAGTGTAGCCATCAATAGCGGTCCTCCTAAATGACGAAGCATCTACCAACTTTGACACTGAAATGTTGGGACAACATCTGGTCGATTCTAGTACCATTGACCCCAAAAAAGTTAATATTCGCTACTAATTATTCACAATTATAAGTTGGTTTATCTTGAATATAGGGTTACTTTTTTATTTTCTTATCTATGAATATTTAGGTATATTTCTAGATGATAATTTTTTCTAGGGTCTAATATAATTGTAATTCTCTTTCAGGATCCTAATCCTATAAGATACAAACTGAATGAAACATAATTTTTTTTAGAAATGAGGAGACATACAGTGAAGTTGTAAGAAGAATGAGAGAAGTCACACTACTTGTGGTATTTCACATATTTAGCTATATTTCTAGACGATAATTTTTTCTAGGGTCTAATATAGTTGTAATGATTATTTTATAGAAATGAGGAAGCATATAGTGAAGTTGTAAGAAATTGAGAGAAGTCATACTACTGGTATTTCACATTGGTCAAAATTATAATGACTATGTTAGCCCATGTAGCCTCTGCCATGAGCTATGGTAATAGTAACTTTTTGGAAATTCCTAAATTCTCATAGCACCAAAAAAAAATTTGGTATGGTTGTTAGCTACTTCCTCGTACTTAATGATTATTAGGTAACAAAAATAGCATAGCCTTAAGCATGAGCATGGCCTATGATAGCAGCAAACCTAACTAAGAGAGAAGAGGCCTAATACTAACTATGAGGAGGATGACATTGATGCACACACTATAAATAAACTAAAGTTTGGCTGTACCACATACATGATGGAGAATATACTATGCATCTTTAGCTCTTACCTCATTAATCTATTACTTCTCTTTGGTTTTCCTCATTAATCTATTTAGTGATAGAATCTTTAGCTCTTTAGTCTTCCTCATTAGTCTATCTAGTGATAGTCATATTAATAGTCTAGATATGTATGTCAAGTAGATATATGTTCTTCTCACTGTATTGGCACTGTTTGAGACACATGCTTAGAAATACTTTTTAGTCACATGTCAAGAGATGCAAGTAATTATGACACATTTTTTAAGAGGATAACATGAGTTTTTTGTGTTAGTAGGGAGTTTATGTAACTGATGGCTGACATTTAAAACAAACATCCATGTGATTATTGTGAAAAGAAAGAAAGCAATAAATGAATATGACTAATGTTCCTTTGTGATTTTTGCTTGCGAGGGTTCTTGTGTTGGTGTGAGCGAAAAATATAGCTAGGTGAGCACCATGATTGTTGGGTTGTAGCCCTTCGCTCGTATCTCCACTGACTAGAACGAAGGTAACCTTCTCTAACCAGGACAAAAGTACCTACTCAAGGGGGAAGGCTAAGCTAGGGTGCTTGAGAAGGGTAAGCTAGGGTGCTAGTCCCTCATAGGAAGAGAGTGAGTGCTAAATATTAGGTTTAGGAGAATGAGGGAGAGCCTTTCCCCTTGCCTCTAGGTTTAATTTATAAGGGACATGGGAGGAGGCATCTTTCTCCCTACCCTTTATGGTTCATGAATTTACATGGAGATGTTCGAATCTATTAGGCATTTGGCCTTTTGACATGGAAGGGGTAGGCGCAACCAGCCTTATCGCTAACAATAGCCTTTTAGCTAGTAGGCTTTAGTTGGTACAACAAAACCTAGTTTAGTTGTTACAATAATAGGAAAAGGTTCTAAGACTACAATTCTCTAGTCTATCCTGGGCTTCGATAGGTGTCCTCAGAGCAAAAAGTGCTTTTGGCGACAAGGGTTAGAGGCCATGATATGATGATGACTTGTTGATTGTGGAGGCCGATGACCTAGCTCCTACTTAACTCAGGTTGTGCGAGGATCTTTACCTTGCCGAGAGCAGCCCTCTGTAGTCAAAGTTGTCGTAGTAGTGGAAGTAGCCATTCTAGTGATCATGGTCATCGGATGTAGATAGACGTGGGAGTTGCCATAGAAGGTTGATGATGATGCATTTGTCGAGCTAGATGTGGATGGAGTAGTTGCCACAGTTAGTGGGGCTTTCCTCCAGTGGCTCATGAGTCAGACATGTTTTCCGGTGAATTGGTCCCCAAATACCCTCTTACCGCTCTTGGTGGGTGCTTACGAGCCGTCCAAGTCTCGTGCCTAGTGAAAGGTCCTAATATGGCTAGAGTGGGGTGAATAGCCTAACAAAATTTTCTTTCAAAGCACTCAGCACACCGGTTAGTAAATAAGATGGCGAAGTAAGTGTTGTGCTAGCCTAAATAGGGGTTACAAGCCTTCTATCCAATTCTAGCAACCTAATACACTAATCCCCACACAAGCACCCTAATACACTACTTGCTCGAATGTAAATCGAAGAGAAAGAGCCAAGGGGGTGTTAACCTTATATTCGAGATAAAGTACCAATCACCATCTTGGTCAATTCAATAGAAATCTGATGGGTTGATGCAATCAATCAATAGACACCAAGTGATCTTGAAGGATCATCTGCAAGAATACCAAGACACTGATTTTTACCGAGGTTCACATGCTTGTCAACATGTTATGTCCTCGTTGTGATGACACACTCACTTGGGATTCGGCAGCTAATTGGCACCACACCGAACCTCCACCGGGCACCACAAGAATCACCATAAGATGAGGCAACATAAGTCACGAGCACTTAACTAGAGTACCTTTTGCAATCTCCCACGGGGACAAGGTCAAGAACCCCCTCACAAATCACCGGTACATAAAGCCAAGAACATCACCAATCTTGATGTTGCTAATGTCGATGGTAGAGCCCTTGCTAGAGTGTTGGCAAAGGTGATTTTTTTTTATTTTTAACTAAATTTCTAAAGATATTTTAAAAAACTCGGTCCCAAACTTATTTCTAGCTCTAACCCCTTTTGTCGTGCCATGAAACTAGGCGCTGCGGATCTGAAGACCGCGCCCTGCATGGCGGCGCGGTCAGACCTAGCCATGCTGCACAGCGAGCGCCCCCAGTCATGGCGCGGTCGGCTAGGCGCGTCCAAGCTTCGAACCTGCTCCCCGTTCTCACTTCTCCTCTTCGTCTCCTCTTCCATTTCAACTCTACACTCACTACTGACTTTTGTATGGACGAATTGTTGGCATTGCTTTTTTTAACAAGTGTGGTCATTTTTTCCATAATACAATAAAGGCCATATATTTTAGTTCACCGGGAATGCTTGATCTGCATTAATAAATTCAACATCAACAATTCAATCACTACTAAGTTCAACATCGTGTCAATCCAATAAAACACAGAGATATCGCACAACATACAGTGACAACTAACATCATACATCACACAACATACAAATGGAACAATCTACTGAGTGCCCACATCAGTAAGAAGCTCGTCGTCGGAGTCCCACTCCTCAACCACAACCTCCTTGCCACGACTACTCTCGCCTGATCTTGCCTCAGCTGTTTTTTGCTTGTAGTAAGCGGCCTCCACTTCATCAGCGGCCTGTGACATGAAGGCGTCATCTTCTGCCTCCGCCTCCAATTCTCTCCGCTAGAGCAATGAGCTCGCTCAATCTAGCGGTGTCATCATCTTCCTCCTCCAATCCGGCCTCCACTAGAGCAATGAGCTCGCTCAATCTAGATGTGTCGTCGTCCTCGTCCGCCTTCATTGAAGCCTCCCCCGCCTGCCTCTCTGCGTCCTCCACCACCTTTTGTAGAAACCTAGAACGGGCCACGTCTGCGGTATATTCACCGGTGATTCCAATCCCTACATTTACATAATTGAATCAGTAATCTTCGCAATAATGATTGAAATATTGTATGTAATTTTTTGGGTTCTTTGTAGCACTCACTGCCACACAGTCCAATAACAAGGTCGTCTAAATGCTTCTCCTCAGCTCTAGATGCCGCAAGTGCGGCTTCTTCTTGTCGCCGCTTCTTGATCCTTTCATTCAGTTCATCCCACTCAAGTTTCTCTCGGCTCATCACACCAGTTTCTCTTGCAACTTTACGCATTTTGCGTCTACGCTCATCCAAGTAGTCATCCAAGAGTTGAGACCCACAACCTATCTTCCTTCCCATGACTTTCTTCACCTCTATTGTATCCAAGAATTCAACTTTTCCTTCAAAAGCCTCCCAGTTGCATTTCCTAGTGCTCTGTAAGAATCAAACAGTTCAAAATTCATTAGCAGAAAAATGCAAGTTAAATAAATGGCTACTCCAATTAAGTGACAAACCTCGTCATAGTCAACCATGTGGCTGCACCAATAACCGATTCCAAACTTTGATGGAACTAGGCTATAGTATACTTTCACCCCACATTTGCATAGTTTGGGAGGATCTTCAATGATGACCCTCTCCCTTCGCTCCTTACTCTTTTTCTCCTCAACCTTAGGCCATTGGTTGTTAGGACCATATAGCCACTCCTTGAAACGACACTTCTGAAAAATAGGCCACTGCAAAAGGTTACATTAACGTGCTCTAACATGCAAAACAACTAATGAAAGACACTTTGTACTTACTGGAGGCAAGTTCGGACAAACAAACTCCAATTGGGTCTCAGGATTTATTACAGCTCGATCTCCACAATTGCAGCGAGGTGGGGATTCGAGTCGCCTAACTGTGTGAAAGTACTTCTGCTTTTAGGACATCAGCAGGGGGTCAGGGGGAGGTGCAACCCAACGCTCGAAGTGCTCACATGCGTGATGACCTTTTCACCAATAGTCGAAAAGAAGGTACCTTGGGTCAAACTTCTCTGGACCGTCGATCCACTGGGAAAAGAAACACCTCAAATCCTACATATCAATTTGACGACACATCATTAGTGGATAGTAAAAATTATGGAGATTAAAAACATGGCAAAAGAATGCTTACGCCGACACTACTGCATGTGTAGAAGCAACGGGCCGCCGTGGTGCGGGTGTCTAGATTGGAACATGTCTGCCTCACGTCCACAGTCACATATAGGGACAGGGAGCTCAGGTGGCACTGGGGCATCTTTGCTAGACGTGTCGGGGTAAAAATCTTTACCACGACCCCGCTTCCACCATACCTCTTCTCGATACCATTCTCCCATCTGACAAATAAACCAAATATATCAAAAGTACTATACACGGTATATTAAAAAACTCTATTCTAATTAAGCATGATAAACACTTATGTGCCTACAAATCTAGCAACTACAATAAGATCGATGCAAAATAAACTACACATAAGTATCCTTGTGAATCAAGCAAGAGAAAAAAAGGAAACAATGCAAACCTTTGGCGTAGAGGAGGTTGGAGGAAGGTGGAGGGAGACCCCCTTGCTTGGAGGAGGGAGAGGAAGGTGCTCCACTATCGATGAGGCTTGGGGAAAGGAGTTGGGTGGCGGCGCTGCGCCCCCAAGCCCTCACAGCACCAAAGCGACGAGAGGAGGAAAGAGGCCGCGGCCTGGGTAAATCAAGGGATTGTAACACCCCAGGTGTTACGCAATGTGAGATCCCACCATGTCATCACATTATGCATTAAGCATCATGTTTATTGATTTAATGATAATGCAATTAGCATATAATCATATGCATCATTAAGTTGATCACCAAGCATTAAGTGCATTAGTGCATTTCATGGTGTTAATAATTCTTGCATAAGTAATACTTTGTCTTGTATGCTAAGTATGTTTTGAGCTGTTAATTATGCCTAATGACCTTTAGTATAGCTTGCTATGCTTGCCAATTAGAATTGTGTGGAAAAGAAATTAAATTTCACTTACATGTTTAATCATTCATGTTGCTTTTATATTTAAAAAGTGTTGTTCTTATTTAATCAAGCATGGTGTTTTACATAGCTTTAATATTACATGAGATAATGTTTAAATAATCATTTATGTAGTTTTGTAATGTTAATACTCTAAAAAAAATTTTTTGTTTAAACCGTAGATTCTAAAAAGTGAGCTCCAATTATATGATTATGACTCTGATCAAGGTATCAAAATTTTGAGAAGTTTTAAAAAAAATAGAATTTGGTGGATGAGGTTTCAAAATGAGATTTCAAAATTCAAATTAAAAATCTAAAATTTTGCAAAACTCTAACTGAATCCAATTCAGTTACTGCAGTTCAGGACTTCAGTTTCAAACTAGCTATATTCTTTGATCTAGATTTCAAAAACTAAAGCAATTTAGCAAAAGGTGTTTAAAACAAAATTGTAGAGCTCTGATAGGGCTACAACTTTGCTTTTTGGAGTTTTTCAAGTTTCCATATGATTTTGGGAGAAAAATCGAGGCAAAATTTCGGTTTCAGTTGATGAACAGTAACCTGACAGCAGCAACTTGTCTGTGTGCTTCACCGTCGGGCGCTGTCGTGCTCGGGGTTTGCCGTCCTCGGACGCTCGGGCACGCAGCTGCCTGCGTATTACGGCCGTGCATGTGCTGGCAGCGCCTAGAACCCCCTCCCTTGCTCTTTTTAAACACCGGAGCCGTTGGCATCTTCTCCTTTCTTCTTCCTCGCCGCCATCAGCAAGCTCCAGTCCGCCGGCGAAATTCACGCCGCCCGTTTCATCTCCGCTCCCCAGCTCACTCTGGCAGCTCCGTAGGATTCTAGCAATCCCGCCGGACTCGCTTGCATGGACTCTCATCGCCAGAATCAGCCGTGCTCGCCCTGCTCGCCGTCGCGGGCATCCATGGCCGCCAAGCTCGCCTCCGCCGCGGCCAGGCTGCTCCGCTTCACCTCTGCCTTAACCAGCACAAGCCTCGAGTCGCAGTGAGCTCCGCTTTGTTTCCCCGAACCCTATCACGGCCAATCGTGGCCTACGATGGCGATCTCGCCGTTGCGCCGCCGTTTGCTGCTCCGCCTATGGCGGCCTGCTCGCGTGGCCAGGCCACCACCGGCCGTCTCCGGTCGAGCCAAAGCACCGGCGAGTTCTCCTTGCGCCGGGCTCCTCCCCGAGCCCACCGCCACGTCCGGCCGCCATCCTGCCACCGCCGGCCAAGCCCCGGCCAGTCCCAACCTTTCCCTGCTTTGTTTTGTCGGGAGGAAGAAGATGAGGTACTGTTCATTTCTTTTTTTTAAAAAAAGGCTGATTTCTTGGTTAATTCATAATTAAATAATTTGGGCTCAGAAAATTATGAACTAAATTTCTATGTGATCCTCATGATGTGTAGTTTCTTAAAAAAATATGTTTATAGCATGTTAATCACTTTTGTCATGTCCAATAATTGCATGCTTTAATTAATAAATGCCTAGTGTTTGATTTTTTGTAGGTTAAAATAATAACCCAAAAATCATGAAATTTGTTTTGTGTGCTAATTAGATGATAATGATCTTAATTATAAAGTTTGATCATGTTTTGACTAATTTTTGTATTATGCTTAATTAATACTTAATTAGTTAATATTTAATTAATTAATCCTTTGATTAATTAGGGTTTGATTAATCTCCAATTAGCAAGTTAATTAGTGGCTTTTAACAACTGTAAAATGGTCAATAAATTAGTAATTAACCTTAATCACTATTAGGGTTGCTTGATTTTGAGATTGAGTGATGACCCTAGGTCATTAACCCTAATGACCTTCGGTATTTCATGTTGATTGCGTATCGTTAGTCCGTCGTCGTCGACGCTAGTTATACTTCTATAATGCAATGTTACCGTGAAGGAAAGTTGTACTCAACTTTCTTTAGATTGTATGCTTTGCATCCTGCATCATCCACCATGTCGAGCATGGCATTTAAACATACATCATTTTATTACGTATAGTACGTGAGAGCGAAGGATCGCGATGATCAAGTTCGGAGAAGGTGTTTCCAGAAGAAGATGCCCAGAGGTGTTGATGCCAGCTGACTTGTGTGATCTTCCCGAGGATCCTAATCTTCTCTGCAACGCAGGCAAGCCCCGGATGCATTCAAACCTTGCCTTGAATTTCGAAAGTCTTTATGATTTTATGTGAATGATATGATGCATTATGTATAGAAGTTGTGTGATATCCTATTTGATGCATTTACCGTACCTTGTGATACTATCCTGGATAGCTGCTTTGATTGCGAAAATGTTTAGTATATGTTTAGTCCTGCTTAGCATAAGCTTTTACGAAATGTTTTAAAAAGTTGATAACAATATCATCTCTGAGAAAGTATTCAAAATTTGATGTTGCTTGTCGCCTATCCTTCACCTTGGCCGGGTCAGGGATACGCACAAGAACATGATGATAAGTAAATCGAGACGCTGGTGGAGTGACTTGCATCAGGATGGGCTAGTGACCTGGTGTAGTGTCATCCACTTGTGTCGGCTAAGGACCGTCCGTTATGGTGATCCTATGGTCAAGAAGGTTATTGGATAGTACTAGTCGCATGCTAATGGCGGTAAGCTCCACTTGGACTATTCGTTACAAGAATGGACAAGTAGCATGTACCCACCCTACGATGCGCACCGCCGAAGTGACCGAGCGGCCGTAGGAAGGTGGTGTACTGTACACCCATTCTTGTATGGAGAAATCTAAGCGTCGAGTTGATGTATGCAAGATGTTTGGTCCTGCATACATCGTGTGGCTAGGAAGCCCCAGCTGGGTATATAAAGCGATTCGAATCGTCGTTGCTCCACGATATGGGAGACTTGACCAAGCGTCAGCATCGTAGTAAGGATAAAAGTTGTGAGACTGAAAAGTTTTGAAATTGTTACATGGATGATAAGTGTGTGTTATAGAGTAGGATAATCAATATAAAAATTAAGGATCAACTTTAGTTACCTTTGGCAAATATGTCTTTTGATCTTGCTAAAAGCCTCACCTTGATTCCTATTAGCTAGCATTCCTGAGTCTTCTCCCTAATTTTTAGTCGGGTAAGTCTTGCGGAGTACTTTTTGTACTCAGGGTTCTTTGACCCCTGTTGTAGGTGCTGATTAGTGAAGCTAACTTCGGTCATACCAGTGGGCTTGGCATGATCGAATACTTTCCGTCTAAGACGTTCTCTTACAAGTGTTCTATGGTTTTTCTTTGCTTTCGCAAACTCAGTTAAGTTTTGTTTAATCAAACTCTGATCAAATGTTATACTCTTCTTTTGTAAATCTTCCGCTACTCTGTTGTATTTAGATAAAAACTGTTGTAATACTACAGTATCTCTGTAAGTATCGATTCTAGAGGAATCGTGGTTTATCGGGGTTGCACCCGATGGAACATTCTAGGTTATATGGTGTACAAGCATAGCCGACAGAGGTCTTAGGGACAATATCAGGTGCTTGTGGGCTATATAATTTGGAAGGTTCTGCCACAGGGATCGCGCCGTAGCCGATGGCGCGATACTAGCCACGTCACCGGGCCAGTTAGGACCGCGCCCTGCATGTTGGCGCGGTCCTCGTGCCACGTAGATGGCCCACGTTGACACCGGATGGGATCCATTCCACACTGGCAGGGGGACCGCGTTGGCATGCAGGGCGTGGTCTGCGCAGCTGCGGCGCCCAAATATCAAGGCGCGACAAAAGGGGGTCAGACGCGCAAATAAGTTTGGAACCAAGTTTTTTTAAAAATATCTTTGGAAATTCAGTTAAAAATAAAAAAATTCGCAAAGGTGACGTTAATGTCACTGAGGTCGATGGCGGAGCCCCTCTCTGAAGTGTTGGCGATGGTGATGTAAGTGTCGCTAAAGTCGATAGCGAAGGCCCTTCCCGGAGTGTTGGCGAATGTGATGACGATATCGACCAGGTCGATGACGAAGGTACCCGTTCACAAAACTGTATGGCACCGCGGCTACAATAGGTCCTTCTTCCCTTTGTGCTCCCCTCTGATCTGATAGTGGATTTCGTGAGATTGAACTAGATATATGTTATTATTGTGTTTTGTATGTGTAGATGATGAATCTAAGTTTGTGATTTTTGTTAGTTTTCTGATTATTTTCTTGCTTACATTTGATTTTTTTTACGGGCTAGCATGGGCACGTCATGCCTTAGCGTGTCGACACGGCACACTTAAAAGAGGTACTCGTGCCGTGCATGGGCTCTACCTTGACGCGATAGTCGGCAGATCCTCTGTTGGGCAAATGCGTCCAGCGCGGCTCAGATGCTTCGCGGCGTCGCATGGAGACGGAATGATGACATATGGAAAGCACCAAGGCCCAAAAACTCAACACGTCGCACGCTTTTTGCCCTTTCGCTACTTCGATTCTCTTCCAGCTCCAGTGCTATTTAACTTCACCGACGGCTGGGCGCTCCGGCCCGAGAACAAAATTGCCAGACCGAGATTGCGTTGCGCCACCACCCCTTTCTCTCCATTTATTTATAAGCAGTCAGGCGATCAGCTCTGCACGCCACGGTCCCGAGAGCAAGAACGCCGTCGGCAGGAGAGGAGGCAGGAAGCACCTCGCGTCCAGACATATTTTCTGCCTCAGCAAGGTACGCGCAACCGTGAGGCAATTTTTGTACCGGTCTCCGAGGCAGTAGTAGTCTGGTGCCGTCGTCACTAGTGTGAAAATAAAACAGTTCCAGTAGATTAGCTTGTTTATTTATTTATTTATTATTTCCTCGTTTTTGTACTCCTCAGGTCGCGTCGCGTCGCGTACACCGACGACAGACGCAGCGGCGAGACGATGCAGCTGGTGCTGGTGATCTCGCTGCCGCTAGTGGCCCTCGTCATCATCATCGCCATCGTCCTCTGCATCATCTGCCGCTGATCGCCGCTTGAAGCCTGCGCCGCAGGCTGCAGCACCACACAAACATGCGTTGCGACGTCGCCGTCGGCGGCTCATCATCACTACCTTATTGTTTTGTAATCGTCACAACATATAAATAGCGTGCGTGCGTGCGTTCGTGCGTGTGCCTCCACTCCGGTGTGTATTAGGATTTGGCTGTATTGATTGGTTTCAATTTGGTCCTTTCCTGTCCTTTTCCTTTTCTTTTCTTTTCTTTCCTTTTTTCCTTTGACTCCAAATTGAAGGTGGTATCAGACACACCATCGAGTGTGCATGCCTGTGTCTGCACTAGCTTTGGCTTCGTAACTAAGCAACTAGAGGTTTCTCAAGCCTTCGAGTTTTGATCGATCTGGCTGGCCACAGACGTGGGTTAATCTTGTATTAGTTCACTGATGAGTGACGAAATTAATAGAGCAGGTTACCAGGTATAGCCACCACCGCTGTCTGGATTTGGCTTCAATGCTGTCGCTGTGAAGTGTGAACTGTGAAGCAAAGCAGAAGCACCGTCCAGGTCCAGCTGCCACCGGGGCACGTGGCACGCGTTTTCGTTTGCTTGCCCGGGCGATTATAATTTAACGGGCTCTCAGTCTCTCATCACCCCACCCGTTGGCATCGGCCATCGCTTTATCGGCTCTGGCATCTTCCCCGGCACTTCTTCCTCCTCCGTCGCCGTCCCCATTACTGCGCTCTGTCGCCTCGCTCCCTCCCTCCCCCACCTCGCTGCTCCGACTCCGATCCAACAAGCGCAGGAAGCAAGTACAGCTCCATCCGCGCAGCGGCGCAGGTACTGACTGGTCCCTCCAATCTGTCCTCTCGCCCTTCAGTTATTTATTTAATTACTTTCCCCACCAGTCCGTTCAAGGATTCCGTGCGCCGTCGCAGAGCTCAGCAGTTTCAGGGGCTCCGCGCCGCGCTCGCTCGATCCTGTAGGTTCAGTTCAGGTTTCAGGGGTTTTCATTCATTTATGATCTGGTTCGCCTCGCCCCCACGGAATCTTGAACTTGTAGCCGTGGCTTTTCCCTCCCACCTGCTGTTCTGCTGTTGTTCTCGGCAAAAACCACTCTTCGATCGATCGATCTTGGTTGCTTCCGTCCGTCCAGGACCGGGATACGCTTACGCCTACGACGTCCTTGTTAGATCAACACTAGTAGTACGTGTTTCATGAATTTTATTTACATGGATTTGAGTAGCTTTCAGCAGAAACCAAAACAGCTGTTTAATTACAGATAGCTAGCTGCGCTCCAGCCGCATATTATCATATTTTATACTCCTATATATCGGCTTTTTAGGTTAGGGAATGGACAAGAGGGAGCAAGAACTGCATGTGCCTCACTATTTATTTATTCTGGACAAAGCTGCAGACGCAAGAGTCATCTGTTGACTAAGCTGAGTGATCTAGGTGAGACTTTGGTGTCCAAGTTTGACTGCGTCCAACTATGTACTAGTACTAGCGAAGCAGTGATCCATAAGCTCTTACTCCTAGGAGCAGCAGAAAGAACCTACTTCTAGTTCTAGTGCACCTGTCTCTGGCTGAGGGAGAAAAAGCAACAAGATGATACCTTCTAGTGCACCTGGCTCTGGCCATGTTCTAGAGGGGACCGACCATTAGCGAACCAACACCTCCTACAGCCTTCTGTGATGTGTTCTCTTCTAAAAGTCCCAAGGCAGCAGGTTATTTGACCCCAAAGCGCCACATTGATCAAGAATCGATTCGTACCGGCCGGCCGGGTAAGGGTTGCCGTTTCGATTGGGGAATCGGATCCAATCTACCTTTCCAACAATAAGCCACTGTTGTGCTGTGCCTTTGAGCAGCAAAGATCAAGGCGGTTGACAGGTTCCTCTAGAGGTCCAATGCGCCTGAATTTGTCTGAGAGTCCATGACTGTTTTGCAACAGATCGACACTCAAATTAGATGTAGTCGCTGATGAGCAAGAAACCGGATGCCATTCTGAATGTATATAATTGTGCTAACATGGCCAGCCCTGCAAGAATCTGGCCAGTCTGTACAAACTAAAATACAGATGCTGGCATTTTTGCTATTCGCCGTACGTGAAAAGATAATTGAAGTGTTTTTGCAGGGAGGTGAGATGGAGTTCGTGCTCATCATTTCACTGCCGCTGCTCATCCTGATCATCATCATCGCCGTTGTCCTCTGCATCATCTGCCGTTAGGCTGAACGTCCGTCCACAGAGAGAAATGTTCAGCCCCGTCTCTGCTGTGATGATCATATCATACCATGTGTGCTAGTGTTAAATTGACTCTGTACAACATGACCTGATAAAAAAACCCCCTTTTCTTTTTCTCTGCATTGCCGTGTGATTAATCGGCTGTCGTAGCTCTATACATTGTTTTTGCTTCTCTTTTGAAAAGAAAAAAGCTTCGATCCCGCGTGTCAGATTGGATTCTGAGGACTCATGCTGTGCTCGTCTTTCCGTTATTCTGCATCCTTCGAGACCTGAAAAATGTTCTCAGCGGATCTGGCATACTCCAAATGCTTTTTTGCGTTCGTGCGAATCCACGACGTGCGCGGCTAACTGCGCTTTGTGCCGTTTGTCGTGCCGCCCCACGACGAATGCCGCAACGCCGGCACAAAGAATCCTCCTTTTTTTTCAGCAAGAAACGCAAAGGGAAGCCGCTGCCATGTCCTCGGACCTTCCGTGTGACGATGAATTGATGATCCAGTCATCCAACAACGCGTTGCCGACACTTTTGTCACCCTTGACTACCAGAGGCAGGTACTCAGACAGACATGATCCTGCTGTACCGTGCTAGGCTGCCACATGGCGTGATAGTACCAGGCATACCACACAGGTGCAGGCATGTACTGAGCCTGGCTCTCAAATATAAGCCAGGCTCTACTTGTGCACGAACCAAACAGGCTCATATATCAAGTTGAGCTGCAGATGAAAAGGTAACATGTCCACAATTGTAGTTCACTTTGTCTGAAGTTAAACTCTAATTTTTGACCCAAGTCAACATGCACATGTTCAACCAAATGCTATGCTAAAATATGTTTCATGAAGAATTGAATGAAACCAATTTGATACTCTAGTTTGATTTTGAATAAAACCAAATTGAAGTATAATTTGGAACAGGGAGTAGTATTATGGTAGAGATTGCTAACGAGTGCTAAGGGTTAGAAACTTAGAATGCTATAAGGTTTAGCAGGATACAAATGGGCCCCCAAGAAGCTTGGAACCTGAAATTTCCCGTTTCTTGGGTCGCCCGAATAAAATGCTACTCATGGATTACAAAAGCCCACAACAGACAACATATGAAATGGCACACCTGTCTAGCTACTGTTCTTTACACGGAGACGTCGACAGATGACAGACCTATTCAGCAATCGAAAACTATTTATGCCCAAAAGGGCCTCTTTTCAATATCAGCTATCGTCACTTTTGATACCAACATCTGAACAAACCAGATCGGTTTCCTGTCTTGGTTCTTTCGGGAACTTTGCCACGCCATCACCTGAGACATTGGAAGCCTTGGAGATCAACAAGCAAAGGATGCAGGACTGAAATAGCAAGCTGGTTGCAAGCCTGTAACAAAATGGATGGAATCGGTCAATCCCAAAAGGTTACTGGTGGTGTTTGAGGGGCTTTGTCTGATGTTGCATATTGCTCAAGCACTGGGCAGATTTGAAGCAACAAAACACCGATTTTCTATTTTATGGTCAAAGGAGCTACAAACATAATAAAACGGAGACAGTTTTTTTCGGCCCTCCTTAAATTAAAGAAGACAAAATGCAGAAACAGAACACAGTGAGAAAGGGAAAATGGGTAATGGGACATGCTACCGGTTACTGCTCAAATGATGTTATACCCATTCAAATATCGGAACAATGTTGGAAATAACAGGGGACTCCATCATAGAAATAAGAAAGTTTAAATAGATGTTTAATCATTGGTTTCTGCCTGCCATCAAACCTAAGAGTGTAACAATCCAAACATTAAACTTTGCAGACGAGATTTTTTCCAAAGCCTCATACAGAAGACTCACAAATAGACACATCATATAAATATGTTAAATCTTGACCTCTAACAATATTTTTCAGTGTCAATGTACAATGGAAAAGTGGGTAGCAGTATGGTAGTTCAAAACGAGCTAGCAAATCACCAATTTTGGGGGCACAACATATTGTTTTAAGAAGATTAGGTTTTGTGTAGGTAAAAATATAAGTTGTCTAGGTCAAAATATAAGTTGCTGCTTTCATCTGACCTATGCAATCATTATATTTTTTAGAGGCTTTCCAAAGGACAAGATTACTTACCCCCTTTTTTTCAGAGAACATACATCTAGATTCTAGAGAAATGTTTCTTTCATATCATCATATGTTTGTTTCCTTCAGTCAAAGTCAAAGTAAGTATAGTATGAGGTAAGTACATCATGATAGATGATTCAGAAAAAGAAAATTAATACTGAATGTGAACTGTGAATATAAAAACATTTGGAGAATTTGCTTTTATCACCAGTCCATCATCCAACAAACAAGTTATTACAGTCAATACCAGTTCAAAATTTAAATAGAAACATACAAAATTTGAGAGAGGAGGATTAACTTGTCTTACAGCAGCATATAATGCGAAATGCAAGAATAATGTGCGGGATCATACAATGCACCCAGAAGATCAAATACTTCTCTTCAAAACACAAGTCCAACGGAAACATTTTTATGCCTTCACAATTTAGGCAAACAAATCCATGTTTAGCAGGATAACTTAACAAATCAATTATATCAATAAAAAGACATAAAATTGATCAGGGTTCAATAATTATTCTCTTAGAAAAGGGTTCAATGGTTGCATGAAATGGTAACGAAGAAAGAAGTCCTGATTCAACAACCCTAACATCTAGCTATGTTAATGTACAATGGAACTGAGGGTATCCGTATCCCTCACGGTAGCTCAAAGTGAACTACCACATTACCAACTTTGGGGCACACCATCTTGTTTTGAAAAGATTAGGTTTTAGGTCAAAATACAAGTTGCCATCTTCATCTGAGCTGCAAAATCATTATTTTTTGAGTCTTTTCAAAGGACAGGATCATTTACCTTTTTATTCACAACATAAATCTAGAGTAATGTTTCTTTCTTCCTTTCATATGTTTGTTTTGCTTGAGCCAAAGTAAATATATAGTATAAGGTAAGCACAGCATGATAGACGATTCAGAAAAGGAAATTAATATTGAATGTGAAGACTAAAACATTTAGAAATTTTGCTTTTACCAACAGTCCATAATAATCAAAAAAATGTTATTGCAGTCAAGACCAGTTCAAAATTTGAGGACAGAGAGGAAAATTAACTTTTCTTACAACAACATAATGCATACCAAACACAAGAATAATGTGCGGGAGAATATGAAGCACTCAGAACATCAAACACTTCTCTTCAAAACATGAATCCAACAGGAACATGTTTATGCCTCCACAGTTTAGACAAACAAACCCCATGTTTAGCAGGATAACTTGACAAATAGATTAACAAATCAGTTACTGATAAAAAGAAGATGCAAAAATGAGCGGGGTTCAATAATTGTTCTCCTAAAAAAGGGCTCAATAATAAAAAGGGTTCAATAATTGCATACTGAAGTGGCAACGAAGAAAGCAATCCTAATCCACCAACCGTACCATCCCAAAAGCATCACCATCCAATGTCGTACACTGCATATCTATATCCAAATCTGAGGGACCCCCTTATATCTATCAGATATCTTCGGTCTCACATTTTTATTCAATAACTGCGCAACAAGCAAGGCACCAAACCTAAATTGAATCATCCCTAAAGAAAGATGTTAAATTAAATCGGACTAAAGCCCCAAACAAGTAGCCACCAAAAGAATCCTAAGAAAACTAGTAAACTTTTGCTTTGAGATGACCAAACTAGCACTGGTATGAAACATAAGTAGAGATCACAAAAATGCGCAGGTCAGAATTAGCTAGCACCCAGCATGCCAATTGTTAAGAACAACCAAAATTCCTTGTTCTCAACATAGCATTTCGGCAATCAGCATCCCGAGCACCTGCCTGCGCCTAGCAGGCACCAGGCAGCAATGGCGTAATCAGGAATTCCCCGTCGTCCGATAATTAGCATGCACTGGCAGCATTAGAGCTCATGAGAGAGAGGAGATGCGAATAGCCTTACATCCAGCCCCAGGCGCCATCTCCTTAGTGCTTCTTGCTTCGCGCGGGCTGCCTGGCCCCGTCCGTGGCGAGCCTGTAGATCCAGTAACCCTGCGACCGGAAGCCAAATTCATACGCAAATCTCATCCAGCAGGTGGCAGTAACAGGAGGAGAGCTGGGGGAGGGAGGGAGGACGCACGAGGGCGAGGACGTGGGCGGCGATGAGGAGGACGACGAGGAGCGGGAGGAGGTCGACGACCCAGGGGCGTAGCGCGGGCACGGCGGTGGCGGTGGCGTCGCGCGCCATGGCGACGCGGCGGGAGAGGGAGAAGGCGCCGGGGTGGCGGAGGAAGGACGAGAGGGGGTCGGCCGCCGGGTCGCCCGAGCCCATCATCCGGGTGGACGTGGTGGTCCGGTCGGAGCACCAGCTCTCGCGGCCTCGCGGGACGCTACGCTTGCTCACTCTCTCGCGCGCGCGGCGTGGGCTTGGGCCGGCTGCCTCGCGTTTCTGGCGCACCGGGGTCGCGCGGAGGCAATGGGGGGGGGGGATCACGCACGGCACGGACGCGGTGGTTGCGTCCGGTGCGGTGCCGCTGTCTTTCTTTTGGTTGCACCTAAACCGGGCCGGGGCCGCACGGCACGGGCCCCAGGAAAGCGGATTAGTCCCGTCACGTCCCCGTCAGTCGCCGCTCGTCCTCGCCAGGAAAGTGTGCCGTGCAAAAATCTAAAAAATCTCGAGAAATAGTCGGACCGTCCAAACTTTTGGCCCAATTTAGGTGTCGAGTCAGGCTCGGCCCGGCCCCAACACTTAGAAACTATGGACAAAAATATGAGAAAAAAAAAGTTTATATTATCTCCATCAATTTTTTACAAAAAATCCACTTTCCTCCATGAACTCTAAAACCAAATAATCACCTTCTTGAACTTTTAAAATAGTTTATTTTTGTTTTACCTCCTTGGATGGGTTATAAGCGGTTTTGAAGGTAGATTTTGTCCATGTCTTTTTTTTCTATTTATTTTGATTGATCTTTTTTTAAAAAAAAATTAAAGTAAATTATAGAAAAATTATAAAATAGAAAATCTATTTTTTAGGCTTCAAATGAGTAAATATACATAGTAAATATATAATATGGTATGTCTTAGTACAAAGTTTTTACTTTTTTAGCTTTAAATCTATACTTTTCTATAATTAATTTATAGGTGTAGCATCTATTATCTAATTGTGATGATTTTTTATGATTGACTAACTATTGTATGTTTAAACCGTAGTAAAAATTTCATACTGGATCACATATAACTTAGTCATAGATTTATTTTATGTTTATGCCTATTAAATCCAAATAATTCTATAACTAAGTTATATTTGATCTCATGAGTATGAAACTTTTACTATAATTTAAGAATATAATAATTAGTCTATCATAAAAATTTCACTACAATTAGATTATAGAAATTGCAACTATAGATTAGTCACAGAAAAACATAGATCTAAAACTACAAAGAATAATAGCAAAAACTTTGTATTAAAGTATAACATAGTATATGTTGTATATATACTCATGTGGAGTTCAATAAAATTATATTTTCCATTTTATAATTTTTATATAATTTACTATGTTTTTTAAATAGCAAAAAAAATAAAAAGACAAAATCACCTTTAAAACTACTTATAACCAGGTCGAGAGGTAAATAAATAAACGGTTTTAAAAATTCAGAGAGGTAGTTTACCCGATTTTAGAGTTTAGAGAGAAAAAGTGAATTTTTATAAAATTTAAGGAAGGTCATGTGGACTTTTTTTTTGTGACATGCGTCTGCACTTAGGGGTGTCTAAGTGCAGAGGTGGTGGGCTTAGAAATCTACGGGCGGTCATTTATATATTGTGTAAATTATTATGAAAATTATAATGCTCTTTTATTGTTCTCTTCTACAGATTTAGACATTTATAGTAGCTTGACTTTATTGATTCCAATATATAGCATCAAGAGAGTGACTCTTCTATAATTCTTTTCGCGCATTGCGGCTCAAGACGAGACGACCTGACCTGGCCACTTTGGTTGGAAATTCCTGGTGACGTATGCACCCATCTGCTTGCATTATTTTGTGTATTCAGAGGCTTATCCAAGCTTCCAAAGTCTCCGTAGAAAGGAATAAACCTCATTTCATTTGCCGAGTAATTTTGGCACCATCTCATATCGCTCTCCAGCTACTACATATTCTTGTTCAAGTAGAAGGATCAGCAGGACCAGGCTGCACCGACAACGTCTGAACGATCATCATGGGCAACTCTTCATCTAGGGGTATTTTGGAGTTCTCTGCTAACTGTAGTACAGTACTGAGTTTAGCTGTTCCCGTGATCTTTCATGCTTCTGTTTTGTCGTCTGATTGCTGTGTTTCAGGCCGATCAAAACCGAGGCAGGGCCAGGGATCCAAGGTGGCGCCTTCTTCTTCAGCTGAGCAGAGCCAGCAGACGACATTCAAGTGGAGCATCGATGGATTCTACTCACTCCTTGACAAGGGTGAAGGATGGACCTACTCAAGAGTGTTTGAGATCATGGGTCATAACTGGTATTAGCAGACTAATAGCTCCATCTAATTGTTTTATTTTGTTTCACATAGTCACTAACTCACTATGTCTAGGATTTTACTGCTTTCGTCGTCTCAAAAATATGTTTGGTCTGATGAGTCAACTATTTTAAATTACTTAAGTTTATACAAAATATTATTACGTTTATGAATCCAAATAGACATATTATGAAAATATATGACATGGCTAATCTAATTATCGAACAATAGTATATTTTATATAGATTTGGTAAAGCCTAAGATAATTTGACTTAGCAACGTGCTAGAATTGCATTTTCTCTAGGACGGAGGGAGTGGTGCATCCTTAATGATTCCCCTTTGACGTTTGCAGGTACCTGAAACTGAATCCAACGGACAAGAAGAGTGGCGACGATGAGGAGTATGTCTCTCTTCAGCTTGAACTAGCGAGTAGCTCAGTGAAACCCAACACTGTTGTAGATGCATCTTTCAAGCTCTTGATATATGACCAGTCCTACGGAAATCACAGCAAGCATCTAGGTAAAATGGTCAATTAGTTCTGCTAGGTTCTCAGCTATTAGTCTTACACCCACTGTGTGTTTTCGAGTTTCTGTTATTCTCCAAGAGTATTCATGATTTCTTATACATGTTGTTGGTCATCAAGAAAGGAAACGGATTAAGCTTTGAGATGTTGTATGTGCAGTTAGTCATAAATTCCAAACTGCAAGCAAAAGCTCTGGCGTCTCGTGCATGACCTCCCTCAGGAAACTGAAGAAACAGTCCTCTGGGTTTCTCGTCAACAACAACTGCGTCTTTGGCGTCGAGTTCATCAAACTCACCACTTCCAAAGTGAGCACGACGTCTGAAACGCTGTTTGTCCAGAAGCCGAGCATCTTCAACGAGGCCACAACTTACACCTGGGACATCGAGGACTTCTTTGCACTCAAGAACTCCGCCTATTCTCCAGAGTTCGAAGTCGGCGGACACAAATGGTGATACCATCTGTCGGGGACCAAAATAGGGGCCCCTAAAGAAAGCCCAACAAACGCAAAACCAAGCCCAGCAAGTCGCCACTCTTCACCTGGGCCGCATCCCCGGGATGTCGAGCGAAGCGCGCGGCCTCGGCCCATCCGAGCCCACCCCGCTAATGGCTCGGGCGAGAGCCATTTCTCCGCGCCTCGCCCCCACCCCGGGGCCTCGGACGGGATTCCATTCTCCGCCTCGCCCGAGCCCCCAGTGCCGGGCCTCGGGCGAGCATCCGTCTTCCGCCTCGCCCGAGCCCTCGGCGGCTAGACCTCGGACGGGGCGCGCCGCACTTCCTGGTCAAACCAGGCCTCTGACTTGACGTATATCCGCCGCCCGCCTTCCCACAGTGCTTGTCAGAATGACGCTATCCCTTGGCAGAGGATGGGAGCCGTCCCATCACGACACTCACCCGCGCTCAGGATTACGTTATCCTCCACAGTGGAGGCCATGCACGCCCCGCGTGGGGCCTTGTGTTGCCTAACCTTTTTGTTAGGTCAAGTCACCGGCTCCCTCGGCGGCGGCCACGCCAAGCGCGGTCACCCAGCTTCATCCTCCGTACGGGAGTCAGGCCAGGCGGGGCGCCGGTCAAAGCAACAGTTCCTCCCAGGTTTTCTGAGCCCGAGATGGGCGGCGATCGCCCCGATGACGGCTCTCCCCTGTGCCAACCACCCCGCGTACGGCGGCAGGCGCCAAGGCCCTCCGAGCCTCGGAACCAGGGCGAGTCAAAGCTACAGTACGCTACTGGGGACGGATACGTCTCCCCCGGCCTCTCCATCAACTTCTACAGGGACATCCGCCTCTTCCGTTGTCAGGACAGAGGAAGCGACTTCTCGCAGCCACGCCCATGCCCTGCCATGTCAGCAACAGTGCTAGGTCTCACGCTAGGGCCACGACATAAGGATGGCGGCAGGCTCCAAGGCCTCGGGCCAGGAGGGAAGAGCGGCTTCTCCGCACGGTATCTCCTTGTAAGCCTCGGCCACCCCCCTTGCGGCTATAAAAGGTGGAGGCAGGGGCCCATAGACGACATAAACAGACACAAGTCCGATATTGGCACTTCACTCAACCACCACGAGACTTGGGACCCTGTCCCTCTCTCACATTGCTTGTACACCCTACCTACGAGCACTTCGGTGCAGGATAATACAAGAACTCCTCACCTCCACTGGACGTAGGGCCTTCTCTTGCCCGAACCAGTATAAACCCTTGTGTCCATCCTGCACACCATCCGGAGGAGGGAGCACGCACCACAAATTCACTCGTCGGTACTAGGGCCACCAGTTCTAGCTCCGACAGTTGGCGCGCCAGGTAGGGGAGCTGTGCGTGTTTCGCCTCTTTTCTCGCCAAACCTCCGGATGGCCGGCCGGGCGTGACGATGCCTCGCGGGGGCGTTCCGACCTCGACTCTTCTCTCCCCCCCGGCCCGGCTGGAGCCAGGGGACCCCCGATTGATTCGGTGAGCTTGAGTTCGTGTCGACTGGAGTCCAGTTTGACATGGAGCTCCTCCCGGCCGGGGCTCGGGGACCCCTCGACGCGGCCCCTGGTGGATCCATCGCCCGGCCAGCGCAGAGGCACCGAGGCGCACGCTCTCGCCGTGCACGGCGGACTCCCCGACGACGCCGGTGGTTTGGAGCAAGGTTTCGCGGCGGCGCTGCAGCTGGGCGACACCTCCCGTAGGGACGCTCAGGGGCTACCGTCGCCACCGCGCCAGCCATTTGGCATGGCCAACGCTGCCGCTACAAGCGCGGCAGTGGTCTCCACCACTATGGGAGCCCGGAGGAGGCGCCCACGCCGCCGGCGGCGCTCCACGGAGCGCCCGATGCGGGCATCCCCGACGGATCCGTTCATGCCCACGAGGAGCACCTGATCAGGCGGGAGGAGCGACGCCACTCCGGCACGCGCCACGTCCACCCGATCCGGCGCTAGCTCGAGGACACGGAGCCCAGGAGTTTATCCCGGAGCACGCCCGCCTTCGGCTACCCGACTCCGACTCCCCGGACGACATGTACGACCCGACGCGCGAGTGCTTCCACGTGGAGGTTCGTGACCTCGGCGCCCGGCGGCCGCGACAGCGGACGACGGTGACCGAGATCGCGATCCTAGGCACACCACCGGCCCGCCCCCACGGTGGTTGCAACCCCATGGATCCGAGTGCTTCCCGTCCCACCGGGCGGGGCGACGGACCCCGCCCGCCAGCAAAAGCACTCCAAGGGGCGGAGGACCCGGCAGCCACGCCTCGTGAGCCACGCCGACACACCGTTGAGCAGATTCGCGACCTCGAGGCGAAGCTTCGACCACGACCGTCTTCAGCTACAGCAGAAGATAGACGCGCTCGGCGAGGCAACCCAGTGCTCAACCCGAGCCCGCCGCCGCGGCAGCACGCCCGCGACGTCCACCAGAGGATCGTCAACGACGAAGGTGGCGAGCAACCTCCCGTCTTCCAGCGTGCGAGCCAGAACGTCGCAGCCGCGGCCCTGCTCCTCCGAGCAATGCCGGAACCTTCCACCTCGAAGGGCGTCACATCCGCGGCGAGGTGCGGGGGGCTCACGAGACCGGGCCGCAGTCCGGCCCCAGGCGAGAGCTCGGCCTCACGCCTTCACACTCGGAAGGGTGAGACCCCGAGGGTGCACCCGGAGGGAGGCCAAGCCTCAGTCCACCAGGACCCCTTCTTTGCGAAGACCAGCTCGCGAGCACATCCAGACAACCGCGGCGGCCTCGGCGGCGGCGACAGCGCAACATCGTGAGGGAGGCAAGGGCGCGGGACCAACGCGATCGCCCGGCCCGCAGGGGTGGCCAGCGGCAGCGACGATGACCGGTGGTGACGCCCGAGCCCCCTGGGGCCTCGTGCCTTTTAGCCGGGAGATCCGCGGCGCCAGTTCCCCCTTCGGTTCCGCCAGCCCGCCAACCTCGCCAAGTACTCGGGAGAAACGAACCCCGAGTGCGGCTCAACGACTACCGCTTTGGCTTGCCAGCTGGGCGGGGCGGACGACGACAGGCTCATCATCCGCAACCTTCCTCTTCATCTGGGCGACGCCGCTCGGGCCTGGCTGGAGCACCTTCCCGCCCGCACAATCTATGACTGGGGCGATCTCGTTAAGGTCTTCGTGAGGGAACTTCCGAGGGGCACATACGTGCGCCCTAGGAACTCACAGGATCTCCGCACGCCGCCCGAAGCCCGACGAGTCACTCCCGCGACATCATCCGCCCGCTTCTCCAAGAAGTGCACCGAGCTGCCTAACGTGGCCGGCGCCGCCATTATCAGCGCGTTCCTAGACGGGACAACCTGCAAGGAGCTGGTCCACGAGCTGGGCCGGAAGATGCCCTCCACCGCCAACGAGCTGTTCGAGGTGGCCACGAACTTCGCCTCCGGCGAGGAAGCGGTGGGGGCCATCTTCCGCGGTGCCAGCAACAAGGGGAAGCAGAAGGATGAAGGGGCCGACGCAGCAGCGACCCGTAGCCAGAAGAAGAACAAGAGGGGCAAGCGGAGGAGCAGGCATGGCAAGAACGAGGAGGATTCTGAGGATGACTTCGTCGCAGCGGCCGACCGCAAGACACCCCGAGGCCCCCCGGGGCCCGGGGCGTTCGACGACATGCTCAAGAAGCCATGCCCCTTCCACAAGTTCCCCGTCAAGCACACCATGGGGGAGTGTGACTTGGCCTGCCGCTTCGACCAGAAACTCCCCCCGCCCGAGGACAAGAGGAAGAAGGAGAAGGAGGATGAAGGCAAGGGTGACGGGTTCCCGGAGGTCCACGATGTCTTCATGGTCATCAGAGGTCTCCCGGCGAACCTCTTCCCGCGCCAGATCAAGCGCGAGCGCCGAGAGGTGTTCTCGGTATGCCCCGCCATGCCACAGTACCTGCCATGGTCGGCCGACGCCATCACCTATGGCATCGACGACCACCCGCTCTACGTGCCGAACCCTGGGAGGTACCCGCTCATGGTGGACCCCGTCGTCGGCAATGTCCGGCTCACGAAGATGCTGATGGATGGCGGCAGCGCCCTCAACATTCTCTACTCCGAAACCCTCAGCCTGCTGGGGATGGAGCGTCCGCACCTCCGACCCTCCAACTCCCCCTTTCAGGGCATCGTGCCAGGCAAGCGTGCATGGCCCCTCGGGCAAATCGATCTCCCCGTTGTCTTCCGAACGCCGTCGAACTACCGTAAGGAGGTCATCACCTTCGACGTGGTTGACTTCCGAGGAACCTATCATGGCATCCTTGGACGTCCCGCGTACGCGAAGTTCATGGCGGTCCCCAACTACACATATCTCCTCCTCAAGATGCCGGGCCCCAACGGCATCATTACCGTTGGCTCCTCCTACGAGCACGCGTTCAACTGCAACGTAGAGGCCATCGAGCATGCCGAGGCCATGGCCGTCTCCGAGGCCCTCGACTCCAAGCGCCACGCCGGCACCTTCGAGCCGTCCGATGGGGTGAGGGAGGCCCCGCTTGACCCCTCCACCTCGTCCGGCAAAACGGTGAAGATCTCCGACTCCCTCGACCCTAAATAGGAAGCCGTGCTCGTCGACTTTCTCCGCGCGAACATCGACATCTTCGCGTGGAGTCCCTCGGACATGCCAGGCATTCCGAGGGATGTCGCGGAGCACTCCCTTGATATCCGGGCCGGGTCCAGACCGGTGAAGCAGCGTCTGCGCCGATTCGACGAGGAAAAGCGCAGGGCCATCGGCGAGGAGGTGAACAAGCTTTTGGCGGCCGGGTTCATCAAGGAGGTGTTCCACCCTGAGTGGTTATCTAATCCTGTACTGGTTAGGAAAAAGAGTGGGAAATAGAGGATGTGTGTAGACTATACTAGTTTAAATAAAGCATGTTCGAAAGTCCCTTTTCCCTTACCACGTATCGATCAGATAGTCGACTCCACCTTGGGGTGTGAGCTTTTATCCTTCCTTGATGCTTACTCCGGCTACCACCAAATAAAGATGAAGGAGTCCGACCAGCTCGCGACGTCCTTCATCACCCCCTTTGGCATTTACTGCTACGTGACGATGCCCTTCGGGCTCAGGAACGCAGGGGCCACGTATCAGCGGTGCATGCTGGGCGTTTTCGGTGACCACATCGGCGAAACCGTAGAGGCCTACGTCGACGACATCATGGTCAAGACCAAGGAGGCCGACGACCTCATCTCTGACCTCGAGGTCACTTTTCAGTGCCTCAAGGCCAAGAGCGTCAAACTCAACCCCGAGAAGTGCGTCTTCGGGGTCCCCGAGGCATGCTCCTCGGGTTCATCGTCTCCAAACGCGGCATCGAGCCCAACCCGGAGAAGGTGACTGCGGTGACGAGCATGGGGCCGATCAAGGACCTGAAGGGCGTACCGCGAGTCATGGGCTGTCTGGCGGCTCTTAGCCACTTCATCTCACGGCTTGGTGAGAAGGGCCTGCCCCTATATCGCCTCCTGAGAAAGTCCGAGCGCTTCTCATGGACCTCCGAGGCCCAAGAGGCCCTCGACAAGCTCAAAGCTGCCCTCACCAGCGCCCCGATCCTCGTCCCACCAAATTAAAGGTGAGCCCCTCCTCTTGTACGTTGCCGCAACGACGCAGGGGTCGGCCCAGCGGCCATCGTCGCCGAGAGGCCGGAGGAGGGCCACACCCCTGCCGGTCCGCAGGCCGCCTACTTCATCGGCGAGGTGTTGTCCGAGACCAAGATCCGCTACCCACGCATCCGAAGCGCTCTGGCGGTGGTTCCGACTCGGGCGCAAGCTCCGGCACTACTTCGACGCCCACCCCGTGTGATGGTGATCTCCTCCTTCCCGTTGGGAGAAATCCTCCAGAATCGGGAGGTCTCGGGGCGGGTCGCCAAGTGGTCCGTTGAGCTCATGGGAGAGGCCCTCTCCTACGCGCCAAGGAAGGCCATCAAGTCTCAGGTCTTGGCCGACTTCCTCGCGGAGTGGGCCCGACACTCGCCTACCACCACCCCAAATTTCAAAGGCGGAATGCCGGGGCGATGTACTTCAATGGGTCCCTCGATGAAGACAGGGGGGCGGCGCCTCCTCCTCTTCATCTCCCCTCGGAGTGCATATGCGGTACGTAATCCGTCTTCACTTCCCAGCGTCGAACAACATGGCGGAGTACGAGGGCCTCCTCAACGGATTGAGGATCACCGTCGAGCTCGGCGTCAAGCACCTCGATGTCCGAGGAGACTCGCAGCTCATCATCGACCAAGTCATGAAGAACTCAAGCTGCCACGACCCCAAGATGGACGCGTACTGCAAGGCGGTGCGCGCCCTGGAGGACAATTTTGACGGCCTCGAACTCAACCACGTCGTCCCGGAGGCACAACGAAGCCGCCGACGAACTCCGCCAAAATCGCCAATCGGAAGAACCCCTGTTCCCCCGACGTCTTCACCAAGGACCTCGCAGCTCCCTCCGTCGCTCTCGGCAGTGTGAGAAAGCCTCGGGAAATCGCTCCGACCCCCCCGGGGGCTGGGAAGACGTCCGAGGCCCATTCTGCGTCCAAGGCCCCTTCGGCTTCCAAGACGTCCTCGGCATCGAGTGCCGAGGTCATGGAGATCGACGGAGGGGGGACCCGCAGGCCGAGCCCAAGCCGGCATCGGAGGAAGCCATACCTCGACTGGATCGTCGAGGCGTTCTCCCCGGGACTTCAACCAAGCCAGGCGCATCGCGAGAAGAGCGAAGTCCTTCGTCATTATCAAGGACGAGCTCTACAAGCGAAGCCCCCTCGGGGTCCTGCAGCGATGCATCACGGTCGAGGAAGGCCTCGCCCTCGTCCGCAAGATCCACGCCGGTGCATGTGGCCACCACGCCGCTCCTCGCTCCCTCGTCGGCAGCGCCTTCCGACAGGGGTTCTACTGGCCGACCGCGGTCGCTGACGCGACTGAGGTGGTACGCACCTGTGAAGGGTGCCAGTACTACGCTCATCAGACGCACCTGCCGGCTCAGGCCCTCCAAACCATCCCAATCACATGGCCATTTGCCGTGTGGGGTTTGGACTGGTGGGACCCCTCAAGAAGGCGCCCGGGGGATTCACCCACTTGCTCATCGCCATCGACAAGTTTTCCAAGTGGATCGAGGCGCGCCCTATCACCAACATTCGGTCCGAGCAGGCGGTGCTCTTCTTCACCGACATCATCCACCGTTTTGGAGTCCCGAACTCCATCATCACCGACCACGGCACCCACCCGGTTCACGGGGCGAAGTTCCGAACTTCGCAACAAACACCCGGATACGCATCGTCGGCCCTCGCCTTGCGCACCCCCGCACGAAGCGGGCAAGTAGAGCGGGCCAACGGGATGATACTTTGCAAGGGCTCAAGCCTCGGATCTTCAACAGGCTCGACAAGTTCGGCAAAAGATGGCTCGAGGAGCTCCCGTCGGTCTTCTGGAGCCTCAGGACAACGACTAGCTGGGCCACGGGGTTCACGCCTTTCTTCCTGGTGTACGGCGCCGAAGCCATCCTACCAACTGACCTAGAGTTCGGATCTCCGAGGCTCAAGGCCTACGACGAGGCATGCAACCAGGCGGCTCGGGAGGATTCGCTGGACATGCTCGAGGAAGCCAGGGACGCTGCCCTTCTACACTCGGCAAGATACCAGCAGTCCCTCCGACGCTACCACGACCGACGAGTCCGGGCCCGAGACCTCAAGGAAGGCGATCTGGTGTTCCGTCTCCGCCAGGACAACAGAGGACGCCACAAGCTCACGCCGCCTTGGGAAGGGCCCTTCATCATCGCCGAAGTCCTCAAGCCGGGCACGTACAAGCTCGCCAACGAGGCCGGAGAAGTCCTCAACAACGCCTGGAACATCCAACAGCTACGTCGCTTCTACCCTTAGAATTTCCAAGCATTATACATAATGCCTTGTATCTTTCGCTAAAGAAAACCTAAGTCCTTGGGCGTTTTTCCAAGTCACACCATTTTGTCCTCGGTAGGGCTCAGTGAGACTTGGTTTTGACTCATCAAAACCAAACCTCCCTCGGGCGCTAGAAAGGGGGGAACCCCCTCCCGGAGAGTGTTGGTATTTCTTATGCACAATTAAAATATGAAGGATTCCGCAAGCGCCTGTAATTACCATTGTAGCATTTTACCTGAGTATTCCGTATCGTTATTTATATTTTACCACTGGGAAACAATGGCTAAAGACATTGATAGTTCACCATTATGTATCTACTAACTAGTATACCAACTAGACCTAAGCAGGGGGTAAGTGGTAAATGATAAGAGTTATGCATAATATCACACACGAGGGAGAATCCTATAATATATAGTCAACTAACTTGAGAGGACTAAGGGAGAGTTCAAGGTTCCTATGTACTTCTCTATTACTGGGTTCTATTCTAGTTGACACTAGAATGTAACTAATGCATGGGTAAGTATAGCACACACAATAGCACTTCTGCAAAGCAGTACCTTTCCAACTCTCGAATAAGACTGGAAGAAGGTAGTTGGGGAAGGCTGCCAAAAGCCCTACGAAACACCAATCCCGACGTGGTGGAATACGAAAGGCCACATAGAGTCACACCCCTATGGGCTACCACAACTAACCGTAAGAATTGGGCGCAACCTCGGGTAACCTAAAGTCTAGACACCTTGTCTACACTATCGATTACTACTCTAGCTACACGTAATAACTAGAGCACCTAATACAAACGGAGATCCTATGCTAAGATGCAATAACTACACTAACCATACAAGTAAGGCATAGAAGTAAATAGAGAAGATAAATATACTAAAGCATAAGTGTTGCAAATATAAGATACAAAGATATACCAGACCTCCAACGCTCCACGGCGAGATCCAGAATGAAGTCTCTCAACCCTAGCTCTCAAGTCACTAAACTATTACATTGAAGAGTCTAGCCCTAATCTCTCTGGTGTGTTGATCTCCATGAGAGTATGATCCTTACAAGGGACGCCTCTCGAATGGATCCCAACGAATAATGAATTAGGGTTTCAGGGGATGCCTCCCCCCTGGGGTCTAGGGCTCCTTTTATAGCCCGGTGGGATGAACGTGAGCCCTTGGATCAAACCGACTTTGGCGGACGGCTGAGATTGAAACCCTAAGGCGGTGGAGCAACCTGGATGAAGCGGGCCACGAATGGGCCAGGGCCCAGACCGGCCGGTCTGGCCTGGTGACCGTTTCCCCTCCGCTTGGGCGTGGTGTCTTATCGCGTCTTCTAGAGTCTTCTAGTGCAGCCCCCGCGGTGGAATTCATATCTTTTCATCTAGAACTCCGAAAAGGGTAAATGATATGTCCCTTTCGATCGTCTTGACGAGCTCTTCGCAATGGTGCATTCCAATTCATCATTTGAGGTGGTTGTAATCTGTCATATTGGTCCTTTTTGATAGCTTTTCCAGTATGTACCTGTAGAAACATAGATTCACCAAAACTCGTGGAACTCGTTAGATCAAAACCCTATACCTATGCTCTGTGGTTCATTTCATATCAAGTTTGATGATTATTGATGGGTTATAATTGACATTAGTGACCGTCAACAAGTTCCCCCAAGCTTAACCTTTGCTAGTCCCTTAGCAAAGCTAAACTTAGAAACAGATATAGATGTTCGTAATTCTTAGAGCATTATCGCAACCTCGAAGTAACTCCTCAAGAGCATACCTGCATTCAGACAAAAATTCTCCTCCAAGCTTAAGTAATAACCGAGCTGACTTTCAAACTTACTCATGTTACCTTTGACTATGGGGCTTATCAGCTCTTCCTTGGGCCTTGAGTACTTGATAGACAGAAAGATCCCACCCAAGCACTATGTCTCAAGCTCTTCGCTCAACTATTATTCTGGAGTTTTTTAGAGGTTTTCAAATAAAACTCAGAGCTTCCCATGTATGACACTCTCAAGTCTCACAATATTTGTGGTATTTGTGGATTCTCACCAAGGCAGTAATGATGGTTGCCTTTCTTTTCATCCTATAGCTAAAGCTTATGTGGAGCTCATAGGTAAGGAGAAAACTTGAAAGAGCAAACTTGCAATGCATGTGTTGTTAAGTCAAACAATAGATCCATGGAGAAACGAGTCATGCAATCGAATCAAGATGTATATGGATGGATGAATATGGTGGATATATGGTGGAACCTAATTCTACTCAGCTCCTTGGATGCTTCTCTCTCCTTTTGAACAATGAAAAACTGGCCAGAGGTTATGAGCTATCTTTCTTCTTTTTTTCTTTTTCTCAGGGAGTTGAGCATCTACAAACCCATTATTTTGCAATGGAACACTTGTCCATCTTTTTTTCTTCTCCCCTTTTCTCTCTTATTTTTTTTATTTTTAAATATCTTTTTGCATAGCTCATAGCACTCCTTTTGGCACTTAGGGATTTAGAGAGATAGCAATAGGAACCTGGAGCATTTATTGGGTGGCTGCCTAATAGAATATTTTTGGTGTTCTCTCCTAGTGTAGGAGAAAATAATTTTTGAATGGATGTAGGTGAAATGGCATGTTGTTGCGCCTACTCCAAAGTGTAAGTAGTGCATATGGAGGTGGATCTTGATTCAAGAGCATGACAAATTTCTCACTAGGGTCACAACGGTTGACAAAACTCAATGCATGACAAGCAAAGATGTATGTGAAAGTTTAACTAGCCTATCTCATCATGCTTTGGCTCGTGGGAATGTAAGCTTTATCATATAGGAACTCATCATGTTTTTGTATTTTTCAAAAAAGTAAATCTCCGAAACTCTAGTGTCACTTAGAACAAGATAGATATTAGCTCAGACTTTCTCAATCTTATCTATCGGTACCTAGACTTAGTTCAAGCATATGCAACCCACAAGTTTTAGGCTCAGAGTAAATCTTCATGTCAAAACAATTAGAGCTAAAACTTGGGAAAACTTATGTCTAAACTCTAGGTATTTTAAAGGTGTTTTAACAGAGCAGCTTATCATCATTTCAGATCATCTCAAGAGCTTCCTTTTTATTGACAAACATTTTTATTTGGTTTTTTATTTTTTCAAGACTCATACTAAAACTCGAAAGACTCTAAGGACTCTAAAAAGCATGGACCTTCATGTGCCCATATATTTTTGGTATTTTTTATTTTTATGACTGACTCAATAATCACGTAGGTACACTTACCTGGGTACCTAGGGGATGCCTTCCCCCAAGCTGGTCGTTGTCGTGGTTGAGCATTGAAGCCGAAAGCAGTCCTCTCGATGGAGCTCATGCTTGTAAGAGCTGGTGTAGCCGGGAACCTTCATCTCATCCAACAAGAAGTTGCTTCCCTTACACAGTGATTAGCTGTGTGTTGGGAAGGTGTACTTCGAGTGATGTAGGTGATGGTTCCTAGGTGGACTAGCTCTTAGAGTTATCCTGCAGTAAACATCTCACAAAACACCAAAACTCGTGGAATGGATTAGGATAAACACTTAGTGGTTAGCCGTTTCGTGGACTGGTTGTTGTGAGAGGTTTTTTCAAAGGTTGTTACAGTTCATACAGTGCCGCAAGATGCTCAATATTTATTTTTGGATTTTCTTTTTTATCGAACAGAAAGGAAATATGCATGCTACTTTTTATTTTATTTTTTAGGCCACCACAAAGAACACTCCTTTAGTTTGCACTATAGGGATGTCACATGGGGCTTTGAGTTTTTAGATGCAAAATGGATATATTTTTTTCCTTTTTTTAATGCAGTGCTAGTGCGTAAGAGTAAACATGCTAAACAATAATTGATGCAATGCAAGAAAGTAAATATGGATAACTACCGACTTACCTTTCGGCGAGGGTTCAGTGGTTTTAAGTCTACCGAACCAGACTTCTCCTTTGTAGGTTTCTTGGATGAGTGCCTCGTTTGATGATGGAGATGAAGGACTGGATGATTATACTTTCTCGTGCCAAACTTATTAGAATCTTGGATTTGATATTGGTTGGATAGGTTCATCCTCCTTGTTCATCCATCTTATTCTTTTGAGGTTGATTCCTTTAGTGTTTCGTTGATCGAGGCTCCTCGTTGACAATATTTACCTTGACCTATTTTGCTCCATCTGATCCAGGAGATGAGAACACAGACGGTTGCACTTTCTTCTATCAACCTTTCTTGATCTTCACTAATTTTGGGTTGATGAGTTGATGTCCATTGGAGCTTCAATCTTGAGTTCCTCTTTGAGTTTCTTTGTAGTTCTTCCATCAACGATGAATGTGTCTTCAATGTGCAAAGTTATTAGAGTTCATCATATGCCTTGCTTCATCTCCAAATTGATTTCATCTCTTGACTTACCCAGATTAGATTTAGAGTTTCCTGCGGGGGTTAATCTAACAAAATATCTAGTGTCTACTATAGCATACTTTCAGTTCAAGAACCAACCTAGACACCGCGTCTAATTTGATTCAGGAAGGCATTTTAACCTAAGCACCACGCTTAATTTAAAAGTCTTTGGAAGTAGGATTAGCACTTCTAAACTAAGCACCATGCTTAATTTAAAAGATGTATGATCATACTCCAAACCTTAAGCATACTATAGCAAGCACAGGTAGCATGAGAGCATATAGTGATTTATTCAAGTAGAGATGAAAGCATGATCATGTATGGTGAGAATATTTTTTTATTTTTATGTAGAGATGCAAGTGATATGCATGTTTGCATGGAACTAAACATGCTGTGGATGTGATATGAGATGGAATAAATGCATGGATTAATCAAAGTAAACATGCGAGTGGAATGCAACAGGGATAACTACTCATCAAATTAAAGTCTATGAGCAAGACTTTCTCACCTTTCTTGATCATACTTACCATGACTCACAATGGACTCTGTGAGTAGTGTAGCATCTTTGTTCGTCACACATAATGAGATTTGAGTTCTTGTGACGATTATCTTTTTCTCCAATCTACACATGGTTAGAATAATATATATGTTTATACATACCTGTGAGATGGCAGGGTTCCATTGTTGATGGTTCATGAATGTTCATGCACCCTGGATTCTTTAACATCTCCCTTGTCTTATTCATTTGGAATTTCGCCAGAAGGTTGAACACTTGATTTCCTGCTTATTCCACAACTCAACAAACACAAGGGTAATCCTACTAAAGCTAGTGGTACACTAAGTTAGCAGATATCAAGATCAATATCAAAATCTTTACGCCAATTGTTTCCCCAGCAACGGAGCCAAAAATGCTTGTTGGTATTTCTTATGCACAATTAAAATATGAAGGATTCCGCAAGCGCACAGAATTACCATTGTAGCATTTTACCGGGAGTATTCCAGGTATCGTTATTTATATTTTACCACTGGGAAACAATGGCTAAAGACATTGATAGTTCACCATCATGTATCTACTAACTAGTATACCAACTAGACCTAAGCAGGGGTAAGTGGTAAATGATAAGAGTTATGCATAATATCACACACAGAGGAGAATCCTATAATATATAGTCAACTAACTTGAGAGGACTAAGGGAGAGTTCAAGGTTCCTATGTACTTCTCTATTACTCGGGTTCTATTCTAGTTGACACTAGAATGTAACTAATGCATGGGTAAGTATAGCACACACACAATAGCACTTCGGGGCAGCAGTACCTTTCCAACTCTCGAATAAGACTGGAAAGAAGGTAGTTGGGGAAGGCTGCCAAAAGCCCTACGAAACACCAATCCCGACGTGGTGGAATACGAAGGCCACATAGAGCTGTCACCCCTATGGGCTACCACAACTAACCGTAAAAATTGGGCGCAACCTCAGATAACCTATAGTCTAGACACCATGTCTACACTATCGATTACTACTCTAGCTACACGTAATAACTAGAGCACCTAATTCAGGCGGGGATCCTATGCTAAGATGCAATAACTACACTAACCATACAAGTAAGGCATAGAAGTAAATAGAGAAGATAAATATACTAAAGCATAAGTGTTGCAAAGATAAGATACAAAGATATACCAGACCTCCAACGCTCCACGGCGAGATCCGGAACGAAGTCTCTCAACCCTAGCTCTCAAGTCACTAAACTATTACATTGAAGAGTCTAGCCCTAATCTCCCTGGTGTGTTGATCTCCATGAGAGTATGATCCTTACAAGGGACGCCTCTCGAATGGATCCCAACGAATAATGAATTAGGGTTTCAGGGGATGCCTCCCCCCTGGGGTCTGGGGCTCCTTTTATAGCCCGGTGGGATGAACGTGAGCCCTTAGATCAAACCGACTTTGGCGGAGGCTGAGATTGAGCAACCTGGACGAAGCGGGCCACGAATGGGCCAGGGCCCAGACCGGCCGGTCCAGGCCCAGACTGGCCGGTCTGGCCTGGTGACCGTTTTCCCTCCGCTTCGGCGTGGTGTCTTCTCGCGTCTTCTAGAGTCTTCTAGTGCAGCCCTCGCGGTGGAATTCATATCTTTTCATCTAGAACTCCGAAAAGGGTAAATAATACGTCCGTTTCGATCGTCTCGACGAGCTCTTCGTAATGGTGCATTCCAATTCATCATTTGAGGTGGTTGTAATCTGTCATATTGGTCCTTTTTGATAGCTTTTCCAGTATGTACCTGTAGAAACATAGATTCACCAAAACTCGTGGAACTCGTTAGATCAAAACCCTATACCTATGCTCTGTGGTTCATTTCATGTCAAGTTTGATGATTATTGATGGGTTATAATTGACATTAGTGACTGTCAACAGAGAGCACCCCTCGAAAAACCTTTTTTTGCTTTCCTGGCTATTTTTCGTATACTCTACGTTCCCGAAAGGCTCGCGTACTTAGGAAAAGGCACGGCTGATATCATCCCGAGGCTGAGGATGGCCGAGCCGCGAGGCTACCTACGCCCGAGCGCTACGATGCCTCCGCTCGCTGCCCTTAGACAAAGGAAGATATCATCCCGAGGCTGAGGATGGCCGAGCCGCGAGGCTACCTACGCCCGAGCGCTACGGTGCCTCCGCTTGCTGCCCTCAGACAAAGGATGACCCCAAGTGCCGCGAGGAGGTCGCTCGATTACGAAAGGGCAACGGGGCCGAGACAACTACTCGCGCAGTCCCTACCTTCGGTTAAAGAGCAGCCCTCGGCTGCGAGGCATCCTCGCAAGACTAAGTAGCGAGTACAAAATGAAGGGAAATGCAAGAGATAACGAAAAAGCTAGTACGTAGCATAAAAGCCTCGGCGGGCGAGTCATACAAAGTGTTTCATAAACACACACCGACACAAGTTTTCTATTTACATGGGCACTTCGGGCCCGGCTTGCGAGATCTGAGGGGGGCCACGGGCCACCGGCCTCTCGGCGGCGTCCACGACCTCGGGGCCTCGGGCTGCGGCGCTCGCGGCCTCGGCGTCCCGGCGCCAGGGTCCACGGCGGAGCGGCCACAACCTCAACATCCCGCGGCCTCGGCGTCGCCCGGCTTCCTCGGGAGGAGGTGGAGGGCGGCGGCGGCGAATGGCCACCAACGGCGGGGGGGGCCCTTCGCCTCGGCCTCCCGCGGCGAGTTGGGCCAGCACATCGCCCTCGCGTCCCATCTCCTCCTCCGCCCGCGACAAGCCCCTCGGCGTCCGGGGAGGTCGAGCCCCAGTAATGAGACATGGTCAGCGCGGCGTATGGGACACGCGGACTAGGAGGCCTCCCGGGCGCGCGCCTCCACCAGCTGCGGTACCGTCGCCCGGCCGCGTCGCCAAGTTTCTGCCGCCCGGCATCCTCACGCCTCTACCGCGGCACAGACGGCCGTGGCCTCCGCGTCGAGGGCCTCAGCTCGCCCTGCGCCGAGTTGTAAGCGGCCTGCGGCGGAGGCTCTCTCCTCAACTTTGTCGCCTGTCCTCTTTGTGCAAGAACCCGGGGCTCTCGGGCGATGCTTAACTACGAGCACGAGGAGCGGTCACGAGTCTTACCTCGTAGCTGGCCGCGAAGGGTCTCGTTTTCGCCGATCCCCTGCATGACCGCGTCCTTCAGCTTGGAATACTCCTCAGCCAGCATGACGTGCTCAGCCTAGGAGGCTTCCAGCTTCTCGGACAGGGACTTGATGGCGTCCACCGAGCGCGAGGCTTCGGCGACCATCGCCTCCTTCTCGGCCCAGAGCTGGTCGAGGCTTCTGGCGTGGCCCGCCGCAATCTCCCGGGCGAGGGTGGCGTCCTCGCGCGCCGTCGAGGCCTCGGTCTGCAGCTGGGAGACGAGAAGACGGAGCTTCTCGAACTCGGCGTCCCTCTCCGACACGGTCGTCGTCCAGCTCGGCAACCCGGGCCCCTCGCTGAAGGTACCGGGTCGTGAAAGGCGGGGCCGACGCGCGGAGGAGGTCCGACTTCCCGCTCGATGTCTGCGCCAAATCCTGCAACACACGTTCTCTTGCCGGTCAGTCACCAGGAAGAGGCTACCGGGAAGCAAGAGGGCTAGAAAGTCACCAACCCAAAGCAGGGGGAGCTCCTGGCATAGCCCCGACACGATGGTCCCGGGCGGCCTCCTCGTGAGCGGGTCGGCGACCGCGTCACGCTCACCTAGGCCCGCACCTCCTCGGCATCGTCTGGCGCAAAGGCCCCCTGCTGCTCCAGAGCCCCCCAGGATGGCTGGCTCCTGGTCTCGCTGGGCTCCACGGGCGGACGGCTCTCGCTGGGCGCGCCAGCCGAGGCCGCGGCACCCATGGTGGGCACCTCCATCACCGCGCCTCCTCGGCTCCACCCTCGGCCGAGGTGGCTTCCGCCTCGGACGCCACGACTTGGCCGGGGAGCCGAGGCCGGCTCGCCTCGGTCATGCAGCGTCGGCGGCAACCGCCACCCTCCTCCACCGTCACCTCTGCCGACACCGAGGATTCTACCCCGGCCGACACGGCCAGGGATCACCACGTCGTCCTCCTCGCCAGGCGCCTCCGCCGTGCAGCCGGCGGCCGGCGGCCCCGCCGGCCAGATGGCGCCCGCGATCGCGCCCTCGGTTCCCCAGCGGACGCCCGCGCCGCCTCCTCTCCTCCTCCGCCGAAGGCTGCTCCACGGTGGATAGCACCTCGGCGGCCTTCTCCCTCTCCTCTGTCTCGGCCGCCGTGCGGCAGGCGGAACAAGGCTCGCGCTCCCGGCCCCCCCCTTAGGCTGCTTCCGGGGCGAGTGGGCCGCGTCGCCAGCGACCTGGTGCTTTAGGGGCTGTGGATGGGGATGAAGCAAAGTTAGTAGGTGGAGAAAAAGGCGAACATCAAGACCAATGACAAGGTATGAACACCACCTACCCGCGCAATTTAATCTTAGCACCGTGCCGGGACCCTCCCGAGGGAGGGCGTCGGGCGCCCAACCCGGCGCCTTCCCTTCAAAAGCGTCTTGCTGCTGCGGCTCTCCGACCCGCTCCTTGCCGACGCTGGCTGCTGCGGGGGCCGGACCTCGGCGGGGGGGGAGGGCTCGACAACCCCCTTCCCCGAGGCGCCCACGCCTCCCCCCGCCGGGAGACGTCCCCTAGGGCGTCAGCAGCCCCCCAAGTCCGGCAATTCCGGCGGCCCTTCCGGGTGCCTGCGCCGTTGTTGGTATCTATTAATGCCTCTTGAATAATTCCGCAAGTGCACGGATACGTTGTAGCACTTCACCGGATAAGTATACCCAGTTTTAATATCGAACCCAAAGGAAGATGTGTGAGGGTCTTCTAAACTACACTTAACCACTGAGTAGCAAACAAGGCTGTAGGAGGTAGGGATATAGAGGGGACAACTAGGGCTTCTAGTTCAGGCTCAAGCAAATTATGATTAAAATGTTTCACTAGGGAGTTGGATAGGATAAGCACAGACAAAACTATACTTAACTACCAACTATTCTCCTGCTAGCCTACTGACGGGATAGTGGAATAAGTATGATTCAACGGAGCTATAAGTCACCTCCGTGAGCTACCACCAAATCCGGACAATAGGGTACATCTACGAGCAATGGAGTCTAAGCACCACGCTTACACTACGAATACTACTCGAACCCAAGAGCTACAAGGATTAAAGTACTCAAAAGAGTCGTAAACTAGCAAAACAGAATAAGCAATGTTACTTACTTGAACACAGAAGTTGATTCCCAAGTAGTCTCAGATACAAGCCGTAGAGGTAGCACCGACAGGCCGATACTCCTCTAAAACTTTCTCTTTAAACTCTATTTCTCTCCCTCTGAAGAACTAGCTTCTAAAGGTATAGAACTAGCTCTCTCTTGGAATACTAACTCGAGAGGTCATCCATTCAAGGGACACCTTCGAGAATCCTAATTAGGTTTTCTAGCTAAACCTCTTCTCTGGATTCTTGGATTCTCCTCTTTGGGGGGGGTGTGCCTCTCCTTTTATAGCCCTGGCGAATCAACGTGAGCCCTTGGATCAAACCGACCTTGACGGAGGGTGGAGATCATTCCTCAAAGGCGGTGGAGTAAACCCGGGCGAACCGAGGCACAAACCGGAGCGGCCCCCTGCACCGGCCGGTCGGGGCCGAACCGGCCGGTCTGGCTGGCCGCCCCCTGCCCCTGGCTCGGTGTGGTGCCTTCTTCGTCTCTTACGGAATGTTTACGTGTTGCCGTGGCGTCCATTCCGGTATTCTATGTTGCGGTGTAGCTCAAAAGTGTATCTTTTCCAGTGTTTACCTGCAAAATCATTGATTCACCAAAACTCATAGAATTCGTTAGTTAAAGCCCTACTCTAGGTAGATAGATTGCTTTTATATCATTTTGGAAGATTAGTTGACGGTTGGATTTGATCATTAAGGACCGTCAACAGCCGTCGACGAGCTGCCGCCCGCCCGGACGGCCGACGTCACCTCTAGGGGATCCAACCCCGTGCAATGGCTCGGCTCATCCTCATCCCATTTGATGAGGACATCCTCCACTATTACCCGGCAAAAGACGCAACAATGGGCCAAGTGGCCCAGGTTGTAGTCGGGGCGGCGACCGTGTGAGCCTCTAAATAATCCCACCTTGCTTAGCTTGGGAGGAGAAAGTCACCTTAAAAAGGGAGAGCCACCCTTCCCCATCGGACTAGTCTTTTTGGGGCGATTGGGCCTTTTTCGGAAGGGGTGCGCCGGTGCGGTGCTAAGATTGCCGAGGCGCAACAAGAGGCCCTAGTGGCGTTGTAGCCGGATCGGTGCGTCGTAATTTCGGCTGTCGGTGCTAAGATTGCTGGATTCAGGGAATCCGGATCGGTGTGTCGGGCTTTTCATCCAACCCCACCTGGGCGGATGCATCACCATTCCTCCTCGCCGTCGTCGTCATCATCACCATATTCGGTGGTCTCCGACGGCGTGTCCTCCCGGGGGAGGTTCTCCCTGTTCTAGCCAGAAGCGCCTCGAGCCGGGTCCTCCTTCTCCTTCCTTGTATGTTCGCGCCCGATTACTCTCCTTCTTCTTCTTGTCCGCCTCCGCGCGGTCGCGGTTGGCCTTCTTCTCTGCGGCGATTGGGGGCTTCGATTTGCTCAGCTTCTCCGCGACCCCCTGCAAGCGCGGTGACCGAGGTTAACGTGGGAAGGAGAAGAAGAACGGAGCGCACGTCGGAGCGGAGGGGCGAGCTTTACTGCATCGATGTGGTCCCTGTCCGGCCGCATCGGGATCTTGAGCAACAGCGAGTGCTCCACCGACGCCGCCTGCTTCGTCCGCTCGAGGACCTCGGCGTAGCCCAGGTCCTCGGCCGCCATCCGAGTGCCCTCCCGGGCGTTGTCGGGCCGATGTCAAATAAGGGCATCGCCCGATGCATGAGCGGCAGCACGCTTGTAGGAAGGCGGCGATCACCGCCGGCGTGCCCGGACCCCGCCTTGGTCCGCGCCCAAGGCGGTGAATACCCTCTTCAGCGGGGTCTCCTTCTCGACGATCAACTCCTTCCGCCACGACGGCGGCTCAGATGTGAACACCTTTCCGGTGTAGGCGGGCAGGTGCTCGTGGTCGTTGCGGAGGGGGGAACCACTTCTTTGTGCCCGGCCTCTGGTTCGAGGTGGCGAAGCCGGCCAGGGATATACTCCCGCGGTGCTTGGACCCCGCGGCGGCGTGCAGTACCGGCGGCCCCGCAGCCAGCCTCTTCCCCTTCTCCTTCTCCTTCTCCTTCCCCTTCTCCTTCTACTGCCCCGGCGGAGATTTCAGAAAAAAGGTGGCCTCGAAAAAGTAAAGCCCACGAGGTCCCAGTGGGCGTCGGCCTTGGGGTAGCCCTCGCCTGGCGCCACGAACCCAGCGGGATGGGAGATGCGGTTGGGGGGCGAGATTGTGGAGCTCAGGCCGTAATGCTCGGGGAGTGCGCGGAGGAAGCGCCCACCGGCATCGAACCCGCGCTCGTGGGCGCCGTGAAGCTCACAGCGTACCCGACCCGGAGGCCGCAGTGCTGGTGATCCGGCGGCGGCCGCGATCCCTCGGCCGCGATGTCGGTCGGGTGCGGAAGAAGCCCCTTCTCCACCAGCCTCCGTCACCGAGCAACGACTTCCGGTCCGCCACGCCCGGCAACGTCGGCCTTAGGGCGCCATGGCATCAGCGGGGACGAGGCGGGAAAACGGCGCGGGAAACTCTCTCCCTCTTTCTCGGTGGGCTCGAGCTCTCTCTGCGGCGGAGGAAGGCAAGGAAAAACTGCAGGCGTGAGAGAAGGCCAGCGGCGCGCGCACAGGTATTTATACCCGGCAGCGCTCCCCCCTTGCTTGCGTTAAATGCATATCGGCCCACGATACGCCTACTCGATTACACACCACGCACACCGGCCGAGCGCCGGCGCGCAGACGGAAGCACCGCCGACTCGGCGCGCGCCATACGTTACCGCAGCGCCCCCCGCAAAGAGATCCGGGCCACGAAGCCGAGCCACGCCACCTTGGCGTGGCCAATAGCGGAAAGCAGCGGCGCCGCACATCACATCCCCAATGGGACCCCGAGCACAGCGCCAAGCGGCAACCGCCACGGCGGGGAAAGTGGAGCCGCCACCGCTTCGCCTTGCGCCTCCGCATCCCGGCCCGGCCGCCTAAAAAGGCGCGCCCACCCCCACGCGGGGGCGAAAAACAGCTTCCTTCTCCTCGAAGGAGCCCGGGGCGGCAACCCATCTACTCTCCCGAGGTACGTAGGCTGGCCCATCTCGGGGTTAAACTGACCACCTCGGGGCAACGAGGAGTCGGGGGCAGCTCGGACGGCCTCATACACAGCTGGCGCCCCGCGTAGGGGGCCGTCCTGCAGCACATCCGAGGCCAGCATGGCGCCAGAGTAGGGGATCCGCGTGGGAGCACCGAGCCCTCGGGACCCTCGGGCGGATTCAGGGACCGAGCCGCCTCGGCCATACAAGTGCGGCTCTTATGAACCCGCGCCTCCGGGCCCCAACCCCTAACCCAGGCAGGGCACGGGCGGTTCACTCGGATCCACCCGTTAACGACTCACCGGACCTAGTCGTGTTCGGCACTCGTCGGCGATAGCACGATGAAGTCCACCCTCCTCCCTGCAGAAGGGATGCTAAGGTGCGTAAAAACTAACGACTAAGTACCGACCAGGTTCCCCTCGTCATTACGAGGGCTCGGGGGCTTCCCCAGCGCGCGAACCGGTTCGGGAAAATGTCCTAAAACCTAACCGAACCCCCGGACGAGGCGGCGGGCACGGGGGGCTCGTGAGCACGAACCTGCATTCGTCCACCAAAACACGCACAAGCCCTCGAAGGAGTCCCCCGGACTCCTCCGAGGCCTCGAAACTACACCCGTAGGTGCGCTTCCCCCCCCACCAGGAAACACGGCTCACGAGACGGCTCCCAAGATAACCTCAAACCACACCGCGCGAGCTAACTGCAAGCCCTCGGACGAGTACTCACACTCTTCCGAGGCCTCGGGGGCTACACCCGCCCAGGGTGCTTCGGCGCACCCTACGGAGCGTGTCGTTAGCAACCGAGGAAGCACGACCTCGGCCTCTGAGCGAGTGCACCCACTCCTTTAGAGGCTCGGGGGCTACTGTCGGGGACCAAAATAGGGGCCCCCTAAAGAAAGCCCAACAAACGCAAAACCAAGCCCAGCAAGTCGCCACTCTTCACCTGGGCCACATCCCCGGGGCGTCGAGGCGGCGGCCAGCGGCCTCAGGCCCATCCGAACTCACCCGCTAATGGCTCGGACGAGAGCCAATTCTCCTTTCGCCCGAGCCCCCAGCCCCCGGGGCCTCGGGGCGGATTCCATTCTCCGCCTCGCCCGAGCCCCCAGTACCCGGGGCCTCCGGCGAGCATCCGTCTTCCGCCTCGCGCCCGAGCCCTCGGCCCGGGCCTCGGGCGGGCGGCGCCACACTTCTGGTCAAACCAGGCCTCGACTTGGCGTATATCCGCGCCCGCCTTCCCACGGTGCTTGTCGAAATGGCGCTATCCCTTGGCGGAGGATGGGAGCCAGTCCCCACACGACTCTCTCACCCGCTTAGGATTACGTTATCCTCCACGGTGGAGGCCATGCACGCCTTGTGGGGGCACTGTGTTGCCTAACCTTTCTGCTAGGTCAAGTCACCGACGCTCCGAGGCAGCGGCGGCCGCCACGCCAAGCGCGGTCACCCAGCTTCATCCTCCGTGCGGGAGTCGGGCCAGGCGGGCGCCCGGTCAAAGCAACAGTTCCTCCCGGGTTTTTCGAGCCGGGATGGGCGGCGATCGCCCCGCGATGGCGGCTCTCCCATTGCCAACCACCCCACGTCTGGCGGGCGGCGCCAAGGCCCTCCGAGCCTCGGAACCGGGGGCGAGTCAAAGCTACTGATGCGCTGCGGGGACGGATACATCTCCCCCGGCCTCTCCATCAACTTCTACAGGGACATCCGCCTCTTCTATTGTCAGGACAGAGGAAGCGACTTCTCGCAGCCACGCCCATGCCCTGCCATGTCAGCAACAGTGCTAGGTCTCACGCCAGGGCCACGACATAAGGATGGCGGCAGGCTCCAAGGCCTCGGGCCAGGAGGGAAGAGCGGCTTCTCACGCACGGTATCTCCTTGTAAGCCTCGGCCACCCCCCTTGCGGCTATAAAAGGGGGCGGCAAGGGCCCATAGACGACATAGACAGACACAAGTCCGATATTGGCACTTCACTCAACCACCACGAGACTTGGGACCCTGTCCCTCCATCACATTGCTTGTACACCCTACCTACGAGCACTTCGGTGCAGGATAATACAAGAACTCCTCACCTCCACTGGACGTAGGGCCTTCTCTTACCCGAACCAGTATAAACCCTTATGTCCATCCTGCACACCATCCGGAGGAGGGAGCACGCACCACAAATTCACTCGTCGGTACTAGGGTCACCAGTTCTAGCACCGACACCATCTTCAGCTTCTATCGGTTGACATGACTGAATAATATTGTTGGTTTTATCTGAATTGTTTTACCAAAATAATTGGCCATTCAATTCAATGCTATTATAGTTGTTTTATGCATCATGAACTGAATTGTCACATGCTATCGGATTCGCAGGTATATCGGTATGTATCCATCTCGTGAAGGGAACCATCTCTCCTTGTTCCTGAAACTGAAAAAGACCAGTGATCTTCCCACTGATACTGCAAACCTTGTAGAACTCACTTTATCCATAAAAGACATGGAAGCTGGCAACCACCGGAAAGGAACAGGTTCGTCTACCCAGAAGGATTTTCTGATGCGCAAGAATCTAGATGCCAAATTACCATTGCATATTTGTAAACTTGTATTTAATTTGTGGGGAAAATCTAGGTCGGTGCCAGTTCTCACGGAAGGCTCGTAGGTGGGGATGGAATAAGTTCATTTCGTTGGAGGATTTCAAGGACTCGTCAAATGGTTATCTCGTCAAAACTAAATGCTGCGTTGAAGCGGAGGTTGCGATCGTCGGTTCCTCCAGGATAGAATCTGGCTGAATCGTAGCTGTTTGAAGGTGGCCATTGTGCGTGTGTGTGTGTAGTGTGTTTGCTTGTTCGTGCCGCAGATACTGAGTTTGTAAAATGCCAGATAATAATGGTTAGGCGGCGTTCAGCCATGAACATATCCTCAGTTTGCCCGTCATGCTTGTTGGTGTAGTTTCATCTAGTGGCAATCGCCATCTGTAGTAGTATGTGAAATTCTTGATCCCGTTTCCAATGAAGAAACCCAACCCAGCAATTCTTCGGTTTCATCCCTTAAAGATGCGTGATTGAAATTCCAGTTTCTGGAGTAAGAAGTAACATGAGGAAAATTGATATATAGTATACGATGTCCTAGAGTTAAAAGAAAAAACAATTGGTAAATCAAACAGAGAGTGTTGGTGTGAACATGCATGCATGGCATGATGTGCATGTAGGGCCAGCGTGTTGGACACGGTTCTGTTTAGGAGCTGGTTTTTTTTTTCATATCTCAGTAAGAGCTTTGCTGAGTTAATTTATTAAAAGAAAAGGAGGGACTGATGAAAAAAAAACACCACACGCACACAAACCAAAAACAGGAGGAAGCAATAAACAAAAGAGCAAAAGGCTATTGCTATCTTTGGAGCCCACCAAGCAGTCACTATTCGTCCAAACTTATAGATCTAGAAAAGTGAGGTTGTATTGTTGTACTTGTTCCTTCATGATGAATGCCAAATGCACATGCCAACATTTGACGTTGTTGGGACGTTTTGGAGGATATATGTCCTGTCTGAAATTTAACAGTTTGGCTTTCGTTCTCCAAATTGTATATAAATTTGATTTCGTGTTGCTATGTTCGCTTTTGTTCTCCACATTGGACATGAATTTAATTTCATATATATTGCCACCATTGACGCCTTGTTCGGATGGCCCTTATAATTCCAACTTTTTCCACTCTCTCTCCATCACATCAATTTCTACCCATATATATGGACCATTAAATGTTAGTAAAAAAAATAACTAATTACACAGTTTAGTTGTAAATCACGAGATGAATCTTTTGAGCCTAGTTGGGCCACGATTGGACAATATTTACCACAAACAAACGAAGTGCTACAGGACTTTCTAATCTCTCTCCTCTCACAAATTGTTTCCCACATGTAAATAGTATTAAATATAAATTAAAAAAATAACTAATTACATAGTTGGGTTGTAAATCACGAGACGAATCTTTTGAGCCTAGTTGGGCCACGATTGGACAATATTTACCAAATAAAAACGAAGTGCTACAGGAAAGGGTTGGAATTTTTCCAACCCCATCCGAACAAGGCGTGAATTGTATAGGGTTGCACTTTTAGGTAAGTAATTTTCATCGGCTGTCCATCGCCAGTGGTTTGCCATCGTCAGCGTCATTTTTAAGGGCTGTTGTGCAGTCGACGGGAAGAGGATTAGAGGCCTGTTGGGCTGGATGGCGTGAAGCAAAAGGAAAGGCCAAAGGCCTGTGCCTGGCTTGGAAAATAAAAGAGTCCGACAGGGAGGGTCTTAGATAGGACGATGCACGACGTGACAAAGAGCATAGAAGAAGGTAGCAGTGGCGGCGCGGAGGCGATTATTTAGATGTAGAGTAATCATCATCCAGGATTTGATATTTCGTGGAAATTCTTCTATGGACGATTGTAAGTAGTATATCGTGTACGTAATCACACATAAGAGTAATAAAATTCTTTGAGTCTGTTTGTGCTTAATCCTGCTCCTCCCTTTGCTCTTTGATTTACATGTCTAACTTTTAATTTTAGATTTGATTTACATGTCTAGCTTTTAATTTTAGATTGATTTCATATTCTAAAATGTAGATTTATTCTGATCTAGTTAAAAATGTGCTAGGGCATTGTGTTATTGTTATGAGAAGTTTGATTGATAACTAATCTTTCATAGATTTTGCTCAATCACAAAATTAGGGTTTAATCAATTCTCATCACTATCTAAGACAACGACTTTGATTATTTTATATCTTGAGGACTAGACCTCAGAGCGATGTGTTGCAGTTGTGTTAGTTAACAAATTTCTTAGTGTATTTTGATAAAGTTTGACTTCAATTGAATTTAATATTTTTTATCAACATCAGTTTAAGGAGTTATTGTTCTCTGCATATTTTAAAACGAGGTGCAATTATTATTTATTTTTTTTTTGAATCGGGGAGATTCCCCATTCCCATTCACGGTGAACAGAAATACGCTGACCGAGCGCACAACTCATGCTGCTTGACCTTGTGGGACCTCAAGTTCGAGCCCGGGTGGCCGATCTATTTTTAACTTCCGTAATCATTTAACCCTCTGATGGCCTACATGGTCCTTTGTGGAGACAAGAGGAAGAAATACTGAGTACCTCTTCATTTGTTGTCGTTTCTCTCAATCTTATTGGGCATTTTTAAATATCTAGCTCCTACTTAAATCCATCCCTTTCTTTTCAAAAAAAAAAAAATCCATCCCTTTCAAGTGGATCATTTTTCTAACATTTTTTTGTCTCTTGAACTCCTTTGTTGTATCTTTTGTTTACTTCTCGCAATCATTTACCACCCTGTTGCTCCAAAAAACTTGCACGAGCCAAAGAGCTAGAGCATGCCAAATCAGTTTGCTACAAATAGACGTCGAGGATGATCTGTTTGTTTCTTTGCAGTAACTAACAAGTTTATGCAACTATGTTTGATTGGATTTAGTAAAGAAATATTGGCAATAATGAAACTATAATAATACTGTAGATTCTTTTAGAAAGGAGAGCACAATTTCTAAATTCTTTGCTATTATTTGTGTGGGTTACCTTCCTAGTTCAGCTGACTTTAGACTTCTTTTTCAGTGCTCTCAGGCGTGCAGGGTACAAATACACTGCTGCAAGGTTTTTCTTGAAAGAGATAGCAGGAGCTATACCTTTCAATTAAGATAGAAAAAGAGATTTTACACAACACTCCTACATGGTTTCAGTTTGTCTAGTGCTTGGAAATTGCTAGTGACTTACGCACCCCCTACTTGCATTATTTTGCACTTGTTGACCTGTCCAAATTCCAAAGTCACCAATGAGAGATAGAAACCTCAACCTGTTTGCCGAGAAACTATTCGCATACCTAATGTCCTTCTACAAATAGTGGAAAGGAACACCTTGTGCACAAACCACAATACCAGGCTTAACAGACGGAACATCATGGGCAACTCTTCGTCTCGTGGTATGCACTCGGATAATTCTTCTGTATTTGCTGCTAATTTTGGCTGTTGCTGTGATCTTTGGTCCCGTTCGTTTATCTCCTAATTGCTGTTTCAGGCCGATCAAAGCTGAGGCTGCAGGGCCAGCAGACGACCATGAAATGGAGCGTCGATGGATTCTCCTCACTCCTTGACAAGGGTGAAGGATGGACCCACTCCAGAGTGTTTGAGATTATGGGCCACAACTGGTATGCTAATTAATTATAATAGGCTGCTCGTCGTAACTATTGTAGTGGTGTTTGCAGATTCTCAGTGATCACTGAGCAATTCGCTTCTTTGCAGGTACCTGAAACTGAATCCAAGGGACAAGAAGAGCGGTGACGACAAGGAGTACGCCTCTCTTATGCTTCAGCTAGCGACCAGCTCAGTGAAGCCCGATACTGTCGTGGAGGCCTCTTTCAAACTGCTGATATATGACCAGTCGTACGGAAAGCATATCGAGCATCAGGGTAAATTGTAGTGACAATCTAAGCATCAAGTTAATTAACAACCATTCATATCTCTAATAATAATATTTCGTTTATGTTTTTGTTTTGTATACACTATATAGAATAATTTCTTCATACAGAAGAATTTCATCTTTTCCCATGATTAATTTGTACTTGCAGTTAAGCACAGTTTTCAGACCGCAAGCACAAGCTCCGGAGTCTCATGCATGATTTCCCTTGAAAAACTGAAAGAACGGCCCTCTAAGTTTATTGTCAATAACAGCTGCACCTTTGGTGTGGAGTTCATCAAAGTCAACACTTCCAAAGTGAGCACGACGTCTGAAACGCTGTTTGTCCAGAAGCCGAGCATCTTCAACGAGGCCACAACTTACACCTGGGACATCGAGGACTTCTTTGCACTCAAGAACTCTGGCCACTCGCCGGAGTTCGAAGTCGGAGGATTCAAATGGTGACATATATGCTCAGCACAGCAAATATTAAATATGGGATATACTTTGTTTTATACCTCATGAACCGAATTGATACATGCTGTCCAATTTGCAGGAGTATCGGTTTCTACAAGTCTAGCGATGGAAACCACCTCACTTTGGACCTGTGCATGATGAAAAACACAAGTGGTCTCCCTAATGACTCTGCGAACCTGGTAGAATTCAGCTTATCGATCAAACACCAGGAAGGCGACAATCACTGGAAAGCAACAGGTTCGGTTTTGCCTACCTAGCCAGTATTGAACTATCATCTAATAATATATTCTTGACTTTGTTTTTCGTTTTTGAAAAATATACAGGCAGGAGCCAGTTTACAAACAACGCTCGTTGCTGGGGATGGGCAAAGTTCATCTCGTTGGAGGATTTCAAGGACTCCTCAAATGGCTACCTCGTGAAAAACAAGTGCTGCATCCAAGCTGAGGTTGCAATCGTTGGTTCCTCAAAGATGGAGTAGTGTATCCAGTATCCTTGTCTATATGTATGGGCTGAATCGCAATGGTGCTGAGGTTCCGACGCGCGTGTTAATGTGTCCTGTATCGTGTTTGTTTTGTTCGTGCTGAAGATACTGAAAGTGTAAAATGCCAAATAAATTAAAGGTTCGGCTTTGAAGATATTATATTGCTCAGTTTGCCTGCCATGTATTCCCCTAGTGCGATATGATCTACTAGATATGCCATCAGTTGTACCTGTTTGGCTAAACTACGTGGAGTAAAGATGAAAAATGTGGAATAAAGCAGTGCCAAACACTCCCTAAAAGTATGAAGAACTTTTATTGGCATGCACAAGATTTTTTCAATTGAGAGCTGTTACTAGCTATCTTCACCTCAGACAAAAAATTACGATGTTTTTTAAGAAACTGCGATGCAAGTTAGCCTAGTAGTAATGAACGGTTTATATCATTGATGAGGTGGTATTTTTAGAAGGGGTTCGATTCCTTGCTCTTTCTACTAGTTGGCTGGCTCCTGTGGAAGGAAAGAAACTCAACTCAAGGACGTTTGATGGGCTCGCTAAAACGCCGGCGAGCATGCTGCTGACAGTAGCCGAGGAGGCGGGTTACAGCCTTACAGGCACCTCTGCTGCCTGTGGTGCTAGCTTCGACGGTTGCGTTTGCGGGATCCAGTGCTGGCTGCTGCTACATTATCTCATTGAGAGGAGATAATGATAGTTTTATTTCTTAAACCGAGATAATTTGCGGATTCCTGTGGTTTGTTGTAACTAACCGTAACTTTATTTCTACTTAATGTCATGTGTCCTTCTCACAAAAAAAATCATTGAGGTGGTACTTTATAAAAATATATTTATTAAAAAATAATTTATATGCACTTTTATAAATTCATATGATTTTCCACATTCAACAACTTAAACATTATTATTAATTTATATTCTCAATGTTTATTAAGTCTTGTCTAAAACAACTTAGGAACATCGAGAAAGTAGTGATCACTAAAAGTAGACAATAATTATCATCTTTTCATTAAAGATAACATATTTCGTGTAGTTGCCAAAGTTTCGTAGTCTGATTTAATTAGGAGACAAATATAGATATACTTACGGATCGGAGTTTGTAGCCCACACAAGGTTAGCTTGCTAGCTAAGCTTTTAGTACTGACGACATGTTCCCTGTCACCATGACAAAACTGGTATTTGGAGCGGCATCTGCTTGTGTGGAGATGTGAAAGCCGAACAAATCATCTCGTCAGGCCTCATTTTTCAAAGATTCCAATTATTAACATATAGCCACCCTTCGTTTTCCAGTGAAATTTTAATCTGTAAAATTACACCCGTACAACTGATAGCATCAACACAGCGGTGACTGTCAGATGACTAGATGACACATTCGCACGCAAGATGTATAGATAATAATAGATAGATAGTTTTTTGCTTAGTGGTTATATATTGCGGCTTAACAACTTTCGGAATTGGGAGCCACAGAAGAGTTGACCTGGACTTTTAGGGTTATTTGCTATTTTTTAGGATCATTTGCTAATGACATAAAATATTTAATATGTGCAAGTTTATTGGGTTACAGAGAGATTTCTTTTTTCTGGGTCATGAAGCTGAATAAAATTTAGACGCCATAGACTTTGTAATGCGTCCAATGCTAGGAAATTTCTTGTGGCAAAAGAATAAACCTCACCTCAATTACCCGGAATTTCTCAAAGACTTACATAGTTCTACACTTGTACTTATTATAACGTGCAACCAGAGGTGCCTGAAGCAAGAGCAGGAATACTCTTCCAACAAGCAATCATGGGTGCCTGCGCCTCTTCATCTCGTGGTAACTAACACATCTATTTCGTTTTCTTTTCTGCTTTCTTTCTACTAATTTCTGTATATGGATTGTGGTTTCCTTTCAGGTCGATCATACCATGGCAAGAACCAGAAATCCGCAAAGGTTGCAGCAATTCCATCTACTCCGGTGTCACAAGCAGGCCGTGCTGCTGCCTCTTCTAAGATGGAAGAAAAAAGCAGCTTCACATGGAGGATCGATGGATTCTCCTCCCTTCTTGACAAGAAAAAAGGATGGACCAACTCTGGATATTTTGAGATCAATGAGCTTAAATGGTAATCTCCCATACTCTGTCCTTTGCCTGCCTTACTGTTACCGAGCTATCTGTCAGAAAGCTATATTTTCCATCTTCAGAAGAACATTTTCAAATCCGCTCAGTTTTAGAATCGCTGAATGCTACGCAATGTATGTATGCAAACATTTGATGAGCAGTCCTTCATCTCTTTGTTTTGACCTGTTTGCAGGTACTTGCAGTTGAACCTGAAGGACCGGAAGAGGAGAGACGAAAGAGACTACGTTTCTCTTCGCTTGGTGCTGTCAAAAACTTCTGATCTGAAACCCGACACCATTGTCGAAGCATCGTTCAAGCTCTTGATATACGATCAAGCATACGGACGACATAGTGAACATGAATGTAAGATTCAAATCACATTCTAATCTGGTAGGCTAGCTGGTGCATGGAAGTGGAACTCTACTTAGCTGATAGCTGCACTGTTTGCTTTAGTTAGCCACAAATTTCAGAATACAGAGAGCAGCAGTAGGTCCGGGATCTCATGCATGATCCTCCTCGAGGCACTCAAGGAACCCTCCTCCGGTTTCATCGTTGGCGACAGCTGCGTCTTTGGAGTGGAGCTCATCAAGCTCACCACTGATAAGGCCAAGGACATTTCAGAAACGGTGCATGTTCAGAAGGTAAATGACTTCAGCGCCCGGGAAGCCTACACCTGGGTCATCGATGACTTCTTAACCCTGAAGGGGCGGTGCTACTCGCCGGAGTTTGAGATCGGTGGACGCAAATGGTACTACCAATATACAGCATACATGCATAGTACTAAACTACTGATAACATACATAAGATACATAAATGCTCAATTTAATGAAAAAAAAAATCTAATAAGAGATGAAAGTATCATCAACATCAAGCAAGTTGCTAACTTTTTCATCCATGATGCACTAACTCGATCTTGTGATCCTTCAGGTACCTGAGCATGTACCCTTCCGGCATCGATGGTAATGAAGAATTCATCGCCCTCTACCTGTACATGGCCAAGCCAGAGCCAGACACTTCCCTCCAGAGTTCAGGGGTGCTGGTACAACTCAGCCTATCCATCAAAGACCAAGTGACAGGCAATCGCAAGACAATGACAGGTTTGCCACTCGTACCTGCTCCTACTGTAACAGGATTCAGATGTTCAGATCGATAAGATTATTTATGCGGTTGTGTCTGCAATTCCGCTGTGTGGATTTGGGAAATGTGTGCGTTCAGGCCGGTGCCATTTCCAAGCGACAGAGGGCGATGGCTGGGGATGGGCGAAGTTCATAGCGACGAAGTCTGTGAAGGACTGGTACCTTGTGAAGGGCAGCTGCTTAATTGAGGCAGATGTTGCCATCGTTGGATCGTCCAAGATGGAATAGGGATCATGCGACTCTCTACTTGCATTGTGTGCGTGTGTTGAGCCAACATTATTGCAACTGTGCAACGTGGGCTTTGTTTTGTTGATGATGTCTTTCTGAACTCCGGATCTGAATGTGGCTGTACACTACAAATGCTTGACAATTACTTGCTGTGACACTATGCTGTATATGCTGTGAGGTCGCTCTCCTGCGTCCATACGTTTGAATCTGGCCTACGATGACTCATATTGTGTATTCACGTGAGATTCTGGTGGTTTCATTTCACTTTTACTTGTTACTCCCTCCGTTCCAAAAAACATGCAATTCTCACATCCCGAGGAGTCAAACATTATCAATTTTGACTAAAATTATATGAAAAAATATTTAAACTTATAAGACAAAATAAGTATTATTAGATTGGTTATAAAATATATTTTCATAATAAATTTATTTTAAAATATAAATACTAATATTTTTTGCTATAAACTTGGTCAAAGTTAACATTGTTTGACTGGCATGCTTCTCATAATTACATGTTTTTTTAGAACAGAGGGAATATGGTGGGTTGGAGACTTTCGTAGTCCAAAGCACCTCCTAAATGCCGTTTCTTCGTCTGGCTTATGCTCCAGAACAGACTTCATGAACCCAGGTCCCATAAATAACCTTTTAATAATAATAACAACCTTAGTTATTCACTAATTTATACTATAACATGATAATACATCTTATGTATGAGGAAGTATTATTGTAGGCTAAATTAATTGCCAAAATTAGCCATTTACATACATCCAATGAAACTTAGCCACGTGTCCTTGAGGGCACACGGAAATACCAGTTTTGCCCCCTTCTCTGCTCACGATTGTTCTGCTCTGTGTTAAAGGCAGAGGCCCTCCCCCTTCCCCTGCACGCCTCCAAAACCCCCGTCGGCCGTCGCCACTGCGGCCAGGGCTTCTTCACCCGCCGCGTAAAGCATTGCGCTGTGCCGAGGTGCGTGTGCTCAGTCTCTCTCCGATCCCCCTTCTCTCTCCTCGAGTCGTCTCCCGATCCGTAGCAAAGTCTGCTCCTTTGGTTTATCTTCTTCTGCAATCATGGTCTGTAAAAGGTGCATCGAGGGAAATTGGAAGGAAGGGACTTGATCGCTTTCTGGAGTAGGCCGATCTAGTGTCCGGAGGTTGTTTGAGTTTCCGGCAATGCAAGTTCGTAGCTTCCGTGGCAGCACGGGAGGGTTTTGATCGTTCCGTAAAAGGTGCATCGAGGGAAATTGGAAGGAAGGGACTTGATCGCTTTCTGGAGTAGGCCGATCTAGTGTCCGGAGGTTGTTTCAATTTCCGGCAATGCAAGTTCGTAGCTTCCGTGGCAGCACGGGAGGGGTTTGATCGTTCTCTAGAGTAAAGTTTGCTATAGAGTTTTGATCTACCTGTTTGTAGGATAGGAGGGTTTTTTTTTTTACCTAAAACCATTGTATGTTCTTGATTCTTAATTCTGCATTTTTTTTTCTTACAACACGGCGATTGATTTCACCTGCAGAGGATTTCTGGGCAGAGGAGTTGTAAGAGCCATGGGCAACTCTTGCTTCACTGGTGCCTGTAAGGATCCATTGAGCTTCCTTTGCTTGTGGAATGAATTATTCTGTTAGAACGATGATCAATACTTCATCATAGTTCTTTTGGTTGATTTGTGTTTTAGATTCGAATCCCTCCTCATATGACTTGTTTTCGATGAAATTGAGATAATCCTTCTTTCAAAAAACAATTGAGATAATCCCTTGAATTCATAGTTGGGTAAAACTGGATTCTTCAAAGTTTCTTATTTTTTATTGTTGGTGCACAGAAAAAAAATCAGATACTCTAGTGTCTTAATGACACTGCTGCCACCCCTACCACTACAATGGTTTTCTATTATCAATTTTGCAAATATATGAAAGTTCTTAACTTTCTAAGATATCCACTTATCTATGGAGTGTGCAGAACGAGTAGTGTGTGTATTATATGGCAAGCTATGCAAAAGCACATTGATCATTACTTCTGTTTGGTCAAGTAATCAATTATCACTGTAAGCTGAGTCATCTATCACAGGTAACCTGTGTTATATATTTTGATCCAGAAAGTTGGAAGTTGAATGCAATATTATTTTCAAAACAGATTACAGAACTATTCTTCTGTCTGCCATTTCTTTCCATAAGTTTCTATTTGGGAGTTTTGTTTAACTAGCATGCACCCTAATCTCCTCATAGCATGTAACATTGACATTTTCCCTTTTCCTTTCTCAAATTTTGTGTAATTGTTCTTGTAACAATTTCAGCCCCTGCACTACTGGGAAAGATCCATGATCCAGCTTTCAAATGGAAGTTCTATGGCTTCTCAGCTCTACTTGATAGGGGGGCAATACCAGCCAACTCTGCCATTTTTCGCTGTTGTGGATATGGTTGGTATGTACCATACTCGAAATGAATCCATATCAAGCAGACATCATGCACACACTCAAAATCTCTTCTAGTTTGTGTTTGGGAAGATAACATCCCCCCACTCTGTTTTGGTAAAGTAGGAAACAATACATTCATCAAGAAAAGCCTTTTGTTTTCTTGAGCATTGATTACTAATCTGAGTAACATATCTGCTCATTAATTCGTTTATAACAGGTTCCTCCAAGTGAGCCCAATGCATAAAAAATCTGCTGATGAGATTCCATACATTGCTCTTTCACTCTTGGTGAGCAAAAAGAACTTAAAAGCAGGCGACATCTTGAGTGCCGTGTTCGAGTTGTCAATGTACAACCATTCAAAAGGGACATATCATGGATGCAAAGGTAGTGTCTGAACATATCATGTCAAGCCGAAACATATTACAAATGGGAATCCATATTGCTCCATGCTCTATAAGCTTCAACCATAGCTCCCTAAAATTGAGAGCATCACATGATAATTTACACTTGCAACTCAATTGTTATGGAATTTGATATATGTTCAAATGCTCACCACGTTATCTTTTAGATTTGCCACTATTTCACTCACTTCATATTGTCTTCTTACTTCAATATTTCAGAGTAAGACAGGCTGCTCTTACTATTTTGGTCATTCTGTAGTTGCAGTTCACAGAAAGCTCGCCCTGCATAGCTGTTTATCTACTTTTTAAATTAATTAAAATAATTATCCAGGAGTGGAAACAGTTGTGCTTGGGTCATCTATAGGTTACAGATTCATAGAAGTATCTAATCTTCAACGTGTATTTCTAACAGTGCTATATTTTCTTTATCTATGAGCAGCTAGCTGTCAGTTCCATGTCAAGAAGACGCGATCAGAGAAAAAATGCTTCATTCCTCTTGAAGAACTACTGAAATCATCTGATTTTCTGGTTGATGACAGTTGTGTCTTTGGTCTGAGGATATTAAAGGCACATGTCTCTTCTCAGAATAATCCTATTGTGATTCCAAAGGAGCCTATCACACTTCAGAACATCTTCCTCCAGAAAAAAGGGTTCATCAAAGGAACCTACACCTGGACCATGAACAACTTCCCTGACATTGTCCCAGTCCTTTCTCCTGCATTTGAAGTTGGCGGGCATAAATGGTATATCATTTATTTTTGTTGTATTGTAATTGGTTTATATAGTATGCATATGGCATTAGTCATTCAGTGTGCAAGTAGCCTATTCATGCCATATTACTTATTACTTTACTCTCCCCATTCCAAATTATAACTCGTTCTAGCTTTTCTAAATATTTAGGTTTTTATTATCTATCTAGACATAGCCTATAAATGTACCTGGAAAAGCCTAGACTGATTTATAATTTAGAATGGAGGGAATACAAAGTGAATGTTGTATTGTACTATAATCATGTGTGGGTTTCTTTGTGCAACAGAATCCTTTAGATATTTTCACTACTCCCTTTATCCTGAAACTGAAATATGTCATGCATATATTTTAGGACTCGAACTTCGTTATTTTTGACCAAACATTAGTCAAGCATGTGCAGAAATGTGTACTACAAAAATGATTACATTGGATTCATATTTGGAAATCTGTCAATCATAACTAATTTTAGTTTTAAAGTCAAATTGGATTCTTCCCTGATCCATCATATTTTATATTTCATCACAATGCCCTTTGCGCACCTGTCTTTTTTGTCCATGACCCAGACTTACTAGATGTGTTCATACGAGTTAGAACAACGTGTGTCTAACCACGGTATGGAGTTCAATTATTCCAAGATGAAGTGGAACAGACAATGCTTTCTACTTCCTCCATTTTTAAATTATAGTTTGTTTGACTTTTTTTTGACCTAAAGTTTGATTGCTCGTCTTATTCAAAAAAATTTGCGCAAACATAGTCAAATTTAAGTCATTCTTGAAGACCTTTTATTAGTAAAGCAAGCCATAACAAAATATGTGACATTTGATATAATTTTTTGAATAAGACGAGTGGTCAAACTTGAAGTAAAAAAATCAAACAAACTATAATTTGGAACGGGGTTAGTGCTAATTAAACTTCTGTTGCCGCAAATGATATACTATCGAAAAAATGGCGGAACACATGTGATCTTAATGGTCGTACCAAGTCAAATTATAGTGTTATGTCTATGTATGGAGCTAAACACTAGTACTGGTATTTTTGGAGGACACTGGTACTAGTGTGTTTTGAACAGCCATTTATATTCATTATTACAGTCTATGAACTCTACTGTTTCTGGAAGCTTAATCTTGTTTAACTGTCACTTGACTTCGGCACAAGTCTGCCAACATCAACTTCCAAGGAGCCTAGCATCACACTTTCTTCTTTTCTTCTCTTACCTGTCACGCATTATAATGGTAAATTGGTAATGACATATTGTTTAATTCGTTCTCAGGTACATCAAGATGTATCCATTGGGTGACCAATACAGCACCAATTCACTTTCCCTGTACTTACACCTGCATGATCTGAACAAGGTCCCTCTTGAAACTGGGATGGTGATTGAACTGACTCTCTCCATCTTGGACCAGAAGCATGAGAGACACTACACAGTTACAGGTTCAACTCCCCATAATATCTATCAACGTTATAGAAAATATTGACTAGTGTCTAGTTCTGTTTGGATATGACCTTACTTTGTCACAAACGCAGGTCGCTTCGTGTTTGCAGTTGCAGCAAAGAGTGGCTGGGGATGGTCCAACTTCATTCCACTCAAGACACTCATGGATCCATTTAGATGCTATATTGTGGGATCAAACTGTATGCTGAAGGCAGATGTCACCATCATTGGGTCATCCAATGACGGTTAGACACGGTTAGACCTTTGATGGACTTGGGAAGGAACAATGCCTTTGCAACTTGAAACTATTTTCCATGACACCTATATATATAATGCAGATGTGATCCTAATGCTTAGACATTATCTTATTATGGTATTAGCCGTAATCTGAGCTGTAGTGGTTCAGAAACTCTTGAAGGATAATGTGCCCCGTGTGTGTATTATTGGCATGGGGAGTAATACAGAACATAGTTTATCTGGCTTGTGTTTTCCTCTTGTTAACTTCTGTTATAATTTATAAATCATAAAATTCTGCATGTGTTATTGCATCCAGCTTAATCAGACCGATTGTATAGTCCTGTGCTCCCGTTGAGTTGCCTTTTGCATAGAGTGGATTTGCATGGCATTTGAACGGAAATTTGAACACTGATCTTGTATTCCTTACAACTCTCTCTTTTCATCTGGTTGTAGGCTGATGGCTACTCCCTCTGTCCCATGGACTTTGTCGTTGGAAAACCGTGTCCCCCTCACAAACACGCTTCCCGGGCGACATCCTCCATGGGACGGAGGGAGTACAAGTTTAGCATGTACTATGTTAGATGCTTGTCTTTCCTGAAGTACCAAATAGGCAGAGGCTCTGAGATTGTAATCTGAATTACAGAGTCTGCATTACCTGACTGATGACAGGCAGGGCTACTCGTTTCCTATGTTGGATAAGCCATGTCAGTTACCTACCTTTTGTTTTGAAAAATACTTCTGAACGAAATGATTACCACTTAGTCTGGCTTTGTCTGCCAAAACTTCCCTCAGTTACTCGTCTTTTACTATCGAAATGCCATGTCAGTCATGCCCTCCGTTTTTTCTCTTACGTACGGACATCTTGGGCTTTTGTAGCAAACTTCTTTTTACCATGATCAAAGCTCGTGCAAAGGAGGCGTATGATCAACTGGGGAAGAAAGTAAAGTCTCCTCTGGTCCTCTGCATGCCGCGCTGCTGATTCTTGCAGATGCAAATCAAGCTCGTGCTGCTGCCTGCTGCACACTCGGAACAGCGGAACCCGCGGTCGAGGAAGGAGACGGTGGCACCTGGGCAGACGCGCCCACGTGGCCACGCCACGCTGCGTCATCGGCCGAGGGAGGAGTCCGCCTGCGCCACCTGTCTGATTGCACACACCGGAGTGCCCGCCGCACCACCTCTCTGCTCGTCCGGCTCCCACATGGTGCGCTTGACCTTGGCCGCCCGTGCTGCAGTTCAGAACGACGCGGGACAGGGAGTGCGCGTCGGGCCTCGCGGCGCAGCTCAAGTTGGCCTCGCTGGGGCTCACCATCACCTGGTGGACTCCGTCCGATGTGTGCTCTGTCGGAGAGTACGAGTGGTACGTTTCCGGCACGCCGGCCGGGACAGGGCTGGACTCGGGCTAGGATGGACGGGTTGGGTCCAGGTGTGGTCCAGATAGAAAATAAATAACAAAAAAATAATTACCTTAATTGGCTGCTTTATAATTCGTGTAAATCTGTGAGGGAGGAGTACCGAAACACAGTGGCGGATCCAGGATGACCTCCTGGGGGGCGCTAAAGTAAGGCTAAAGCTGCAGATTAGTGGGGCATTAAGGCTAAGCTACAGTAATTTGCTACAGTGTTTTCCACTGAACATGAGGGTCACCCCCCCCCCGGATCCGCCAATGCCGAAACATGTCCTAACATTTAGATTCGCCTAGATTCTAAGACAAGAATACTGTTATAAAACTAGGTAAAAATCCCGCGGCGAAAGCGAGTAGACGTAGCGATCCCTGGTGGTTGCTCGTGAGGCACAGCAGGCGGTGCTCGCGGGATGGCCCCGTCCCCGTGGACGTAGAAGCCGCACGGCAGCGTGAAGGTGCCGGCGGGACGAGGCAACACTACTACTATAGAATTCATATTCACTGATGCTATATTACTAGCGGTTTTCATATAACCGCCACTGTTATTTTATCACCGGGCGGTTTGAAGCTTAAAAATCAGAAAATAATTGATGGGAGCCATAAACCGCCAGTAAAGATAAGCAACACCAGTGATTTAGAACTATTAATGGCGGTTATATTTTGAACTGTCAGTGATTTAAAACTATCAATGGCGGTTTGGTTTGGAACCGCCAGTGATAAGCTAAGTGTAGATTATTATTTCCAAAAAAACAATGACTAATTTAAATAAATGGAATATACTGTGGGCATAGCACTAGTACAGAAATGATTTTGCGAGGTGGTGCCATTTTATTAACGGTAGCGGTCACAAAATCCAACCGCCACGTAAAATGCTTTGATTTACCGTGACAAGTGTTTTTTATTTACCGTGGCGGTCAATAATAACCGTCACGGTAAATCGATTAACCGTGGTGGTTGCCTTAAGACAACCGCCACGGTAAATCATAGATTAACCGTGGCGGTTGCCTTTAAAAGCAACCGCCACGGTTAATGGTTAAAAATAGAAAATAATTCATAACTTTTTCATATGAAATCGGACAAAGACAAACTTTATATCAAAATTATAGCCCTCAACAAGATCTACAACTTTGTAGTTGAAAAGTTTTTCAATTGAAACTGTTTAGGGTACCAAAATATTGTTCTAAGTGTGCAGATTTTAAATTTTGAAATTTGAAATTATTAAATGATCTCAAATGTTGACATAGTCTATACAAAAGTTATAGTATTCAATAGAATCTACAACTTTGTAGTTGATAATTTTTTAATTTGAAGATGGGAGTGTCCCAAATATATGATTGAAAGTTATAGAATTTTAAATTTAATTTTTTTCATTACCTAAAAGATTTCAAATGTTCATATAGTTAATACCAAAGTTCTAGGGGGACGATCTGATCTATATCTTTGATATTGATAACTTTTTATTTAAAGTATTCTAGTGTCTCAAATATGTGTTTGAAATTTATATGTTTTAAAACTATTTTTTTAAAAAAATTTAAACTATCTCCGATGGAGATACAATCTATACTAAAGTTGTAGTACTTGAAAAGATTTAAAACTTTGTAGTTAAAAATTTTTTCATTTAAGTTCATTTAGTAGCCAAAATATCTAATGTAAGATTACAGAATATTGAAATAAAAAAAGATAATGTATTATATATAGACTTGAAAGATTGAGTGGTGTGGTGGTAGTACGTTGAAGTGTGCACCGTGACCTATGCATAATAGCAGTTGAAAAAACCGCCACGGTTAATCATTTTCAACCGTCACCAATAAAAATAATATACTAGTGTAGAGTTGAGAGATGAAATTTTTTATCATAAAAAAGGTCTATTTTTTATTTTACTGAAATATACATTTCACTCTATCCCATACCCTATAGTATCGCTGTATGCTGTTAGGTCGCTCTGTTGCGTCCATATACTTCTGAATTTGGACAATGACTTATATTGTGTATTCACGTGAGATTGTGGTGGTTTCATCTCACTTTTACGGTGGGTTTGAGTAATATATAGGGCAAATTGGCTGCGTACCATCAAAAAGATGCCAAAGTTTGCAATGTACCATTGAAAGATTGTTTCTTTGCTATATAGCACCGAAAAGATCGCAGTGTTGTTGGTTTCTACCACTACTGTTAACTTAGCTAACGTGCCGTTGTATCTCCGTTCTAAGGGCCCGTTTGGATATAGCGGCATTCTAGAATGCAGATTCTAAAATCCAGATTTCTGGAATCTGGATTCTAGGTTACAAAAAATCCCCACCTGTTTGGATCTTTGGATTTTAGGCATAGATTCTAATTATTTCCAAGCTTTTTCTCCAAAATGCCCTTCAACCTTGCATCGTATCATCAGGTTGAACACATACATGCATCCCATGTCCATAATACAGTATAGTATACGATCGTACATACATACATATTCTTTTACAAATATTATCTCTAAATACAAACTACTAAACTATTTATAGTCTATACAAACATGCTTTTCCATTCATGACCGCATTGCAAACAAAGCATTGGCAAGATTTTCCCTGAACATATTCATGTCTTCATCTTCATCTTCATCTTCCAATTGATAATTTCCACCACTTTGTTCCGATGAGGCTGAAGTTGCAATTGGTATGTAGTTTTCATCACGGTCACACATGTCAAAGTCCTCATCTATCATTGCACTTTCCCGGATGAAGTTGTGCAAAGCCATGCATGCAAGGACTATTTTTGATTGTTTTCTCATCGGATAACTAGGTAAGCCCAGCAATATCCGCCATTTCATTTTTAAAACACCAAATGATCTCTCTATAACATTGCGAAGAGACGAGTGCACAAAATTAAATATCTCTTTTTCCCCCCTTGGCCTTGGTCCTTGTCGGAACTCCGGTAAATGATACCTTGTCCCCTTATATGGTGCAAGATATCCAGGCCGATTTTGGTAGCCCGAATCCACAAGATAAAATTTTCCTAATAAATTTAAAACAAGTTATTTAGGACCAAGTAAATTTCAAAAAAAAGATATAATAAGTACAAATAAAGTCGAAAGGGTACCAATAGTACCTGCTGGTGGATGTGGAAACTTGTCCCCATATTTCCGTATGGCATCATTCAAAACTCTCATGTCGTGTACGGATCCAGGCCATCCCGCAACAGCAAATGTGAACCTCATGTCAAAATCACATATAGCCAGCACATTTTGAGTTGGATAATTATAGCGTCCAATATGTTGGACGAGTTTTGAGGATGGGACGACAACAGGAATATGTGTCCCATCTAATGCCCCAATGCAGTTATTAAAAAGAGGCGAAAAACTAGAACTCTGTAATCTGGGATGCACTGTCCTAAAATCTGGATCTTTGGGTTTGATGATATCTGCGGACAACCTATATACACAATCTAACACTTTATCAAACTTTCGACTGATTGTCTCGGTTGAGCGCTGGAATCGATTGTCAACTTGTCTAATAGATTGTGGTGCACCAATGATCCATAAAAACATCCCCAGTGCCTCTACAGAGCTCATTCGTTTCGTTGACTTCAAGCCATAGGATGACACTAGTAGGCTGTGTAGTTTATCAAACAATTCAGGCCTCATTCTAAACATATTGTAACAAGAAGTTGAATCTTTTAAGGTTGTCATGACCCACTCATAACCAGATACTTTAGGTAACCTCATCTTAGATTTGTTCATGAAAGTAGCATCGTAGCACATACCAAATAAGCTTGCTATCGTCACAAATTCTTGTGTGACATCCAGCTGATTCCGTGCAACCACAAGCGTTTCATCCTCAGCTCCACTTGAACAAGTGTCCGAAGAAGCACCACTTGAAGAAGAGCTAGAAGAAGTGTTCGTCTACAAAATGCAAGACAAGTTCATCATAGTCACAGATATTATTTAAATACCTAGTATGACAAAAAATAATATTAAACAAGTCTAGGAAGCTGATTGCCATTATTTAATATAACCAAAAGATAGTAACAAGTGCAACAAAGTACTACCACTAGGTCACCTTAAAATACAGTCAGCCACATACAAGTGGACATCTATATGACACAAACCAACCTAAATATCTACATGACACAAACCAAGCTATTATTTACATAGCATGCATCCCCTGCAAAAGCTCATATCTAGCCAAGCTAGTCTAAATCACATAGCATGCATCCTACCAAAAGCTCCTATAATCGGGACACTCCAAGTTTATTATTAGTACATCTTCTTTTTCTGGCACCACCACTTCAACCAAGCTAGTCTTCCCTCTTTGGTTTCTATGGTGAAAAACACATCTCGATGTTCAGCCTTCACAAATAACTGGCCAGCAACAAAATGCTCCACACTTCCTTCAACAGCCCCACACTCAACGGCCAAACGCGCACGCCTTCTTGATGGACTCAGACCTAAGTTCTCCTTGCATCACCTTTTGGGCTATGGCATAATTTGTTTGCATGGTTTCCAGCATGCCCTTCATAATCCTAACCATAGGGCTCTTAGATTTCTTCCTCGGACTAGTAGCAGTGTTATATGTACTCATTCCTCTTTTCACGGGTGTCCCATCATGACGCCCATCACCTTCATTGTGATCCAATGCATCACCTTTGCCACCTTCATCATTTTTCGTCACTCCTTTCACCTGGATACAAGAGGTTGATCCATCCACTGCAATGTGCTGAAACATCACTTCAAGTTGATCTAAGTGCTCGGGAGGGCCATTCCTTAGCTTCTTCGATTCAGAGTCTCCCTGCAAAAAATATTATTTAGGATTAACAATTGCATACAGTAGGGACAAAAAGTGGGTTGACCAACTTGTTTACAAACACATAAATGCAAGTACCTGAGTATTTTCTTCCCACCAATCATCCTCTGCAACCACTGCACCATTTGCTCGGCCAAGACCTGAACTTGTGTTCAATGAACGCCAAGCGGTATAGAGCCTTCTAAGGTTTTGCAGTCTATTCTTTATCTGAAGTCGAGTGTGTTTTAATCCTGTTCTATTATAGTACTTCTCAATAATGTTTTGATACGCTCTAGGTGTCAAATGCCCATTATTCCTGTTCCCAAATATTATTTCCTCAACACATATGTCACATAAGATACCAGTATTGGTCGAATTCCAGTTAGCCTTGTCATACTGGTCATCCTTCTATCATCAGTATGTCATATTTAAACAAAAAATAAAACTATCTAAGCAAGGCAACATCTACACAGGGAGAGAAAATATGCATATCTTTATAAGGAAAAAAAAATAAGGAGGTGATTATGCAGATATACTGTATAGATTTAACTAAGCTTCTACTAAAAACATAGATAGACCCACACACACTCAGCAACAAATCTTTATGCATGTATAGTAAAAATATTTTTAGGCTAGGAACATACATATGAGTGTGCAGCAAATTAAAAAATTAAAAAATAAGATAAATTGAAAAACCCACAAATATCTTAATATGTTAACTGTAGTTTACCAAGTGGGTAGGGGCTTTTAAGATACTATATTTCAGTAAGTGAAAATGTGCAATGGTGGAGTTGAGAATATTTCACTATAAAAATAGATTGTGACTTGATGCCTGCATTGCTCCTCTATTTTTAAACTTACAGCTTTCCCAAGCATAGTGTCCTGAATACATAGGTATTGAAGAGTGTATGATATAGTTTGGTAATAAATTTAGACAGTTAAAATTAAATAGTTTATAATGGAAGTCCTATTATGATGTACTAGGAACAAGCACAAGTACAAATTATGAAACAACAGAAAACATATGATTTGTTAATATTAGGACACAAAAAATAATAATGGAACATTTATTGTAAAAATACACTTACAAATAATCATGTCGCAAACAATAAGGCACGGGACAGATATCTATTGAAATTCATGGAAAACTTCTTTGAAAAATATTATATAAATAGAATGATTGCTTACCGATGCATCATCCAAAAAACCTTCATCCTCATTCTGTAGTCTGTCTTCATCATCACCAGGGAAAGCATTGGCAACACTCGGATCAATACCACCATTGAAAACAGGTGTTGCAGTACACCCAATTCTACTGTCTGGTAACACAGAAGAGCCACCCGCACATGTTGACCTTATAACACGAGCATTAGAACGTCCACGGGTGGCGGGAGGACGAGGAAGGCGAGGAGGTACACGACCACCTCGAGATACAGCTCCAGCAGTTCGTGGGGTGCGAAAAGGAGTGGGTGAAGAACTGGCGGCTTTAGTCTTGGACCCAGTTCGAGTAGACAGAGTAGAACGGCCACCCCTGATGGATCGAGTACACCCACTGGGACGGCGGACACCACGAGCCTCCGCATCTCCGATTATGGGAGCAGACGGGGAACGAAGGATTTCCCGGTATGAATCCAAGTCGGGAAAGGTAGACACCTGGGAGTTGAGGTCGATCCCATCCAATGCTGCGGTAGTGCACGGAGGAGGAAGACAGGCACCAGATGGCGAAGACGGGTCTTCAGCAAAGAAATTTCTTCCGTTTCTCTGTGTGCTGTAGACCGGCTGTGTGATTGGATTAGGTGCTTCGTCTTCCCTCTGTGGATGCCCAAAAAATTCCATCTAGTAGGAAGGTGAGGTGGGAAGGTGGCACAATCACGGATACGACGGTGATGGGGACGGAGGCGCGACGGAGGGAGGTGTAGGTGGTGGGTGGCGGGCAGGAGCGACAGATCAGGAGGTGGAGTGGGGAAGTAGATGGACGGACGGGTAGCTGGCGCGGTGGAATGGGAAGGAGGCGCGGCGCGGGTGGATGAGGTCGATGCGGTGGAATGGGAAAGAGGCGCGGTGCGGGTTGAATGAGGTCGGATGCGGTGGAGCGGGGAAGGAGATGAAGAACGGCGGATAAGGCTAGGGGCAAAGTGGTCTGGCGCGAAAATCTCCGATTATGCGGTCTTGAGTGGATTCGAGGATTTCACGAAAAGTTCTCGTTAGGATTTTTCACCTGTTCTCTAGAATCTACCCCGTTTGGCTTTGTGGGGATTTTTTTATCTACTTTCAGGATTCAATAATCTAATCCAAACGGGCCCCGAGTGGATTCGAGGATTTCACGAAAAAGTTCTCGTTAGGATTTTTCACCTGTTCTCTAGAATCTACCCCCGTTTGGCTTTGTGGGGATTTTTTTATCTACTTTCAGGATTCAATAATCTAATCCAAACGGGCCCTTATTCCTTTCTTAGCTTACTACAACTATTATTGTTTCTGTAACTTTTTATTGTTTTCCCTTTACGTTCTTCACCTGTTTATATTAATATTTATTTATTCACACTTGCCAATGATTCAGTCTGTACATTAATATTACTATTTTTATTTCACCCATTATATGTTTTCATAACTACTATTTTCAATGACCCTGTAACAATTTTTATTCCACTCATTTCGTAATTTGTTTCCTTAAATCTTTCACACGCCTTTCTAAACACATAAACCCTCTTCACACTATTGGCAATATCTTTCATAAGTATTTTGACGTTGGTTTATTTATTTATACTCAAATAATATGTACATACTTATTTCAATGCATTTTCTATTTTTAAAATTATATTTTACGGCACACTAAGCAACACATTTTTACTCTACTTTTATTTATTTATTTTATTTTCTTAAATACTTCCTCCGTCCTAGATAGAAGTCGTTCTCGCTTCTCGAGAACACGATATTTTTTTAACTTTAATTATTAATATATAAATAAATGTCTCGAGATCCATGTATTATTCTCGCCTTCAAAACATATCTCGAGATGGAAGTCAGATGAGGCACTTTCGTATCCTGCAGTAAGAATCTTTATTTTTCAACCGTATTCATCTTGTTTTTCCTTTTTTCAATCACAATGCTCCGTGTAGAACCCACCCAGGTCCTGTCGCACACTCATGATTGTTGTCACTATAATTAGTTTAATTCTCATTCAAACTTCTTTTTTTTTTTTTGTTCTCGATCTGTTGGTTCCGCAGCTGTGATAACATCATTTTTAGTATACTGTATACGTGCTTCAATGTGACAATAATTTCAAATTTTATCTCTAATTTAACAAGATATCATCCTCTAATTATGTACTGATGAATAGTATAATTTAATATCTATGTCAGGGGTATTTTTTTTCCTACATATCCAGATCCAAAGATATCTAATGAGCATTTCAGTGGTAAAAAGCACAAGATGTGGTTTGTCAAATTTTAGTTGTTTGATCTGAATCTTTTATTTCGTGCAGTAACAATGGTAGTATGAAAAATATCAAATTAGTAGCTATATGACTGCCCACTCAAGCACTCTCCTATCCTCTCCTCCCCCCCCCCCCCCTCCTCACCCCCCCCCCCCTCTTTTTCTTTAGATTTTATTGACGTAATAACAAAATCATACCTTCAGTACTCAAGAATACGCAGTCCCATGTAACTGTTTTCGTTATGCATTGATGTGCATAGACTTGTTTAGTTGGCCATGGAACCACGACCCACCTTGCTTGTCATATTTTTTATGGCTATTTAGACTATATAATACTATTTTGATTCAATATACTTTCACTAATTATCTTGTCATATATCTACATTGAAGCAGATGAGGTATTCATGCACCTATACTTCTCCGTTCCAAAATAAATGTCGTTCTCGTTTTTTGAGGAGTCAAATATTTTTTAACTTTGACCAAATATATATGAGGAAATGTTAATAATCATAGCATGTAATTAGTATCATTAGATAGATCATTGAATCTATTTTCATGATAAACTTAATTGGAGACGTAAATGTTACTCACTTTTTTATATGATAAACTTAAGTGGCGACACAAATGTTACTCATTTTTTTTTATAAATTTAGTCGAACTTAAAAAGTTTGACCGCTAAGAAAACCATAGTGACTTTTATTTTGGGAAATCCATGATGGTAACACAAGCCATTCTTTTGAGTGAGGTATGCATTAATATTGCTGAAATAAGTACATTCGTCATAACAGGAGTATTACAGGAAGACATAATCATAGAGAAATTCATTAATGACGGTATGTAAAAAATTATATTAGTCTAAATATATGACCGACTGGAGTAGTTTAACAAAAAAATGCATTTATTCCAAGAATAATCAGAAATATTATAAAAAGAAAGATGGTGCTGGATGAAGACATGGACCTAAACTTTATGCTGCAATCCAACTTAGAGATCTAAGAATGGCTCAAGAACAGAAAAAAAAAAAAATGAATATACCCTTTGAGTACCTACCAGTCATTTAAAAGTATGGTTGTCAAGAAAAAGATGATGCTAGAGAGAGCGGCGAGAGCAGTGGCGGAGTGGAGCAGCGGCTAGATCTGCTAGAGAGAGAGCCGCGTGAGCAGCGGCGGATTGGAGCACCGGTGAGCGAGCAGCGGGAAGCGGCGCATTGGAGCTCGCTGCATTGGAGCAGCAGCGAGCGGCGGAGGGAGCGTCGGCAGGGGAGTGACGTGGAGTGGCAGCACGAGCACCGGCGAGCAGCGGTCGAGAGTGCGTAGCAGATTAGAGTTGCGTCATAGAGTGGAGGAGCGAGATGGGATGGAGAAGAGAGATTGGGGAAGAGAAGGGTCGTGGAAGAGCAAGAGGGCTCGATGGGGAAAAGTACGGCAGCCAAGGTTCTAAGATTCAGAAAAGCTGAGCGCGAACTCGTCGGAAGAGAACGGGAAAGAAAAAGAAGAGGAGAGGGGAGAGGGAGGGGGGAGACCACTTTATATACGGTATAGAAGTAGTAGCTATTGTATAAGAGCATCTCCAACAACTTTTGGAATAATTGACTTGCTAAATTGTGTGATTTAGCAAGTTATTATTTCATTTGGTAAGTCAAAAAGAGCTCTCTCCAACAATTTGCTATTCTAACTTGCTAAAATCAAAAAATTTGATCATATGAGTCCCTAGAGTTTTGCCTGCAGGTCCGGGAAGTGTAATAAAAATTGTGCACCGCTTCTCTTTCTTCCGCCTTCCGTCGAAGCGGAAGCGAGAGGAGGCGACGATCGTGCTTTTCGGGCCGACCGCCGATGACATGGCGGCGGCGTGACGAAGGCGTCGAGCCATAGGGGTCCCGTGCGTTGAGGTCGATGACAAGATGCGGCGGCCGATCCATGATGGATTTGCTCTGTCCGTCGGGAGGATTTGCCGTAGGGGGGATAGCAACTTGGATAGCAACTTAGCAAATCTCGGCAGTAGAGGCCTCGGATAGCAACTTGGGAAATTTAGCAAGTTGATTTACCAAGTTGTTGGAGGGGTTTTGTGTTTTTACCAAGTTTATAAGAATACCAAGTTGATTTAGGGAGTTGTTGGAGATACTCTAAGTACGTAAATACAGCACGTATGGAAGCAAATAAAAGTATCGGAAAGAAACTGTCCCTGTCAGTTGCATATCTCGAGGTTGGCTTTGAAGGCCAGGATAAGGCCCGCTGAACGGGTAGACACCAGAAAACCGCTTACAAAAATAACCGCTAGTCCGCTAATCCGCTATAAAACCAGCCTGACTTCCTTCTTCCAGAACAAAAGGGAACTTCGTCGTCTTCCTCGCTTCTGCCATTAGCAACTCCAAAATCACCCAATCCCTGGTCTCCATGGCCGCTACCCCGACTTGGTCCTGGGCGGACCTCCCGCCGGACGTGATATCCTCGATCGCTCGCCGCGTCCCGTGCGAATGGGACCGCGTGCGCATGGCCGCCACCTGCCACGCATGGCGTGCGAGCGTCGTCGCAGCTCCGCCCCCGCCACCCGAGCTCCCAATGCTTCTACTCACGTCCAACGATGGCTCCTACCTTTCCTGCATCCTTAGCGACCACCACACTCATTACCAGTGCAAGGACCGAGCCGGCGTGCGCTACTTCGGCTCGTTCGATGGCGCCTTCCTCTTCGTCGCCATTGAACAGAACCGCCATCATCGACTCGTGAATCTTCAGACGTGGGTGAAGTATGTCCTCCCCGACGTGGTTAGCCCCCACCCGTCGCTGCAGCGCGTCCACGACATGGTCATCCTCGCTGCCGCCCTCTCGGCCCCGCCGGACGACCCAGACTGCGTTGGCGCCGGCATCGTCACCTATCAGCGGGACCGAGACGGAGGCTGCCCGCGCCATCGCCGCTGCGCTTTCTGGAGCATGGGTGATCTTGTGGCGTACGATACAGTACCATGGGACTACCAGGCTATGGAGGACGTCGTCCACCGCAAGGGACTGTTCCATTTCCTCACCGGCGACGAGCACATCATCTAGTGCGCACCGAGCTTCGTCCAAGATGGGGACGAGGTGCGAGGAGCAGCGGTAGAGTCGACACTGCGCCGTTTCGTGCCGAGGGATCGCACTCACGGCGCGGTCGTTCGTGCCCGCTATCTGGTGGACTCCCGCGACGAATTGCTTATGGTTGTCAGATATGCCCCAGATCCTGATTCTTCTACCTCGGCGTTCAAGGTGTTCCGCGCGGTTGGACCGCAGAAACCCGAGGACGACGGCAGCGGCGGCGCTGCTGGGTATCCCCACTCCTGGCGGAAGCTTGACACGCTCGGTGGCCGGATGCTGTTCGTGGGTCGAGGCTGCTCCAGGTCCTACGAGACGGCGGATTACCCGGGGTTCGAGGATGGCGTGTACTTCGCAGACGATCGGAGCTTCTACGACGACGACATCATCTTCCGCAAGGCCAATGAGAGGCTGTACCCCTGCACCGACAATGGCAAGTGGACGGAAGGGCCGCCTTCCAGTGTCGCGCTCTTCTTCCCGGAGAACGTCCCTTCCAGCGACTCGTCTCCAACCTGGGTGCTCCTCAACCCCCCACCCATGACCACGATCAAAGATCTTCCGGGGAGATATTTTGCACGAGATCATCGGCCGCATCCCGTGCGAGGTGGACCGCGCCAGGTTGCCCGAGGTCTGCCGCGACTGGCGCGCGCTCGGGAAGCTGGAGCTGCCGCCACGCCTCCCGTGGCTTGTGCGCCCTGTCGCTGCTGGCGGGTCGGAGTTCTCTTGCCTCCTCTGCAGCGTCGGAGCGGGCGGCGCCGCGAGGATCCACTACTGCCGCGTACTGGACGACGTGCGCGGCGCGAGGTGCTTCGGCTCGTACGATGGCCGGTACATCTTCGTCGCCCACGGCGGTGTTCGAGGAAACGTTCTCTTGAACCTGCGCACCGGCAAGCGACGCGTCCTCCCGGACTACGCCATGATGCGGCCGTCGTCAATTCTGTACGAGAGCACGACCTATCCTGTGGTGATGGTCGCCGCCACACTTTCATCAGAGCCGGAGCAGGACGACGGTTGCGTGGGCGCCGCCATCGCCTACGGTGCGCCTGGCGCGCCGACTCAACGGCGGCTGATCTTCTGGAGGGATGGGGATACTCATGCTGGTGATCCGCATGTCCAATTTGACGGCGAGATGCTGAATATCGAAGTGGAGGACATCATCCACTTCAACGGCGCCTTCTACCTTCTCACAGCAGCAGAGAATGTGCGCGGCTGATGATGGGGATACCGCTGTTGATCCGCATGTCCAATTTGACGGCGAGATGCTGAATATCGGGGAGGAATCATCCAAACGGCGCCTTCTACCTTCTCACAGCAGCAGAGAATGTGCGCGAGATGAAGCGGGGCACATCTTCTACTTCTCCACCCCAAACCAATACGATCACGAGCAGGTCATTGGTCGGTACCTTGTGGAGTCCCGTGGCGATCTGCTCATGATCGTCAAGCTTTCAGAAGCTGAGTCTCCTCCTATCCAGACGGGCTCCTTCAAGGTATTCAAGATGAGGCCCACTCAAGCCTGTCACCGCAAGAACGATTGTCGTCTCCTGTGTCTGGGAAGAAGTGCTTGATATGGACATGCGCCTCTTCTTCATTGCCCGGGCTTCCTCCAGAGCCTATGAATTGGCAAATTTCCCGTCGGTCCAGTTGGAGGATGCCATCTACTTCCTGGACGATCTGCACGGGGATAAGTTTCATCAGAATCAGGTATTCCAATGTCATGACATGGGAAGGTGGACGAGGACGCCTCCCATCGTTCACCATTGCTTCCTGCCTGAGGTAGAAGACTCTCAGTATTCACCTCTGGCTTGGCTTTTGCCATGATGCGGCACCGCCCAGGCGTCCGGTTGCTGCTGAATGCTAGTGATCGATCATATTGACTGTTCCACTGATCAGACACCGGCTGATCGCAATGAAGTGTGGGAAATGTCTGTGTTTGTGGTCAGAATTTTCCCCTGTAGATGCAATGATGAAGTATGGAACTGTATTGATATGCATGAAACCTGAACTTGTGTGGTTCAGTATCCTTATTTCGTTCAGCACTTTTCATGCTCCAGTTTTTCATTTATGAAGTAACTAGGATCATGCCCATGCGTTGCATCGGGAAAAAACAAAAGACCATGATATATGCAAAGTTTATAGATCAATTCAATTTCATAGTGAGCCGTTGCTCTCTTTGATTCAGCATTGGCAGGTCGATGTGACGACGTCCACTACTTCGACATGCACTATCAGCTTCGTTAAGTCATCAACTGAGAACAGTATGCTGGGATCAGATATGCAATCCCTGATGAGGATCAATGCATCGTCAAGAACATCAAAATTCAAAAAAAAGGACAGTACTTGAAGTCATCACCATTCAGTTCAGTGGGGATTGGGGACGCGATAGCCGAGGTTTTTTTTATTAATAACACCACTGAATTCGGTGCCCCCAATGCCGCCTGCATTGCCACTTAACCCATCGCCGTGCCCGTCACCACGAACAGCCGTTGTCAATAAGGCTAAGCGTCGTCCTTAGCTGATGAAGGACCAGCCTGCAGCTGGTGTTGGGCCAGATAGACTGGGCAACCATGTTCGCTGCGGCGGCCATGTCCCTGCTTGGGCTTTCTATGTAGAACTGAAATTTCCATGTATTAAATGGTACATCTATAAGCTTCATAGAGATACTTACATCATGGAGAATAGCAATCTGCAATTAGTTGTTGATAAGTTATTCCACAAGTATGTACTGAGAGTAGTTCAGAGTTCTTTTAAGAATAGATTCAAATGTAATTGTCTTTCGCAGGTGAGTATCTATCATCCAATCCTGCCATTAGCAAGTAATTACATGGCTAGATTATACAATGTGTTTTTTAAAATGTGTCTTACTTTCCGAACAAAACCGTAGGCTGAAATCTTTTTCTAGGCTATATTTGTCAACTTCTTGTCTGTAAACATAAACTTCATACCACTATGTCATATGTGCATACACAGGACATTTATTAATAGGCAAAACAATAAGCATGAATTCGAGTTTTGGATACTTGACAATATCTCTTCTGGCTTTCCAAAACTGCTTGGGACCAATAGCACTGACAGCATCATCAAATATTCTCACTTTATCTCCATGGGGAGGATGCCAGCTATTAATTATAAATTTATCGTCCCAATAGCAACATCTTCTCACTTTGTCATTTAAGGTATTAATTATATTTTTGGAGGGCAATTCAAAAGAATAGAGATGGCATACATGATTAAATGACATAATTCAAATCTTCTCAAATATTTGAATCCTGGACATTTTATTTTACAGATATTTTACAGACATGGTGCACTACATGTTCCATAACTATAGAAATAGCCACTGTTTACAGTGCAAATATGTACCATGTAATGAACAGATGGACTACATGTTCCATAACTATAGAAATAGCCACTGTTTACAGTGCAAATATGTACCATGTAATGAACAGATGGGCAACTGGTGCGGGATTTTATTTTTCTCCCAAGAACAATTGTTGAGTAGACTAACTATTAACTGAAATACCTTTTCTAGCTACCAATTAGGTAGCTGTCCCAATTCTCTTCGAGGCTTCCTGATGTAGAGAAAATTCACAGTAAACCAGGTCTTGCTTCTTTTTGTAGAGACTAACTGTAACATTCCAACACAGAAGCACAAAACTACAAACAAGCATGAAAAAAAAAAAAATTTTAAAGTGTCAGACCTGTTTCGAATGATAACATATGCATTGTTTTAACTTAGCACCACTTGGAATATTGATGCCATGAATTGTACACTCTTAACCACAATGGCAGCAACTACAATTATAAGCATTTCAGGACCAGATTATAAACATTTTATTAGATTTTATTCAGAAAAAATAAAGGTTTCGATTTTCAGACAAGTAGTATGTACCTAACCAAAATTGAATTAAACTTGAGGAGAGGCTTATTATTTCAGATGCAAGATAAACCGAAAGAAATAATAAACCTTTGAAACTGAACAGATGGATCATATATAGGGCAAAGTTCCTGCAAAAATAAAACTGAACAAATTAATGGTGATTGCATAAAAGATTTTAAATAGTATAGCTCCTAAATAGCACATACTCCATGGATACTAAAATAAACAAATTTGAGATGGGATGCAAAAACGACACAAGATAAAGTATATGCATGTAACGTGCTCAGTTTTAGTGTTCCTGTCCTGGATGCTGCAGGACTGGGGACAGGAAACCACAAAGTCTTCTGTCAAATTATGAAGAATTCACAACACTGTCCTCTTGTGTATTTTGTCAAGCGCATTTTAGACATATCAGATGTGATCTGTTATAATAGCTAATGTTTATCCTGGTGCAACAACAGAGTTGGAGTTCAATGCCTCAGAGAATTTGCTGCTGTCACAGCTGCCGAGGCATCAGATACCGTAGCTAAGCTGATCGCCATGTTCATGTCTCTGCACGATGAACATCTGTCTGCCCATACATCCATTGTGCTCTGTCCTCGCTCCACAGTCACAAACATAGGTCATGACTTGGAAAATCAGAGAGAAAAAACGTAATATAATTTATTTAAGAATATAATCACATCTATAGGAATGCGCTTAACAAAAATCCACATAGAAAAAGGACAAATGGCCTATGCAATTTATCAATCTTCAGTCAATTTTTTTTTCTAAGCTCGATTTCAGTGGAAAACAAAGCTGCTCCAAAGCAAATATTGTACTGGTTCCAGTTTGTATTGACATGGCAATTTACTGTATCTTACAAAATAAACTCGAGTTCATGAAGAGCAAGAGTAAGCGTGGAATCCGAATGCCCAATTGCCTCCCTCTGCTTCCTCTCTTCCTTGGATCTCAACTATTCCAGCGTGCTGTACACCTGCCACATAAAACCTGAAAAATTAAGGAACAGTAGCGACAATTCAGATTGCAAACATAATAATGATTGCCAACCTTCTTCCTTTGATTCCTTCTTCACCAATCCTTTCATTATGTATTTATGTTGTGCTCTCCGGTGTATGCAATCTAGAACTGCAAATAATTTAATTCGGATGTCGATCACACACAACAGATAATCGATATTGATGTTGTGCTCACTGTTGGGTGAAATCAGAGGTGGAAGTCGAATAGCTCAACAGGTATTATGGCAACAGGGAGTTGAACGACGAACTGTGGTACAGACTTCGCTGTTTCCTCATCTGCCACTCTGGATCCCGTGCACTGCCCTGCAGTACAGTGCCGTCCTCAAGCAGGTGGCCGGAGGGAGCCCAACGCACCGTTGCCAACCCAGAGGTAGGCATCCAATCGCCACCGGCCGTGGGAGGAGCCCCTCACGCCACTGCCGGCCAGGGAGAGGGGGCTGAGGGTCGATATGAAAGGAGCCAAGGAGCACGAGGCAGGACGGGGGGCGGTCGTCACAACGGCGCAAGGTGGCGCGGCAGCGGCGAGCGCGCGGGGGGAGGGCGCTGCGGCGGCGAGCGTGAACATCCATGGCTTTGTAGTTATCCATGTCCTCAAATGCACTATTCTATCTGTTGAATTGAAATGAATTGTTGACTGAAAATTTGCATGTAGTACTGATATATTCCTGACAGGCCTGTTTATCTTTTCCTTTTGCATAGAGTGGGTTTGAACGGAAATTTGAATACAACTCTCTCTATTCATCTGGTTGTAGGCCGATGATGGCTACATAGGTTAGATGCTTGTCTTTCCTGAAGTGCCAAATAGGCCGAGGCTCCGAGACTGTAATCTGAATTACAGAGTCTGCATTACCTGAATGATGGCAGGCAGGGCTACTCTTCTGAAGGAAATGATTACCACTAATCTGACTTTGTCTGTCAAAACTTTCCTCAATTACTCGTCTTTTTTCTGTCGGAATGCCATATCAATCATGCCCTCTGTTATTTCTCTTACATAAGGGACATCTTAGGCTTTTGTAGCAAACTGCTTTTTACCATGATTGGGCCTGCAAAGGTGGCGTATGATCAACTGGGGAAGAAAGTAAAGTCTCCTCTGGTCCTCTTGCATGCCGCACTGCTGATTCTTGCAGATGCAAATCAAGCTCGTGCTGCTGCCTGCTGCACACTCGGAACATTCTCACATCCAGATCCAACCGGTTCTGATCCTTTCCTCTCGCGGCTGCCATGGAACGGAATGGAGACCCCGCCTCTCATTCCGGGATGGCAATCACAGGTGGGCCCACGCCCGCTGGCCTAGCCAATCTCGCGCACCAACAGCAGAAGAGGGGGTCCATCCACACGCCAAGCGCTGGTGGCCCAGCCCGTGTGCCACACTCTCCTGCGTATATAAGATTTTTGAGATGGGCTAAAATTTCCAGGCCTAAATTTCGAACCAGCGTGATTTGACAAGTGAAAAAGTACAAAAGTCTATCTTTTTTTTTTGAACTCTAAAATTGAGTAAATCATCTCCATTACCTTCCTAAGTGATTTTGAAGGCGGTTTTGGTTTTTTCTTTTTTATTTATTTTGGCGAGAATCTTTAAAAATTTATAGTAAATTATAAAAAAATAAAATAGAAAACCTAATTTTTGGACTCCACATGAATTGATCTACACAGTGAATATATAATATCCTATGAGTACAAAGTTTTTACTGTAAAATTTAGATCTACGTTTTACGTAATTAACTGTAATAATTCATAATCAGTATCTTTTGTGGTCCAATTGTAATGAAATTTTTATGGTTCGCTAATTATTGTATGCTTGAACTGTAGAAAAAATTTCATGCTCACTGGATCATGTATAACTAAGTTTTAGATTTATGTAGAGTTTATGCTTGTTAAATATAAAACTAAATTATACAATATCCAATGAGTATGAAATTTTATTGCAGTTCAAGCATACAATAATTAGGGCACTCTAAAAAATCACCATAATTGGACCATAGAAATTGCAGTTATGAATTATTTTAGTTAGTTCAAAAAAGATGAAGCTGAATTATATAGAAGCTTTGTACTAAAGCATACTATGTTATATGTTCACTATGTAGATCTACTCATGTGGAGTCTAATAAAATTGGATTTTCTATTTTATGATTTTTCTCTGATTTTACTATGATTTTTCAAAGAATTAGCTAAGATAAATAAAAAAATAAAAGACAAAACTACCTTCAACACCACTGCAGTTTGGTAAAACACACGGTTTGAAAGGTTGGCGGAGGTGATTTGCCCTGTTCTATTGGGGGTAGATGATGCTTTGTGGGGTCAACTTTTACCATGTGACATATGTAAGGAAGAGGATTCCAGATTGAAGGAGCGTATGACGATCATTGAAGCCAATTAGAGTGAGGAATGGATGAAAATTAGGGTGTCAAGAAATTTTAACTCTTTATTATAATTTATTTATAATAGCAAACCTACTCATGCATTTTAATAAAATCCAATACATATAGGAATCATACTCTATTATCACTAGATAAGAGTTGTACTGACTTGTATTAGCACGTGTTATGAGTTGGGTTACATACGAGATGCAGAGGTCATGACCCAATACATATTGAAATCAAACCCTTTATCCATCATAGCTATACGCATATTGTTCTAACTCATATGGGATGGATCATAAGTATAGTGAAGTAAACAAAGCACCATTGTCAAGTAAAATGAGAGATACAGAAGACGTGATCTAGTATGTATTGGAATCTACCTTTTATCCATCATAGCTAGACACAAGCTATTCTAACTTCGTATGGGATGGGTCATAAGTATGGACCAAGTAAAAAATCAAGACATAATCTCTACGTTGAAGTAAAATAAAATGCTATTAAATTTTTAGTTCTTTGATATTAGGTACAAATGACGGTCTGTGAAGATTTTATTTCATGGTTTGCTTATTCTTACAAGAAATTAACTTTATTGCTAATCAAAACTAAACTATAACTTAGTACTCCCTCCGTTCCAAAAAAACATACAATTATGGGAAGCGTGCCAGTCAAGCTTTGTTAACTTTGACCAAGTTTATAGCAAAAAATATTAACATTTATGTCTTAAAATAAATTTATTATGAAAATATATGTCATAATCAATCCAATGATACTTATTTTGTCTCATAAATTTATGTATTTTTTTTATATAATTTTAATCAAAGTTTGCAATGTTTGACTCCTCGGATGTAAAAATTACATGTTTTTTAGAACGGAGGGAGTATGTGCATATTTTTATATTTTAAAAGGACTAAGAGTTTCACTATCATAATATAAAATATAATATTGCATTTATTATTTATCTTTGCTGGTTTTGTAAGGAAAAAAGAAGATACTCAGGGACAAAAAGAAAGTGGTAAACGACCGTCCCCACCAGAGGCGACTGGCCAAGTGCAAAAAAGCCAAAAAAAAAAAAAACAAAGCAAACCGTGTACGAGCCAAGCCTGATTGGGCCCACGTAAGGCAATTCCGTATTTGTTTCAGTGTTAATTCCGTATCTGTCTTTTTTTTTTTATAAAATTATACAAGACAACACAGGCGCATACAACACGCACGCATACACTTAACCCTACGAACACACGTGTGCAAACCCTACCCCTATAAGCACCTCCGGAAGGACCGAAGTCGGCAGATCTGGAGATTCCCGAAGTCACCACCTACGCCTCGTCGGGAACGCCGCTACCACTTAAAACATAACGCCGATAAATTCTGGAAAATCCCGGGGAAGGTCTGCGAACACCGGGACTTAGGAGCAAAACAAAAAAGGTGAAAACGAATCGTTTGATTATTAGGCCAGATAGAAAAAGAGAAATTTTGCCTCTCTATTAGTATACTAGCAAAAATATATCTGCATTGTAACGAGAGAAAAATCTTTTAATTCATGAAATAGAGATGGTACATATCTACTCATATTTTACCATTATTAAATTTTAGAATATAATTTATTTTATGATGATTATAATAATATCCATAATATAGGTTAATATTGGCAAATGTATGACAGTGCCCTTTGAAATCTATGTCAAATTCTCGATAGATTTGTTTCTTCCGTTACAAGGTATATAGATATTATTCATATTATTTATGCAATGATATTTTTTAAATATCAAGATGCATGACTTTTTTTTTTTGTGCACCCACAACCAAAGAAATGGTTTGTCAGCTGATGATTATAAGAGGAAACATCTCTTAATTTTCCACATTGAAACTCCCATCGGAATTACAACAGTATTGTTTTTTAATTTATAAAAAGGGTAGAGTTTGCGTGCGTGTGTTCATGGGAATAAGTGTATGCGTGCGTGTTATGAGCATCTACATTGTACTGTGTAATTCTCAAAAAAGTTAAAACGAAAGATTATTTGGAAGTTGGACAAAAAAGAAACATGAAACCGAACAGAAAAACTGAAAGATTAACATGGAGACCGCAAGAAAAAAAAAAAAAAAAAAAAAAGAGCAAGAAAAAATAGAACGCAAGCAAATAGGAAAACAAATAATAAAAGAACAAAAAGGAACACTAGTACATTATTTTTATTGGTGGCGGTTGAAAATGATTAACCGTGGTGGTTTTTTAACCGCCACCATGCATATGTTACGGTAAATCACCGATTAACCGTGACGGTTGACCCAACTGCTACTAAATGAACTCAAATGAAAAAAAACTTTTAACTACAAAGTGTTAAATCTTTTCAAGTACTACAACTTTGGTATAGATTGTATCTCCATCGAAGATAGTTTGAAAAATTCAAAAAAAAAAATAGTTTTAAAACATATAAATTTCAAACGCATAATTGAGACACTAGAATACTTTAAATAAAAAAAGTTGTCAATATTAAAGATGTAGATCAGGTCGTTCACAAGAGCTTTGGTATTAACTGTGTGAACATTTAAAATCTTTTAGGTAATGAAAAAAATAAATTTCAAATAGTATAACTTTCGAAAATACATTTGGGACACTAAACCTCTTCGAATTAAAAATTTTCAACTACAAAGTTGTAGATTCTATTGAATACTATAACTTTTGTATAGACTATGTCAACATTTGAGATCATTTGATAATTTTAAAATTCAAATTTCAAAATCCACACACTTAGAACAATATTTTGGGACCCTAAACAGATTCAATTCAAAAAATTTCAACTACAAAGTTGTAGGTCTTGTCGAGGGCTATAATTTTGATATAAAGTTTGTCTTTATCTAATTTCATACGAAAAAAAGTTATGATCAATTTACCGTGGCGGTTATTATTGACCGCCACGGTAAATAAAAAAACACCCATCACTGTAAATTGAAGTATTTTAGGTGGCGGTTGGATTTTGTGACCGCCACGGTTAATAAAATGACATCGCCTCGCAAAATCAATTCTGTACTAGTGGAAGGAAAACATTTCATCCTTGGAGAACGCAGGACCAGCTCATCCCCAACTAATGGCTTTGTCACCAGCTATGTTTTCCTTTTATTTGTTCTCTGTTTGCTCAGTTTTTTTTTAAAAAAATAGAACAGCTCAGTTTTTTATTTTTTTTATAACAGCTCAGTTTTTCTTTCTCATTTTTTCTTGTTACTTGTTTCATTCAAGTCCATTTTTTATAATTTATTGAGTGTCCCCTCTCTCACCTCATCTTGGTATTTCCGACTTTCTTCTTTCCTGCGTGGATTTGGATTTGTATTAGAATTCCTATCTAGCTTATATTACTCGGGGTATCTATTTTATTTGAATTAGAATAGGATTTCTAATTATACTCTGTGTCCAATCCGTAATGTATTATATAAATGAACAGTGACTGTTTTCATATTCATAAAGTTAGTTAGGAGAGGCCATGTCAAGAAAAGTGATACCAAAAAAGGAGGGAGAAGTTTTGCCATACAATTAGGACACATGGTGATCATGAATCTTCCTTCAAAGACATTATTATATTATATATATAATAACTTTGTAATTAGTGTACTAACTGTTGACACCTCTTAACAATCAAATCCAAAAATTATCCACGAATCCTCTCGTTCAAAATACCCGCATCATCATCCAGTATGAAAGAGGAGGGAGTCCGGATTTGCGACGTGCGCTAGCTCCTGGTGTATCTATATACGCGCGCGTGCATGTACCAGCACGATAAATAAATCAATCGGTCCAAGACCAGCTAACGGCGATATCATGGCGTTTCAACCGGAAGAAGCAACGCCGCAAGATCTGAACGACGATGTGGTCACCGAGATCCTGCTCCGCCTCCCTTCCGCCGCCGTTCTCCGCTCCCGTGCCGTCTGCAGGGCGTGGCGCCGGATCGCCAGCAGCCCAGCCTTCGCCGCCGCCCACGCCCGCCGCCGCCCGCTGGAGCTCATCTTCCAACGCCACGGTCCAAGCAGCGCGCTCGAAAGCATCCCGGTGGCCGCCCTCGACGAGCCTCAGCGCCGGTGCCTCGACGTTGAGTACCCCGAGGAATCCCGCTGGCGAGGCTACTATCTGATCGCTTCCTGCGACGGGCTCCTGCTGTTCCAGCGAGGTCGCGGCCGCGGCGGCTTCTACGTCTGCAACCCGGTGACCCGGCAGTGGACGTCAGTGCTGCCTCGTCCCGCCGGCACCTTCACGCTGCCCTGCGGCTTCTACGTCCACGGGGACGGGCCGTCCCGCGAGCACCGCCTGCTGTGCCTCACGATCGACCACCAGGGATCGCACTACGTCTACTCGCTCGAAGCCGCGGAAGCCCGGCGGCTGGGACAAGCGTTGCCCGTCCTGCAGTTGTGGCTTGACCAGCCCATCTGCTCCCTCAACCATCGCGGCAAGCTTCACTGGCTGCGCCATCCGCGGGTCATCTTCTCCACAGATCAGAACGACGCCATGGCGGGAGACGACGACGACGGCGACAGGCACAAGATCTTGGCTTTTGACACCGTGTCGGAGACGTTCCGGCGGATCTCCAGACCGACGCTGAGGAGGAGGGATGGCGTCGCCTTCTTCTTCCTGCTGGAGATGGACGGGATGCTGGCCATGGCGGATTTTCTCGATGGTTCGATGCACCTTTCGGTGCTGGAGGACTATAACGATGACAAGAGCTGGACACGTCGCCTCCAGGTTCATCTGCCGGCGCCGTTGCAGCATACGTCTTGGGCGGTGAACGCCGACGTGGAAGAAGCAGGGCAGGATGTGATTCTTCTGGGAGACAGCAGGACATGTTGGGTGGGGCTATACCATGTCAAGCAGAAGAGGGTGCTAAAGAAATTTCTACTGGCTGACAATGGGAGGCGTGGGAGAAATCCCCCCACGGTGGTGCATCCCCTCTTATTTAGAGACAGCCTTGAGCGACACAACAACTTCCATCTTCATCATAGTCCACAATAAGTCTAGGCCTATACTCCAGTATATAGTAACGTGGTAATTATTATTCTCCCTTGAATCTTCAGGTTGCAAATATACTCCCTCCGTCCCATAAAATTTGTTACTAGAAAAAGCATATTTATAAGAGAGGCACAGATTTTTAACGATAAAGTTCACAGTCATCCTGTATATGGGCTGGTTTATGCGGTTTATGGTTAAAAACCAATCCAACCCACAAACAATGTATTCTAGCGGTTTACAACCAGCGGGTTCCACGGATACCACGGGTTAATTAGACGGACGGTGCGACATGCTAGTACGCTTCCGGCCATTGGCTCCACGATGCTAGTAGTAGTACATGCATGCATGCGCTCGATCGATCTCCTGCGGCGATTGCCGCCGGCAGCTCCGTTGCCACATCGCCTCGGCAATGCGGGTTGCAGCTGGCCAACCTGGTGAGCACCATGACCTGGGCCGCCCGACATCGAGGCTGCTCTGCTGCTCACGACCGGCATGACACTGTCCTCCGGTCCGGCTCCGCAGCGCCACGATGCAGCACATGGAGCTTGCCAGGGGACAAGCGTCGGCTTGAGCCTCATGGGTACCCGCCGCCGCCGCTCGCTGGGTTCTACCGCTGTACCTGCTCCTTCACTGCCACCGCGCGGCCAATCGTTGCGGTCGAGCCCCCACCTGGCTACGGCGGCATTGTCGTTGGATGTTCCGCCAGCAGCAGCAGCCACTCGTCGTGGTGCTCGGGCGTCTGGGGAGGTGCGGCAAGGTGCGTCCGAGGTCCCGCACAGCAGCGGCAGCCAACCGTCGTGGTGCCACGGGCGTCCGCGGAGGTGCGGGCGAGTGCGGCCGCCGGCCAGTCAAACACACACCCACGGGTTAGACGGTTACCAACCGTACCTAAACCAACCCGTACTGTCTTTTTGATACGGTTTTGCCTGGATTGGTCTGTGGGTTGGTCCGGATTAAAACCGGACCATGTACAGGGCTAGCTCATAGGACGGAGGGAGTATATAGTAACCGCTGAACCAAATTAAATGCACCCGGCACGTGCCCGCTGCTTATATTCCACTCTTGAGTCTGATTTCCATGTCACCTTCCTACTATCATGAGAGCATCAACATTTTAATAATATACCTCTTACAAACATTTTAATAATGCCTCTTACAAATCTCGCAGCAATCAACGCGTGGGATTTCCATCTAGTTTTATAACATTATATCCGTGTCCTAGACCCTAGGCGAATCTAAATATGTTAAGACAGACATACTACTCCCCCCTCAAAGATCTGCACGAATTAAAAAGCAGCCAATCAAGGTAATTATAATTTTTTTTGTTATTTATTTTCTATATAGGCTACAACTGAACCCAACCCATCCATCCTAGCTCGAGTGCCGTAGCTTTTATTATCTATCTAGACATAGCCTATAGGTCCATAACAAAAATAATGTACCTAGAAGAGCCAAAATGACTCATAATTTTGAATTGAGGATGTACTAGTGAATGTTGTATTATTGTAAGCATGTGTGGGCTTCTTTGTACAACAAAATCTCTCTTGCTCCTTCAGATATTTTCACTACTACCTTTGTCACAAAATATAAGATGTGCACATATCTTAAGATACAAGCTTTGTTATCTTTGACCAAAAATTAGTCAAGCATGTGAAAAAGTGTGTACTGCAAAAGTGGTACGTTGGATTCATATTTTGAAATCTATTAATCATAATTAATTTTAAAATCAAAGTGGATTCTTTGGTCCATCGTATTTTAATTTCTATAATGCCCTTGCATACTCTTTTTTGTCCATGACCTAAAATTACGGCATATGCTTATATTTAGTTAGAACAACAGACTCCATGTATATTTACTAGCACTTCCTATTGATTAAGCTTTTGTTGCCAAAAATAATATACTATAAAAAGTGGCAAAATGTGATTTTAATGGTCGTACCAAGTCAAATCGTGCCTTTTATTTTGGGAGAGCAGGAGTCTTTTGTATCTTAGTTATTGTAGTGTTATCTCTATGTATGAGGCAAACACTAATACTAGTATCTTTTGAACGCACTAGTACTACTGTAGTAGTATGTTTTGAGCAGCCATTTATATTTATTGCAGTCTATTAAATCTACTGTTTGTGGAAGGTTAATCTTGTTTAACTGTCACTTATCTTGGGCAGAAGTCTGCCAACAACATCACCTTCCAAGGAGCCGCATCAGAGCAAGGACAGTAGCGCAGCCGGCAGCGGGCGAAATACTACTGCCACGTCCGCAAACGCCTTCACTCGTGCCTTGATCTGTGTCGTTGGTTGGCATGTGCATGACATGCAAAATCATTAATGTAGCAGATATACAGCCAATAGGATTCTTCATGGTGTAGTAAAACGCCAGCTTACCGGCTGCAGCAGGCTGGGAGCTGCCTTTTCTATCTCGTACCACACGCTCAGCTCGGCGGTAAGCCAAACGCCCGCTCTCGTCTCTCTCCTGCTTTCTCTCTCATCCAGCAAGGATTTTTCTGATGTGGACTGGTATACAGCCCCCCTAGGTGGCCTTATTATACTTGCTCTCATACACCAGCCGCATCATATACTACTTTCTTCTTTTCTTTTCTTACCTGTCAAGCATTAATGGTAATGACAGATTGATTAATGGTAATGACAGATTGTTTTCGTTAATTCCTTCTCAGGTACTACATCGACATGTACCCACATTTGATGACCAATAAATACAGCACCAATTCAGTTTCCCTCTACTTACACCTGCATGATCCGAACAAGATCCCTCTTGAGACTGGGATGGTGACTGAACTGACTCTTTCCATCTTGGACCAGAAGCATGAGGGACGCTACACAGTTACAGGTTCAACTCTCCATAATATCTATCAACATTATAGAACATTACTTTGTCACAACGCAGGACGCTTCGTGTTTGCAGTCGCAGCAAAGAATGGCTGGGGATGGCCCAACTTCATTCCACTCAAGACACTAATGAATCCATTAAGATGCTATATTGTGGGATCAAACTGTATGCTGAAGGCAGATGTCACCATCATTATTGGGTCATCCGATGAGGCAATGACGGTTAGAGTTAGACACGATGGACTTGGGAACACTACTAGAGAAAAGGCTTTCCGTCAAAGTGCATTAGTCCCGGCTAAAATTGCACCCGGGACTAAAGGTAGATTTAATCCCGGTTTGGTTCACCAACCGGGACTAAATCCAATCCCCCAACGTCTATGGCAGCGTCCTTTGTAGGCTGAGAGACCTTTAGTCCCAGTTTGTGAACCCAACCGGGACTAAAGGTTTACCTTTAATCCCGGTTTGTGGTTGGAACCGGGACTAAAATGTTTAGTCCCGGTTTTAATTTCAAACTGGGACTAATACTTGATCTTTAGTCTAGGTTGTAATAACAAACTGGGACTAAAAGTTTCTGGCATATGCTCCACCTTTCTTCAAGGCAACTGTTTAATTACTGATTTTTTCAAGTTTATGAATTTTAAAGCCTGGCAAGCCGCAGCTGAAATTTGGGGCACTAGATGATCTCTAGTGAAGAAGTGCTGAGTAGAAAAGTGGTAGGGAACAATATTATGTGCAACTTTTGTATAGACCACTCCTTCATTTGGTAGAGTTTGTGAGTTTGGAGGTTTGAATCACTACCAGAAAATCGAGATTTCATGAGGGGGATAGTTTTTCATGAGAGTTTAAAACACACTGTCATGAAATAAATCTTTTTCGTGGAGGTGCTGTGAATCCCGTCATGAACCTTTTTTCATGAGAGTGCTCCACACACCGTCATGAAATCAGCTATTTTCATGAGAGTATTTTAGTACCCCCATGAAAATGACTATCCCGCCATGAAATTGTCTATTTTCATGAGAGTGACAATTTTCATGAGAGTCAACCTCCACCACCACGAAATATAGGTTGCTGGTTTTCATTACAAAATAAATTGTTTAAATACTAGAAAGTTAGGAACATGAACAAAAGATTTCTCCTTTTAATCTGCAGCGAAATTTTATAACTAGTCTTTCTCCATCACACTAACTCAAAATGATATGTTTCTTTTTCCTAATTTTTTTCTAAAAACATGATCTATCAATTGATAAAATTTTTTTGGATACCAATTATTTTGTCTTGGTTCTTTTGCATATGGCTTGTTTTCCATTCATTTATATAGAGCAAGCACTTTTTCAACACAAACTTTAAAAATATTTTATACTCCAACTTTTTATACAAAATAGGCTACATACATGCTGTTGTGTTGAAGTTTCATAATTTTCAGAGTTGATTTTCTATTTTCTATAGTTTAAATGAATTTTGATGTGTTTATCAAAAATATTTCCAAATTGAACGGTTGGTACCTCCAATAAGATTCAAAAAATATTATAAAATTTATATTTATGCTCAAATGTTTTACTCTAGTCCTTGTGTAGAGATGGATGAAAAAAATCATTTGTTTGCTATGGATAATTCAACCTTCTATTTCTAAATTAACATAGAATAATTGTAGTAATTCAAAACTTTGTTAGAAAATTCTACAAACTTGCATGACAACTTATTTTCGGTGTACCATGTTCCATTAAAAATTTTGAGTGGTTTTGAAAAAGGCGTGCCATACATTGCTCACAAACGGTACAACTCCCACAGTTATATGAAACTATATGAGGGGTATATCCGTTTGTGAACAACGTATAGTCCCACTTTGTTAAAAATGATTGAAATTTTTATGAAAAGATTATACACCTACATTATATCCCCATACTAATTCTTGGAATTTTTAGAGCACTTTGTGATATTATTGATTTTTTTCATCGTTGTTACCAAAATAATTGTTTGGGTATTGTTGAGCAGAACACTTAATTCTTCATCATTTTTTTGGATCTAAGCTCAAATATAACATATCTTCTTACATATATTTTTCCCTGACTTTTGGACATTTCTAGATAGGATGTGTAGTTCAAGTTGTAGTTATTTTCCAAAAGCATGTAGAAATTCATTTAAACTATAGAAAATAGTAAATCAGTTCCAAAATTATTATAATTTTTAGAACATGACATATATGTAGTCTATTTTATTTACCAGGTATTTTGGGTACATGAATATAATTGTATTGGATTGTTCACGTCACAAGAGTTTTTAATCAAGGGTTAATTGGATACACACCATTGCAATTTCTCTGTTTTTGAAGCACACCATTACTATTCAAGAAACTATGCCACTGCCATTGGAACTCTACACATGTTTGAGATACGCCATTATATACGTCTGGAGACAATCTGGGCCCAGCGTCAGGTGTACGGAGGGTACCGTATATTCGTATGGACAACATTGCCCCCTTCTCTTCCCTCTCACACTCAGCGACACATGGGGCCCGGTCGCCGGCCTTCTTCCCCACAGCCTCCCTTCCTCTCTGTCTTCTCCATCTCCGGCGCTGGCGAGTGTGCGGGTGGGCGGCACGGCCATGCCTCCCGCGCCGCTGGCGTGGGCGGGCGACCCCGCGTCGAACCACCGCATGCCCCGCCCCGCGGCGGCGTCATCCACACTGCGCCGCGCCGGTCGAATCTCCGGGCACCGCTTGTTTTCCCTCCTCACCTGCTCCAGCGCCGCGGCTCCATAAGGCGCGTCTTCCGGCCCGCCGCCGCCCTTGGGACGACTACTAACCGCCCCGCCGCCGGGGGCGACTTCTTGCACGCCGGGGGGCGACTCCTACCCGCCCACCCACCACCACCACCCCAGCCGCATGACCACCACCATACGCCACCTCCCCCTCCACCGCCGCATCACCGTCCTCCACCTCCGCCTCCGCCCTCCCTCGTACTACTACCACTCCCGCCCGCCGCCCCAACACGCGTACCAAGGCCCGTGGCACCCAGCGCCCGCGCCCGCCGCGGCCGCTGGGCGACAAGGCCTCCCGCCCGACGGGCGGCGTCGCGTTGAGCCTTCCTCCTCTGTCTTCTCGAGGCGAGGGTGCGCCGTGGATGGAGGAGGCGAGGGGCGCCGTGGTCGATGGAGGAGGAAGCGACCCGCCAGCCATGGATTGGTTGGCGCGGGTCCTCCATGCCATCACCATGGCCGCCAGTCCTCCATGTCAACCAAAGTGCGGGGGGCACATCGCGATAACGCCCGGTGAGTGCGTGCGAGCGGAACCCGGGGTGTGGAGGCGGGAAGGTCATGGGGTAGCTCCTCGTCGCTGGCGAGGCCTACCGGCCGAGATCGATGAAGGTTGTGCGCGTCTTTGTGTTCATGAAAAGGACTAGCGAGGAGGACAGAGGAAGGGGGATGACACATTGGGCCCGCCTGTAAGTGAGATAGAGTGGAGGGGTATTTTTGGTCTGTGCGAATCTACTTAGCACCTCAGTATACACACTGCATGTGGGCCATAGGTCGCGCAAGCGTACATAATGGCGTATCTCAAACTTCACTAAAATTATAATGGCACTGGCGGAGTTAGACGAATAGTAATGGCGTGCTTCAAAAATAGAGAAATTGCAATGGTGTATATCCAATTAACCCTTTAATCAAATAAATAGTTTATAAATTAAACTTAGATAAATAGAAAATTAAACTTGTTAAATGCTTAAGGCCGCCTTCGGCCTAGCTGCTCAACCCCTTATGCACGGCCCATCAGGCCTTCTGGTCGCGCGTCTCGTCGGCCGTTCGATCGAATCGGACGGTGGAGCTTCACACCCTGGCCGGTCAAAACAAGAGCCAGCGGCATCTCCAAAACCCTAACTATCTTCTTCTCCCCTCTTCTCCCGTTCACACGCTGACACGCAGCGGCGGCCGACACGCACCCGTGCACGCACGTGGCCGGACGCCGGTGAGCTCAGGCTGAGCTGGTGGCGCGTGTTGGGGAGAGCCGGCCGGGCCAGCGCTCTCGGCGGCGGCTCTGGGACGGTCCCGAGCGCCCGCCCCCGCGGTGAGGATGCCCACCGTCGAGCGGCCTCTGGGCCAGCGCCCTTAGCCGGAGGCGCGCACGCAGAAAACACCGGCGGCGCGGCGAGCTGTGCATGAGCCTGTCAACGCCGTCTTAGGTGAGTACAGTGGTTAGGGATTGGGATTCGATTGAGATTTGGGGATTTGACTTTAAGTTCTTGATTTGGAGATGAACGGCTTAGGGTTTGAACAAAAAGGTTGATTCCCCTCCTTTGCCCGGCGACAGCGGCTGCTCCTTTGCCGATCTCGGGTCCTTCGCTAACTACGTCGCCGAGGAGAAGCAACTGTGAGTATTCAAGTGATGTGAAACTAGATGGAGATGTGTAAAGTTCATATACTTGGATAGAGTTATTGTGGATGTTTTCTCAAATGATGTTCCGTACAAAGAACGAAACTGCCTAGCACCCTAAACATATCACAATCGTAAGTCCAAACATACATGCATATGGTTCAAGTTCGCAAATAAGAATGTCTACTAGTTTCACTGAATTTCAGGTTTCAAGTTTTTTTGGTGTCAGGCATTAGTATATATATCATGTATCTTTTTCCCCCTCTCAGTTAAGGTGTGAGGCAGTAGTAGCCTTGTTTCCAGGTTTCTGGTATCAGGTTGCATCTTATGTAGCAATAATTCACATTCTTGCAGAAGTGCAAATACACTTGATTCATGTAGTTACAGAGGAGTTGTTTTTCTTTTAGCACAGGCGAGCCTGTAACATTTTGAACCAGTGTACTGGGGTTCTTTTCCCCTCCTTTCCCTACTATAATTTAATGGTATGCTTACATAAGATATGTTTAGATGCAGTGCAGTTGAGCTCTTCTAGAGCAGCAGCTTAGCAATAGTGATCTGATATGTTTAGGACTTGGTGTCACAGTTCATTTGGCTCTTGCCGCACATACTCAAATTTGATGCTCTGATCCTGCTTGCTAATTAAAACAAGCTGATAGATTGTGTGGAGTCAGTGTACCACATTAACTGTATGCTTGTAATTCTACTAAATTTTAGTTCTAATTATACTACTGTTATATATATATATTGTATTGCTTGTAGATGAAATTTTTTCTTCCAATTTGGTAATCTGCAGATTAATTGCCTTAGTGCTCAACAAGTTCCTGTTAACTTGAATAGGAAATCTTATCGATTTCTTGTCAAATTGGAGGTCTCCTCAGCACAGCACGGGTAAAGTTTAATTTATCTGTACTTGCTGAGTTTTTTTCTCACTCTTGTTTTTCTCACTCTTGTTCTTATTTGGATTCTAGGTACCAATGTCCGCGACATGCATGGGAACTGAGAGTAGCACCATCATCACAAGCACTTACTTTTAGCACATGCTTAATCTTTGGCATAGCAGTTGCAACTATAATAAGTTAAATATAGGTTGCTAATAGTTGTTTTTTTTGTTGGGATGACCTTTGCAATTAGGATGATTCTTTTATTCTATCTTTGGATTCATTTGTGATGTGTATGTCTTTACTCTTGTGATGTAGCTACACGTACTTATGTTATTTCATACATGCATGGAGATGTAAATTAATTATTTCAACATCCTCTTTTATCTATGTTATTCGGTTGTCTATGTTATTAACTTTAATATATTTAATTAGAGTATGTAAATGCTCGAACAATGGACGTATATTAGCAGCGTACAATTTGTATACGAATAACTAAATTGAATTAAAAATAAACCATAAAGAAAAAATAGAATAAAAATAGAAAAAATGGCAGCACTTTTAGTCCCAGTTTGGAAAACCAACTGGGACTAAAAGAAGCTGGGCCGTGGTAAGTCTGCAGCGAACCTTTTAGTCCCAGGTTGGATTTCCAAACCGGGACTAAAGGTTCACTTTTAATCCCTGCTTAGTGCCACAACCGGGACTAAAGGGGGACCTTTAGTCCCGGATTATAATCCCGGGTTGGGCAACCGGGATTAAAGGGGGTTGCTAACCGGGATTAAATCCCATTTTTGTAGTAGTGGAACGAACAATGCCTTTGCAACTTGAAACTATTTTCCACAAGATTTTAAATCTCCAAATATAGTCGCCGCTATCTCCCGGCTATAGTCGTTCGAGAAGGATTTAGCTAAGTTTTTCAATATACAAGTTAGCTCTTACCTACCGCTATAACCCGTTTTGGGAAGGAGAAAGCTAAATGCCTTAGTCGGCGATTTAAAACTTTGATTTTCCATAACACTTATATATAATGCAGATGTGATACTAATGCTTAGACATTATCTTATTATGGTATTAGTGTTGACGTCAAATATGGTCTGGACCAACACACCACGAGGGCCTTGGACGCCCGGGTCGCCACGGACCGAAGAACGCAAAGCAAACCAACACGCTTTTCGTGGTGAAGAGCGGAGAGGTTTACGAGCAAACCACCAAAGGATAACCAATCGCACTTACGTGACGAAAAACGGCTAGTTTTCAGGCAAACTAGCAAAGGAACCGTCGAAACTCTCGCCCGGGAGGGACCCCGTCAGGGCAAGGATGTCGCCGGGTTGCCCTAGGTCGGCCGGCAAGCCTAGGGCGCCATCCTTGGTCGCCTGGATCAAGGGATGAACAGCATGGTAGAGGTGAAACCGCCAAAACCTACGTTTGTAGATGTGTTTTTGACGATTGGATGATGATGAGTCTCAATCGGCCATGATCACCTTGTTTATATAGGAGGGGGTGGTCTTATCCCGGTAGGGAAACATCTCCAAGGCCCAATCTCCAAGTTTCCCACGTCCAAAGATTACCCAAAACCGATTTAGAAACAAATCGGTTCGATCCGAAAGTTAGATTCGAAAACGGACACTACCGGTGGTACCGGTCAGGCTCTACCGGTAGTACCGGTCGTTAGCGTTAGTACCGGTGGAAGACCGGTAGTACCGGTAGTTCATTTTTGCGCCAAACTACACTAATCTCCGTCACCCATCGGTAGTATCGGGTCTTGGACCGGTAGTACCGGTAGTTTATTTTTGCGCAACAAAGATCGCCCACCCGGTAGTACCGATCTTCACGGACCGGTAGTACCCGGTAGAAGACTTCGTGCAATCTTCCGTGGTGCACAACTCTTGCATCCGGATCTCAAATTGAACGTTCCATATATGTTTTTTGACTATCTCGATGAGAGGAACGCAATGGTGAAGTCTATTTCCACTTTTGATAACTTTACAAGATCCGGACATTTTTGAGTGTCAACATATGCCCCCCTGTTTTTTCGGGTGAATGATGCATTGAACCTCGAAAACATCCTTCGATCCATAATCGACCAAAGAACGATACCCATCACATCGGCTGGTCAATGACTAAAGGCGATGTATACATCGGCTATTTTTGTTCTAAGGGCGATACATGTATCGGCCATGTGAGTTTGTTCACATCAGTATGCATAGCCGAAATAAGATATTTCGGTTTTTGATCATTGATAGACATAATAATTTGGCAACCCTCCATAACATAAAGATCCACACCAAGGATCAAAATAAGGAGTCGAGGGATGACTATACATACCATGAGATGAATTCCACATAAACATAGGCGAGAAGAAGACGGATGATGCAAAGACCAAAGATTTTGATGATTTGGTGTAAATCTCCAAATTTGTAATTGTTTCTTGAATCTTTTCCTCTCTTTCATCTTCGACGCACCACTTTCTTGAGCATCATCCTTGTGAGTTTGAACATTTCCTTTAGGAAGCCATGTCAAGCCTTTTGCTTTTAGCTTTTCTCGCACTAAGCTTTTGTAACCTGCTTTCTTGTCACTTTGGTAAACCGATTGAGCATATCGGTTTTATTTCTATTTTGGAAAGTAGCAAATCTCTCTTGATTTTGGGCACTCTCACCTTTCTTTGTTCAGATTTGGCAACCGGAATATCAATAGATAATTTTTCCATGTTTTTGCCATCAATAGCCTGATTTTTCAAGAATGCAATCGGCTTTTCAATACTTGAATTTAGATCTGAACTTTTCTTCTTTCGACCATCAAACTTCACAACGTAGACTTGCTTTACCACTTTTTTTCTTTGGTTGAGCTCTAGACCGATTTTGATCAAAACGGTCTTTACAATGTGATGATTTCTCTGAGTATCTAGGAGCTGCATAGCCTACATATTGTGGCCTAAAATATGGTGAAATTTGTGCTTCTCGATCAAACCAGCCCCAAGATAAATAAGGATGAAAATATATAGGCTGTGATCCATAAGGCATGGGAATTGGCTGCTCAAAAGGAGAATATGCTGCTGCTGCATGAGATCTATCTTCTTGCCAATTCTTCTCTTGAGACTTGTGTTTTAGAGGTAATCTTGATGGTTGAACCTTCTTTGATCGATTGGCAGTATTTGCTTCACCGATCTTCTCATATTTAACAAGAAGCTCTTCGAAGCTAAGCTTCGGTCTTCTGTCCTTTTGCTTGTCATGAACTTTGCCTCCATTAGCATTATGATCATCCTCCTTTTTATCGTCCTGATAGATATGCCTCAAAGAAGGATTCTGAGCCGATTCTCCTTGCTTAATTGAATCAATCGGCTTTTGCTCTAGTTGTAGAGATTTCACCTGCCCCCCAGTGTCTTTTGAAATTGTAGTGACATTGATATCCTCTAAAACATGTCCAATTTGCACTTCTTGGACAGCAACCTTGTCTTCACTTGAGGGCTCTACATCTCTCTTATGTGCACTTGAGCTTTGAGCTTTAAGTGAATCGGCTAATGCAAGCCGATTCAAAACCTGTTCGCCATCAAGACCGATTGAATTCAATCGGTCTATTTGTTGAGCTTCAGAAAATCTCAATCGACCTTTATCAATGGCCGATTGGATCACACGATGAAACATATTGCAATTGCAAGTATTATGATCATAGGAATTATACCACTTGCAATATGTAAGCTCTTCTAAATTTTTCACTGATGGCAAAGCATTGTGATCAATGATTCTAATAAAATTATTTTTTAGCAAGATATCAAAGACATGATCACAAAAAGTAAAGTCAAAGGTGTACTTTGACTTTTTCAACTGATTCTTTTGTGGAGTCGGTTTTAAGGCTAGACAAACGAAAGGATCAGATTTGACATCAATCCATTCGGTCATACCTTTGCAAACACTTCCAGAAATTTTTAACTTCGATAAATCAGCACCATTGGCCTTACCATATGGTATAATGTGTTGCCCGATATAATCTGAATTTATCTTATCCTCATCAAATATAATGCTATTCCTAATCGGTCTGTTACAACTATTTATAAGGATATATCTAGTAGATGCAGAAATTAAAATAGTATGACCAGATTGAAATTTAAGCAAAATATTCGTACCTTGTACTTTGTTGATCATGTTAGAGAGATGTATGTCTTTGATTGGAATGAGGTTGCTTTCCATCGCCAAGGAATGTCCAACACAAGGTGACGAATCATCTAAAGATGCATTAGCAGCTGCAGAAACCGAAGAAGTCAGCTTAGCCGACTGGAGGTCGGCTAGGCCGACTTGGGCACTAGCAGCAGGTGGAGTCGGCCCAGCCGACTCGAGGCAAGCACTAGAGGCAATCGGCCTGGCCGACTGAGAAGTCGGTCTAGCCGATTCAGGGCAGGCTGCAGAGGCAATCGGCCTAGCCGACTGGGCAGTCGACTTAGCCGATTTGGAACAAGCAGGTAATCCTTCCTTCTTGCTTGTAGGGGCTTGATCTTCATCAATGATGTGATAATCACTAGATAAGTACACGACCCCTTTAGCTTCTGAAAAATCAAGTCTAGCTGATTTCTTGTGTTTCTCATGCTTTTCTGTTGCGAGACTTGTTTTCTTAGATGTGACTGATTCAGAAAGGATAGCTTCTTTTTCCATACTCATAACTGATGACTTGAGTGTGATCGACCTTTTGCTATGAGATATTGTTGTTGCCTCTCCTAAATTGGCTTTATCAGTTTCCGAAGAGGCCAATTTGAATTGACTCTTTGAGATCAACCTGCCAAGCTTATCAAAATAATAGTAAAACGGCTTCTCATATTGAGGTTGACTAAAAATTGAGGCCGATTTACTAGTATGTGCAACCTGAGGTAAAGTTCTTTCCTCTAGCTTATCAAATACAGATTGTAGATAAACAAAACTATAGCAAAGAGGAGAATCTTCAGTGATTCCGTGTGCCTTTATTTTAGCAATGGTTGCAGGCCTGACACGGATCTCCTCACCCATTGCTGGATTTTCATTGATTCGGCTAAAGTCATGTGAAGCCGAATCATAGACTTTCGCACTTGAACGCCCTGCAGAAATTCCACTAATTCAGCTAGAGCTAGAAGTAACGCATGAAGCCGAATTGTGAGCATTGATCTTTGCATAAAGTGCTGAATTTTGAGAGCAATTGGCTAAGTAATTATTATTGTCATAGCCAATTCTCTCATTCATCGACATGTCACGTGGTGGAACCATATATTGTGAACTTATAGCCGATGAATAAAGATTTACATGTTGTATGTTGCTAGTAGTATTAAAACTAAAAGAATTTTCAATAAGCATCGGCTCTTGATCATGATATGTATAATTAGAAAGATTAGCCGATGCAACATATCTAGTATTATCATAATTAGCAACACCAACATGACAATTTATGTCACTTGCAAAATAATTATAAAAATCATCAGATGTATCTGCAAGTTGTACCTCAGGGTGATTGTAGTAGTTTTGTGATGCAACATCTTGGTACTCCATGATTTATAACTTGACCACCTTGCTGAAATTTCTAACAACAAGCACAATTCCTTGCAAAATAGCAAGCAAGGTCACAAGGGGTCGTCAACCGGATGCAATCGGCCTTTTTTAGGCGGATGGCAACGGTAATGGCGATCACAAAAAAGATAGATCAGTTCAAGTATAAGGCTAGGGCAAAGAGATTCGGCTACAAAGTAGAGCCGAAACAACTTCTTCCCCAGCGGAGTCGCCAAAAAGTGTGTTGACGCCAAATATGGTCTGGACCAACACACCACGAGGGCCTTGGACGCCCGGGTCGCCACGGACCGAAGAACGCAGCGGGTAACCAACACGCTTTCGCGGTGAAGAGCGGAGAGGTTTACGAGCAAACCACCAAAGGATAACCAATCGCACTTACGTGATTTAAGAACGGCTAGTTTTCGTGCAAACTAGCAAAGGAACCGTCGAAAACTCTCGCCCCGGAGGGACCCCGCCGGGGCAAGGACGTCGCCCGGGTTGCCCTAGGTCGGCCGGCAAGCCTAGGGCGCCATCCTTGGTCGCCTGGATCAAGGGATGAACAGCATGGTAGAGGTGAAACCACCAAAACCTACGTTTGTAGATGTGTTTTTGACGATTGGATGATGATGGGTCTCAATCGGCCATGATCTCCTTGTTTATATAGGAGGGGGTGGTCTTATCCCAGTAGGAAACATCTCCAAGGCCCAATCTCCAAGTTTCCCACGTCCAAAGATTACCCAAAACCGATTTAGGAATAAATCGGTTCGGGATCTAAAAGTTAGATTCGAAACGGACACTACCGGTGGTATAGGTCAGGATCTACCGGTAGTACCGGTCGTTAGCGGTAGTACCGGTGGAAGACCGGTAGTACCGGTAGTTCATTTTTGCGCCAAACTACACCAATCTCCGTCACCCATCGGTAGTACCGGTCTTGGACCGGTAGTACCGGTAGTTTATTTTTACGCAACAGCATCAGCCACCAGTAGTACCGATCTTCACGGACCGGTAGTACCAGTAGCACTTCGTGCAATCTTCCAGGGTGCACAACTCTTGCATCCGGATCTCAAATTGAACGTTCCATATATGTTTTTTGACTATCTCGATGAGAGGAACGCAATGGTGAAGTCTATTTCCACTTTTGATAACTTTACAAGATCCGGACATTTTTGAGTGTCAACATATGCCCCCCTGTTTTCAGGTGAATGATGCATTGAACCTGAAAACATCCTTCGATCCATAATCGACCAGCAACGATACCCATCACATCGGCTGGTCAATGACTAAAGGCGATGTATACATCGGCTATTTTTGTTCTAAGGGCGATACATGTATCGGCCATGTGAGTTTGTTCACATCAGTATGCATAGCCGAAATAAGATATTTCGGTTTTTGATCATTGATAGACATAATAATTTGGCAACCCTCCATAACATAAAGATCCACACCAAGGATCAAAATAAGGAGTCGAGGGATGACTATACATACCATGAGATGAATTCCACATAAACATAGGCAGAGAAGACGGATGATGCAAAGACCAAAGATTTTGATGATTTGGTGTAAATCTCCAAATTTGTAATTGTTTCTTGAATCTTTTCCTCTCTTTCATCTTCGACGCACCACTTTCTTGAGCATCATCCTTGTGAGTTTGAACATTTCCTTTAGGAAGCCATGTCAAGCCTTTTGCTTTTAGCTTTTCTGCACTAAGCTTTTGTAACCTGCTTTCTTGTCACTTTGGTAAACCGATTGAGCATATCGGTTTTATTTCTATTTTGGAAAGTAGCAAATCTCTCTTGATTTTGGGCACTCTCACCTTTCTTTGTTCAGATTTGGCAACCGGAATATCAATAGATAATTTTTCCATGTTTTTGCCATCAATAGCCTGATTTTTCAAGAATGCAATCGGCTTTTCAATACTTGAATTTAGATCTGAACTTTTCTTCTTTCGACCATCAAACTTCACAACGTAGACTTGCTTTACCACTTTTTTCTTTGGTTGAGCTCTAGACCGATTTTGATCAAAACGGTCTTTACAATGTGATGATTTCTCTGAGTATCTAGGAGCTGCATAGCCTACATATTGTGGCCTAAAATATGGTGAAATTTGTGCTTCTCGATCAAACCAAATTTCAAGATAAATAAGGATGAAAATATATAGGTCGTGATCCATAAGGCATGGGAATTGGCTGCTCAAAAGGAGAATATGCTGCTGCTGCATGAGATCTATCTTCTTGCCAATTCTTCTCTTGAGACTTGTGTTTTAGAGGTAATCTTGATGGTTGAACCTTCTTTGATCGATTGGCGATTTTGCTTCACCGATCTTCTCATATTTAACAAGAAGCTCTTCGAAGCTAAGCTTCGGTCTTACGTCCTTTTTGCTTGTCATGAACTTTGCCTCCATTAGCATTATGATCATCCTCCTTTTTGTCGTCCTGATAGATATGCCTCAAAGAAGGATTCTGAGCCGATTCTCCTTGCTTAATTGAATCAATCGGCTTTTGCTCTAGTTGTAGAGATTTCACCTGCCCCCCAGTGTCTTTTGAAATTGTAGTGACATTGATATCCTCTAAAACATGTCCAATTTGCACTTCTTGGACAGCAACCTTGTCTTCACTTGAGGGCTCTACATCTCTCTTATGTGCACTTGAGCTTTGAGCTTTAAGTGAATCGGCTAATGCAAGCCGATTCAAAACCCTGTTGCCATCAAGACCGATTGAATTCAATCGGTCTATTTGTTGAGCTTCGGAAAAATCTCAATCGACCTTTATCAATGGCCGATTGGATCACACGATGAAACATATTGCAATTGCAAGTATTATGATCATAGGAATTATACCACTTGCAATATGTAAGCTCTTCTAAATTTTTCACTGATGGCAAAGCATTGTGATCAATGATTCTAATAAAATTATTTTTTAGCAAGATATCAAAGACATGATCACAAAAAGTAAAGTCAAAGGTGTACTTTGACTTTTCAACCGATTCTTTTGTGGAGTCGGTTTTAAGGCTAGACAAACGAAAGGATCAGATTTGACATCAATCCATTCGGTCATACCTTTGCAAACACTTCCGTAAATTTTTAACTTCGATAAATCAGCACCATTGGCCTTACCATATGGTATAATGTGTTGCCCGATATAATCTGAATTTATCTTATCCTCATCAAATATAATGCTATTCCTAATCGGTTCTGTTACAACTATTTATAAGGATATATCTAGTAGATGCGAAATTAAAATAGTATGACCGTATTGAAATTTAAGCAAAATATTCGCACCTTGTACTTTGTTGATCATGTTAGAGAGATGTATGTCTTTGATTGGAATGAGGTTGCTTTCCATCGCCAAGGAATGTCCAACACAAGGTGACGAATCATCTAAAGATGCATTAGCAAACAAGCGAGAAACCGAAGAAGTCGCCTTAGCCGATCGGAGGTCGGCTAGGCCGACTTGGGCACTAGCGGCCCGTGGAGTCGGCCCACCGACTCGAGGCAAGCACTAGAGGCAATCGGCCCGGCCGACCGAGAAGTCGGTCTAGCCGATTCAGGCAAAACTGCGCAGAGGCAATCGGCCTAGCCGACCGGGCGTCGACTTAGCCGATTTGGAACAAGCGGTAATCCTTCCTTCTTGCTTGTAGGGGCTTGATCTTCATCAATGATGTGATAATCACTAGATAAGTACACGACCCCTTTAGCTTCTGAAAAATCAAGTCTAGCTGATTTCTTGTGTTTCTCATGCTTTTCTGTTGCGAGACTTGTTTTCTTAGATGTGACTGATTCAGAAAGGATAGCTTCTTTTTCCATACTCATAACTGATGACTTGAGTGTGATCGACCTTTTGCTATGAGATATTGTTGTTGCCTCTCCTAAATTGGCTTTATCAGTTTCCGAAGAGGCCAATTTGAATTGACTCTTTGAGATCAACCTGCCAAGCTTATCAAAATAATAGTAAAACGGCTTCTCATATTGAGGTTGACTAAAAATTGAGGCCGATTTACTAGTATGTGCAACCTGAGGTAAAAGTTCTTTCCTCTAGCTTATCAAATACGATTGTAGATAAACAAAACTATAGCAAAGAGGAGAATCTTCAGATTCCGTGTGCCTTTATTTTAGCAATGGTTGCAGGCCCCGACACGGATCTCCTCACCCATTGCTGGATTTTCATTGATTCGGCTAAAGTCATGTGAAGCCGAATCATAGACTTTCGCACTTGAACGCCCTGCAGAAATTCCACTAATTCAGCTAGAGCTAGAAGTAACGCATGAAGCCGAATTGTGAGCATTGATCTTTGCATAAAGTGCTGAATTTTGAGAGCAATTGGCTAAGTAATTATTATCGTCATAGCCAATTCTCTCATTCATCGACATGTCACGTGGTGGAACCATATATTGTGAACTTATAGCCGATGAATAAAGATTTACATGTTGTATGTTGCTAGTAGTATTAAAACTAAAAGAATTTTCAATAAGCATCGGCTCTTGATCATGATATGTATAATTAGAAAGATTAGCCGATGCAACATATCTAGTATTATCATAATTAGCAACACCAACATGACAATTTATGTCACTTGCAAAATAATTATAAAAATCATCGATGTATCTCAAGTTGTACCTCGGGGGTGATTGTAGTAGTTTTGTGATGCAACATCTTGGTACTCCATGATTTATAACTTGACCACCTTGCTGAAATTTCTAACAACAAGCACAATTCCTTGCAAAATAGCAAGCAAGGTCACAAGGGGTCAGAACCAGATGCAATCAGCCTTTTAGGGCAGATGGCAACGGTAATGGCGATCACAAAAAGATAGATCAGTTCAAGTATAAGGCTAGGGCAAAGAGATTCGGCTACAAAGTAGAGCCGAAACAACTTCTTCCCCAGCGGAGTCGCCAAAAAGTGTGTTGACGCCAAATATGGTCTGGACCAACACACCACGAGGGCCTTGGACGCCCGGTCGCCACGGACCGAAGAACGCAGCGGGTAACCAACACGCTTTTCGCGGTGAAGAGCGGAGAGGTTTACGAGCAAACCACCAAAGGATAACCAATCGCACTTACGTGACGAAGAACGGCTAGTTTTCGGGCAAACTAGCAAAGGAACCGTCGAAAACTCTCGCCCCGGGAGGGACCCCCGTCAGTGGCAAGGACGTCGCCGGGGTTGCCCTAGGTCGGCCTAAGAAGCCTAGGGCGCCATCCTTGGTCGCCTGGATCAAGGGATGAACAGCATGGTAGAGGTGAAACCACCAAAACCTACGTTTGTAGATGTGTTTTTGACGATTGGATGATGATGGGTCTCAATCGGCCATGATCTCCTTGTTTATATAGGAGGGGGTGGTCTTATCCCAGTAGGAAACATCTCCAAGGCCCAATCTCCAAGTTTTCCACGTCCAAAGATTACCCAAAACCGATTTAGGAATAAATCGGTTCGGGATCTAAAAGTTAGATTCGAAACGGACACTACCGGTGGTATAGGTCAGGATCTACCTAGTACCCGGCCGTTAGCGGTAGTACCGGTGGAAGACCGGTAGTACCGGTAGTTCATTTTTGCGCCAAACTACACCAATCTCCGTCACCCATCGGTAGTACCGGTCTTGGACCGGTAGTACCGGTAGTTTATTTTTACGCAACAAAGACATCGCCCACCGTAGTACCGATCTTCACGGACCGGTAGTACCAGTAGCACTTCGTGCAATCTTCCAGGGTGCACAACTCTTGCATCCGGATCTCAAATTGAACGTTCCATATATGTTTTTTGACTATCTCGATGAGAGGAACGCAATGGTGAAGTCTATTTCCACTTTTGATAACTTTACAAGATCCGGACATTTTTGAATGTCAACAATTAGCATGGTAATCTGAGCTATAAGGCTTAAGAAACTCTTAAATGATTATGGTACTAGCATGGGAGTAATGCAACACGTAGTTTATCTTGGCTTGTGTTTGCCAATTGTTGACTTCTATTATTATTATATAAATAATAAAGTTCTTCATATATGTTATTGCATTCAGCTTAACCAGAGTGATTCATGACTCTGAGCTGGTCTCACTGGATCAGTTTGTTTTGTATTCTGTATAGTCGTGTTGATTTGACCCAAACTGAGCACAAAATAGATGGTTCAGTTGCAAAAAAAAGCCTGCAACTGTTGCAGGCAATGTTTTTTAACCATGTTTAAATGCTTTAGCAGCTTAACAACAAAATGCTGCCATAATTGCATTAAAAAACTCTATCAAGCTTATGCCTCAATTATTGGTATATCTTTGAGTGTATTAGAAAAGAAGAGTTTATTACAGAGGGATAGAAGATATAGCTACAAATTGACAGAGGGACAGAAAATTATGTTGGATACCTTGTTGATGAACTGGCATGGAAAGCCAATCACACCGAAGCAGCAGCGAAGTCTTCGAACTTTTGAATCATATCATAAATAGATGCTGTATAATTACCTCTCTCTTGTGGGATCAAACTGCATTCTGAAGACAGGTATTGCCTTTACCGGGCCATCCAATTCTAAACATGTGGCGATCTATGAGAAATAATGCCCTTATGTGCATGGGAGTATCACCTAAATGAAAATTATGTCCGCATTTATCAATGCCTGGTCATGACCTATGGTACTAGCTAAGGTGAACTATTTGTATCTTCTCTTGTGTTTGCTATATGTTCGGTTTATATTATTATTTGTTATGAAGGGGGGCCATCCATGACGCCTAATAGAGATGAATTAGGCAATTAAAAATCTTATAATTAAGGTCTCTGAAATTTAGCAAAACATATGCACACTTGTCTTTGGTCTAAAAAGATACTATCTAAATTTGCATTATTAGCTAAGTGTAGCTATCTCCAACGCAAAAGAATTTTTCTCACACAACATAATTAAATTAGTGAATGCAAATTGTCGTAATGATAGTTTTTTACCGCTCTGCACGCCGCGCCTCGACTGCCCGGTTGCCATCACACCGGTAGCAAAGGCAAGTGGACCTGCGATCCATGCCTGCAGTATCCGTACAAAAACAGGGGATAAATGGTGCCGAGTCCGCTTACCCGGAACTCACAGAACAAACACCTAGGATGTGATTCCAAGTTTCCAACGGGTACACTAATGCCAGTGGCACATTGCATGCTTGTTGGATTCAGCTTTGTAGTTTTGATTCTTGTGCTCTTAGAAACCATTGTTCTTATTATCTGGATTTTACATAGTAGTTTGTGGCATATCTCCATATCGCAGCTATGTTGTGATGTCACCATATAAGTAAACGAAATGGGTAAAAATGAGGACAAGATTCTTCAACAAGGATGGTACATAGATAAAAGAGATTAAGGATCCGAAGACACTCAGATGATTTATACATGGTACGGTTTCGGTTAATGTTGATTTTGATGGTGGCGTATGATAATTTAAAAATCATTTCACACTATGTTATCAAATAATGAAAATTCTTATAATTATTTATACAACCTAGAAGTTTCATTTTTTTCTCTCTCAATGCAAAATCGTTTATTAGATTTTAATTTTTTATTTTAAAAAATGGTCAAATCAAATTAAACTACATTATATATGTGATAAAGATTATGAACGAGCTTTATATTTTCTATGTAATGAGATTTGTAGATAGATTTCTTAATATCTTCCCAACCTCGGTACAACACACGGATACAAATCTGATGATTAATAAAATCTCTCCAAAAATTTTTTTTAGGGAATCTCTGGAAAATCTAAAAAAAAAAAAAAAAACAGCTCTCAGGTCTCGACCTAGCATTAAGCCCAGTTAGAGCCCACACCAAGCCCAAGCCCGTGTTTCCAGTCCCCTTCGTCACGCGCGCGTCAACCTCCGTCTTACCGAATTCCCCATTCGCTCACCTCGCTGAACGCCGATCCACGCTACGACGCGCCATGCCGGCCGCCGCCGCCGTGCCCGCCCACGCACCGCGTCCACCGCCGGTGAGCCTGGACGCGCGCACGGGCGGCCGCATCCTGTGCCGCGCGGCGGGCATCTCCTCCACCCAACCTCCCTCCCGCCGCTCCTCCTCCTCGCGGCGCTCCTCCTCCTCCTCTTCCGCTCTGCTCTCCTGGCCGGCACGCTCCGCCTCGCCTCCTTCGCTGACCGCGACCCGGCCCTCCGCTCCCTTCTCGCCCGCCTCTCCCCCCCAACTCGCCATCGCCGCCGCCTCCCCGCACCACCTCCCGCGGCGCCGCTCGCCGTTCACCTCCCCTCGTCCTCCCTCTCCGATGACGATATCCTGGTCAGCCCCCTCGATCCCGCCGCCTCAGCTCCCTCCCACCGCCGCAACGCCTCCTACCACCATGTCCTATTCACCTCCTACTCCGCCGCGCCCAAACCCTATCCGTTGCCGCTCCGCAACCCGCTCCCGGCCTCCGCTTCCCCCTTCTTCCTCGCCGTCTACAATGAGACGGCGCCTCCGAAGCCAGCCTCGCCGCGGAGCAGCGAGCTCGGGCTGCTTGACCTGACCAGGCGCGACGCAGCGGCCATCATCAACCTCCTCGCGCTGCTCTCCTCCGCGCATATCTTCGCGATCCTCGGATACATCGCCGTGCACTCCGCCGCGCTGGGCGTAGTGTTTGCGTCCGTGGCAGGGCACCACTTACCTGGGCGGCGTCTGGTGTTCCTCCTCACCAGTGCTGCGAGGGGCGCTAAGAGACTCACAGGGTTCGCGTTCCTCCAGTGGGCCACGCGGGACGCCGTTGTGCAGATGCTCTGCCTCTGGTTCTTTGCCGATGTACACGACCAGGCCCAGTTGTTCAGGCTCTTTGTGGTTGCCAAGCTCATGCCATTCTCCGCGTCTGTTAACCCGTGGCTTGGTGCAGCAGTTGCAGGCCCAGAGCTCGATGGTTTCTTTGTTGCCTGGGCTGTTCTTGATGCAGTTGTATCGGTTTTGTTCACTGTGGTGCCTTGGGTGGTTGTCATGGACCGTGATCCTCGGCCGCCTGGGCGCAATGCTGTGAAGGAAGGGTGCTATCTTGTGTCTCTGATGGCAACTGATGCCACATTGCTCAAGTGCTGGGAAACAGTTGTGTGTGGCAGCATGGGGCGGCTCATTATGGTGACATTTGGTGGAAAGGTTTTTGGTGGATTTTTGCATTCCATTGCGCAGGTTTACTTCATGGTAGTATGGCTGCTATTGTACTTTGCAGCAAGGTGTAAGGAGGTGCGGCTGGGTGGTCGTCAGTTTGGACTGGAGGATGTTGCAGCTGCTCTTGATGGATTTAGGTAGTGTCCAGTTGTCAGTTGCCGCTTGGATCATCATTACATGAAGAGAGGTATATTTCATGGCCCATAGTGCTTATTGATGAAATGCTGCTGGTCTTGGCAAAGTAGAGGTTTTTGTAGTTGTCTTGATCTTCTAAATCTTGCTGAGATGGTAACTGATTCAGATGAGAGAAAAAAAGAACTTGGCAATGTTGTATGTACAGTATTTGTCTCAGAGGGGTAATCTGCTTATAGTCACACCACATGGCATACAAAGAAAGGCTGTTTGGTTCCCCTTTTCCATGGAAGGTTAGAAGCAAGATGCCCAGTAATAGATGTTGTAGCTGCAACATGATTTGTGAAGTTTATATACCTGTGTTGTGCCAGCAAAATTTCTCTGGGCAATAGGTCAAAACATGTGATGTACATCCAATCATGGGTACACTTTGTTGATATCCACCCTTCTGTTTATAAAACCCTTCCAAATCCCATTTCATAACCCTCTTTTTTAGACGTGGCTGGCTCATGATTGAATTCCTCTATATAATGATTGCTTTTATCTGATTGATGTATAATACACAATCATAATGTCTCTGGCATTTTATTTATGGGCAAAGTCCTGTTCCAGTAAATGTTTTCATGTTTGCCTATATTTTTTTTGATCACCTGGCTAATTCATACCACCTGTTCGGTATCCTTTGTTCTGTCCGTATTTTAAGCAATAGTTGATTGATGGACCTAAAATTGGCAATATAAAACTGGAGGTTAGAAGGTACAAGCATATTTTTGGATTGATTATAAGAGTATTGTCATGTTAATGACAACCTTATTGGCCCTTGCATTTGATTGTGCAGCGGCTCCCCTGTCATGTCCGGGTTCGACACTAATTACAAATCAGTTGACCGAGCCCAAACAAATACGTGGTCTTATTATTTTTCAAAGTTCCATTTTGGTTTATGCATGTTCAATATTACATATGACTATATACATTTGTGTAGATATATTCAGAAAAATAAGACTGACTTAAACGATGATATTTGAATGATCTATTATTTAGAGCTTTGGGGGCATGGTTCTTTATTTCACCAAACAAGTGAATTGTGTTTTATTTGCTCAGAACTCATGTTCTTTGCCTTGCTTGCAATAGTGTAATTATACTATACCACAATTGTATGCAAACTAGTATCTGAGGCCATGAGCATTGGCCCTATTTTCTTTCTGCTGGTTCATCACCTGTATGCATGTACTTAAGGTCAAAAGCAACTATACGTGTTAAATGCAAGACAGCTATATATTCCTGCTACTTACACTCCTGTCATGTTCTTGTTCTCTTTGCATATGTCCATTTCCCTTTTTATTACTCTGTTACATTGATTGACCAGCTACTGCTTTGCTTTTTAGCAATGCATGAAAAGACTACAAGATGAGTTTTAGGTTGTCATAAATGTGACAAATATTTGCTATTTACTTCAATTTTATTAATTGCATTGTTACCATGTGATTTCGGCCTTCCAGCTGGAAAATTATACACTCACCTGCATCATATACTATGTAGAATCGATTATGCAAAGGCAAAGCATCACATATCATCATGCTATTTTTTTAATGTTTATTGATGCTGGCATTCATGTTGAGAAACATAGAGAGAGCTCCCTCTTGTCAAAAGATATTTGACACATTTTACTTGCATGGTTTTCAATGCATATCTTTGACCACTAATTTTCCTATTTATTCTTAAAATCCTACACATATAGCTTACATGTTTCCAAACTAATAATGTAATAGTTATTGATGTTGGTAGAATGGTAGTATTCAAGGTTTCACCAACTCTTTCCCAAAACAAGTTTTTTTTTTTTTTTTTTTTTTTTTTGTGAGGGGGATATTGGGGGGGGCGGGCGGTGGCGCGGAGGGAGGAAATCATAGTCTAGTTTCAATTAAACACTATGCTATTCACTCTTTACCACTTTTATAATAAGATGCTACTCAACAGATATTTACTTTGTCAAGGTGAACATTGGTATAGTCCCATATCTGAAGTCCAGCGCAGCATTTGTATGTTTCTCTCACTTCTGTGGGAGGCAAAATGTTTCTGCCCAACCTCAGGATCTTGAATTGGTAACTCTTCCTGTGATGAAATGGAATTGGGACGTGTTTCACAGGTGCTGTGCATTCTTTTTTTTTTTTTGGGGGGGGGGGGGAGCACCTGGCCAACCTTGTCCAGCCACTGATCTTGCCTTTGTGTATTTTTGGTTAGTACAGGATTTCTGTTGTCTTGTTTCACTGAAAATAACGGCAAAAGGTGGTCGCATTCTGTGCGAAGTCATGTTCCTGTTGCCCATGCGTTTCCTGTTCCAGAACTCAAAAGGCAAAACGTTGTGTGGTAATAACATGCCGAGTTCATGTTTTTTAGTGGCATATGACACGCTTACCTCAGTAAACTCAGTACCCTCTTATCAAAAAGAAATCTGTTGTGACTTGTGAGCCTATCCACAGGTTGCAAAAACCAAGAATTGCACCGCTGATCAATTCTGTGGCCGTTGTCCGGTGCTTACCTGTACTCCGCTTGTTCGGGTTGGGGGGAGAACGTTTCTCCTAATGTACACGAGGACGATCATCGATGGCACCACTACTTAGGTTGCAATTGAATCAATGGGGGGTGTGTCATCCAGCAACAAATCTGTGTACGTGCCTTCGAATTCCATTGCAAACTATATAATTCGACAAAGAAAAGAATATATATAAGTTTGGACAGAAATCCATTGCACAATACAGTCATTTAGATAGAGGAGGAGGTTCAACTTGTGTCAGCTTGGTCAGCGGCACCACAGTTTAGTCAACATCGGGGCTCCTGGAGGCACGCGGGGCAGCCAAATCCTGTACTAACCACGTGTTTCACAGCAAGTCTGCACTCTCGAGAGGGAGTCCAGACGAGGAAGGCCGGCGAGAGATTGATTTCGCGAAGGAGAAAGCCGACGAGATCAATCGGAGGTACAATGCCGTTTTCACACTACTTACCTCTGGCAATCTTCATCGTCGACCTGATCTACATGATCTTCCACCGCACCAACATGGGTCTCCCGTTCAACCACCGCCGATGCGCACCGAACTCCTCGACACTCTACGGTACATCCTCGGTGAACGCTGGGGACCGATGAGGACGAGGGCTTCGGATGGGTGTCGGATGGCACAGATTGAACCGCAGATTGAACTTTCTGCAACTATCATTGTTACAAATGAAGTCAACACTTTCAGATATCCAATGACAGCTCTATCTGGATAGCCCAGATTTGTAACAGTCAATACTTGCTGTTAAGCCATTGACAATCATATATTTGTGGCAGATATGATGTACAATGATGTGTGCCACAGTGGTTTGGGAAACTACATGTCAATTATCCTCTGGTATAATGATGACATTGGCAACCAGGGCTTCAAGAGGGGGGTGTCCTCATTCACTATCATCGCTATCGTAGTTCTGGCAGAGGACTGGAGAACATTGGTTTGCTTTGCAGATTCACTTTTTTGTTCATCATCTAGGCCTTTCATGTTGTCTTGGACAGACATGGATTCGATCTTCTGTCTCTTATGAGGATCTGCGCTAGCAGACTTCGGTTTTACAATAAATTTGGGCATCCAGCTCTTGCTGCCTGCAATGCATGCCCAACAGTGAGTTTATACATGAAAATATGTAGCAAAAACTATATAGAGGGGGCAGAGAACAAAAATATGGAGAAATGAATTTAAAAAATTAAAAGATGACTGTTTTTTTAACAGGAAAAGGAGAACATGGCAGATATTCATCGTGAAATGCAAAATAAGCAGGTTTTATATTGACAATTTGGAATGACCATTGGTCATGGCCAAAACTGCACAAGTTAAATGTGTAAACTGTAAAGTGGTACAGCAGTTTACAGTTCTGCAAAAAGAAAATCAGAACACTGTACCTGAAGCTCACGTGTTAATACTAATTTGTCAGTAGAATGAAATCACAATGTAACAGAGTACCTAATAGATGTATGATGTATCACAGTTTCTATTATGTATTTAATAGGAAGACTAAAAAAATCTGTAATATGGGCACTTGAGGTAGACTGATGTACCTACATAGAAAAATAATAATAAATCTGCTTAGTGTTTACCTTCTTTATTGGCACCCTCTGATCCATTAGTTTTGCTTAAAACATCTGTTGGCTTTGTCACAGATTCAGAAGATCCACTGATCTGCAAATGGTTTAAAATACTAACCAATCAAGAAAACAAACTCAAGATTTCATAACTAAGATGCATAATATTTTCATATGAAGAATGATAGTGATAACTACTTGGCGAGCTACTCCACAGAAGCAGCAATTCATTTAGGCTACAATATTGCTCATTGCTAAACACCAATTTTTACTGTTATCATTGTTTCTAAGTTGAAAGGGTGTTCACCTTTTTTAGCTATAACAAAGCTCCCCGCAGCCTAAAGAAAACTAGATATTCTAGAAACCTTACACAGGACAATGTGTCGGTTTTCTATAGAAAATGTGACATAGGAACGGTAAAACAATGCCATTATTAAAACAATGCCGTTAGTGTAAATTAATGGTACACATGGCCAGTTTTGCATAGCTCCAGCTCCGAAATCCAAGTTAGACCTATAGTTTGTAAACTAATAATAAAGAAGATTAGTCCAAACTATAAACAAAATGGTTCATCTAAATATTCTCAAGTTACCTCCAGCTCCAGATCGAAGATTTCATGGAGCTACAGAAAACCAGGGCCATAGTTTATGTTTTCATATGCAATCTTAGTATCTTACCCTAATTGATGAGTTGAGATATAAACATCAACAAAAAAATAGCAGCAAAAAACAACACAAAAATCAGATACCTTTTTATTGCTCTACTCGATTGGCCAGGGACCAAATCGTCATCATCATCATCGTCATCTTCTATCCGCTTTACATAAAATCCAGAGTTCTGCATTAAGCAATAGGGCCACAAGTCAAAAAGGAGTTGCTTTAATTGGAAACATTTAAAGGTGCAGTTTCAGAAGGTAACACCCTACATGCACATGTTATGCATGACAGCATTGATCGGCATTGCGATGCAGAGATAGAGAATTACTCGAAAAGTGATTGATTTGATAAGTTCTTCATCTTCTTCATCAAGCTCTGCAATGGCTTTTTCCTCCTGTTATTGCACAAAGAACATCACTTGTTAAGAGTGAGCATAGGGAAACTACACTGTCACCACAAATTTATTATAAACAATGAAAAGATGGAATGTTTTATTTCAGACATTTATTAAAACATGATAAAAAGCAAACAATGTTTTCAGTTCTTACCTTCTCATGAGCCGAACGCTTCAAAATTTCAAGCATCTGGTCAACAGAGACACCAGCATGTCTAGACTGTAGACAGCACAAGAACAATATTAGTAATCAGCAAAATCCCATGAAATAAGAACTCCTATACAATAGCTAGTGGCCTAGAACTAGATCAACCTTCATGGACCATCTCTCTTCCAAAGCAGCAAGAATGTCCATATCCTGCTTTGAATCCATTGCTCTATTTTCCAATGCTTTCATTGCATCACCCATCTCCTCAGCATCTCGTTTCCTCTTTTCTTTGTCTGCTGCCTGAACAAAAGAATATGCATCATGGTGACCAAATTGAAGATGATATGCTTGGAACATGGAATTTGTCCTTCAAATATGCCCAAAATCACTTACCTCATCCTGTTCACGCCAAGGTTCAAAATTGCGACTAGCCCCCGATTCTACTGTGTAATCAGAATTCTGAGGATCTGTTTTGAATGTGATCTCAGCAGAGCACTTAGTGCACTTGAAGTAAAACCTAAATATTTGTATTCCCAAGTATGTCTGCACCCAAAAGAAGGAACTAGCGTTAGCGTGGGTTAGCATATAATCAGTAATCAAAATACACACTAGTTGATACATATGAAATTCCACAGTCCAAGACAACAGACAACCGAAAAAAGCATTATGCCAGACCATGCAATGATATAAAATAAGTTCAAACCATAGCTGTAAATTCAAAAGCGCAAAGATGCCTATGAAAAGGCTACAAATGTCTTTATGCAACGGGATATGCTTAGCTACAAATGAAGAGATGCAAGCGCTGAGCAAAAAGAACAGCTGTCTTTATGCAACAGGATAGGTTAATGCCACAATAGCAGGATCTCTTGCTCTACAAAGGTATAGGATGCAGAATAGTGAAGCTATCAACACTGCAAAACCTAGAAGTGCACGCAGAGCACTTTTAGAGATAAGGACTCAGGACTGACAAAAATTCCAATATAAACCGGCATCCATAAACTCCTCAAACTACTCTAGAATAAATATAGAAGACAGGACATGTAGCTAGGAGATCAATGAGAGATTGAAATGGATGCCAGCTTTTGTTCAGATTTGATGTAACCATGGACACTGGTGGACCAAAATTGTGAATGTGAATAGTACAAGAGTCCAGTTGTCTAACCCTTTTTTAGCAATTACCTAGAGAATATATACAGCTAGGATCACAATTTCACACTGTATCTTCCCAGTACCGCAGTGCTGCTACCATGTTAATTCTACCACCTCTTATGTACAGCTAGATCGTGGAAGAGAACATCAACAAAACCTGCAGCAGATCACCAGCTAGCACAATGACTTCATTATGAAAATGGTATGGATGTGCTGGGTGGCAAATTATTTGCTTAGCAGCATGAAACTATCAGCCACAGATATGTATGTGACATATGTATGCCTAACAGTAGAGAGGGATCCAACAATCTGCTCCTAGCGCATTTGAGCCTGATCAGAACGAGCAAGGCCCCAAGACCAGTGTAGGATATGGGCATAATTTCCCCCCTAAGACCAGTGCAGAGTTGGCAAAGGAATTAGGCACCAAGCAGTGCCCCCAGAGATTTCAATTAGCGACCGTGCTTGTAACTAGGTCTGGGCGAGAATCAGGCCTACCTCTCCGATGACGTCCTCCTTTCTGGAGTTGAACTTGGTGCCCTTGTATATGTATGTCCCGCAGGTAGCGCACTGGATGCTCATGGGGAGCATCATGCGCACCTTTGATCTGCTGGTTCTTGGGCTGCCGCCGTCGCGGGATCTTCGACGGGTCGAAGTCCGGCGGGTAATACTTGTTCAGCACCTTACGCTCACCCATCTTGCCGGAACCTAGAGGCCCGCCTAACCCTGCTTAGGTCGGCGGCACCGGAGACGTAGATGAGAGGGAGGGGAAGGGAGGATGGGGGCTGGGGAGGGCGGCGCTCGGAGCCTCGTACGCGTGCGGGAAGACGACGACAGGGGGTCGCCGTTGTTGGGTAAACGCCGGAACAGGTTGGCTCTGGGTTGGGTCGGTGGTTCGGAGGCGCGTTGGGCTCGGCCTTTTTGTGTGCCCGCGCTCGCTCGCTATTGAGTCGGACTCGGGCCGATAGCGGTTTGGTTAAGTGGGCTGGACGGGCCACAAACTAAAACAAGCAAGGACTGGAACTTTTTCGACTTTGATTCGAGGGTGGCAGGCAAGAAGGGCGTATTTAGTTGCACGGCTAGGATGCTTAGGTTTAGGTCTGAGATTACACAAAGTTTGTGAAATGAATTAGGTGGTTGACAAACATATGCATTTTATTTTATCTATGATATGATAATACAAGTTGTTCATCCATAGGCCACATTTCTTGAGCTGTTAGGCATCAATTCCTTCAAAAAGAGTGCAAACTCCTTTAGATTTTTTTTATGTTGATCAATAATTTTGCACTCATATGAGTGGAAAAAATAATAAGTTGTTTATTATTACTACCTACTCAAAAAGATTATGGGTAGACTGTTGAGAAAAAATATCAGAAGGCACTTCCATCCATTCTATGTAAGCCTACACTCCCAGAGTTATTTCCCATGTGATTCTTCAAAAGAAACAATAATCATTGCAATTTCTTACAAAAACACATATGAATCAATAATTAGTTTGCCTAAAGAATAACTATAAGAGATTCTCACCTGTCGTCGGTAAGTGTTTGGTGCTTGTCCAATAAGGCGGCTCAAATGCATTCCCAGTCATTTGATGTGAAATAGAATTTGTTGAGGTGTTATCCATAGTGCCCTTCAAAAAAAATATTCAAAAAGTCTCAAAGGTTTATGACATTTCATAGGGATCCATTCAACATATTTATAGGGAAATCCTTTTTCAAGCTAAATTCTGAAAATATTACCTATTGATAGATTCTTGTTGGAGATTGTTGGCCAACATGTTCCGATGAACTTCCACGCATTTCTTGTAATGTTGTGTTCAAAGTTGTTGTCCATGGTGCCCTTAAAAAATACATATAAGAAAATGTTTTTACTTGTCGGATACATATCCTATATCCTATATCCTATATTCCTATAATGCAAAGACCCACTAAGGGGTCCTATCTAATCAAAATTAGGATTTTCAAAAGTGATGTATGATGATGTCATCAAAGGAGTTACCCCACTTAGTCTTATTTATCTCCCACTAGCTATTTTTTAAAATAGAAAAAAGTCATAACACCTAAACCAAATATCGTAATTAAAATTCAATTGCATCATGGTTGTTCCTACTTGTGATAAACTCTTCAAAACAAGACCCCACATGGATATATTTCGATAACTTTTTTTTTTTGCAAAAATTTAAACCGTTTCTAAAGAAAAACACGTTTTACAAGTAAAACCTAGCAAAGCGCATATCACATGAGTACATGTGATCCTCCTAAAACTTTATGCATAATTTTTATGAAGAAAAACTTCTAGAATTTTTAGGAGGGTGACCCTCGGATATATTAGGGGTGGTGAAAGCCCTAGTTTGGTTTTGGCTAATTGATGAAACCTAGGACCTTATTGCTAAGTGTGTAGCATTAGAGAAAGGGAAGGTCCATGCCAAGTGGTGGAGTGTAGATCAAGGTGATGGTGGGACCAAAGATGATCAAGTGCCACCCCCTTAGAGATGAAGGAAGATGAGGAGCAAGATGGAATGCTAGAGGCAAAGGTATATGCTAGGGTATTTCCATTTTCTTGCAGGCCATAGGTAGTAGAGGAGAAAGTGAGTGGCAGGTTTAGGATCGATAACTTAAATATTATTAAGAGGGCGTGTAATAAAGCAATATCGATTATCTAAATTGCCACTAGGTGAGCAATGCTGCATGTGCATTAGGGACCTATGCCAACTTCTCTTGCAAAATTACGTTTGAAAATGCTAACACTGCACACGTGCACAAGTGGAGAACACTTTTGTGTTGGCACATAAGAGCGAGTTGATGGGGTTTGGGTGTAAACCCCTCCCGCCCGAGATTCGCGAGAAATTTCAGGCTTCGAGATGAAAAGAGGTCATGCGGAGGTGGCCAGGGCCATCTCCAGTGGGACGAGGCAGCGTCGGTCAAGCCCAATGCAGAGATGCGTTCGGGGTTGGCCAGGACGGCAGCCGGGCCGCTCCGTGCCGCGTCTTGTCGGCGAGCTAAAAAGCAAGTCTGGCAGTGTGGGCCAGGACTCGGAAGCGATAATCCGGTCGGTGCCTGAGTTTTGTCCGATAGAAAATCCTGTCTGAACCTCTACGGTGGGTGGCCGGACTCGTCTTGTGCGGCGTCCGATTTAGCGGCTAGGGCGTGTCGGTCGATGTTTGACACCGCACGGGTGATCGAGGCGTTGGGCGCCGAACGGTAAAATTCAAACGCTAGTACGGCGTGGGCACTTTTATGCGGCCGGATCTTGAACCCGGGCGCGATGTTGGCGCCAAGGTCCTCAGGCCAGTAATGCTGTGAGTCATTCTTGTGTGTAACGGTTGGTGTCTTTGTGGGCATCTATATAAGTGAATCGTCCGGCTCTAGGGAGTTACATTTCTGGCACTTTGACATACTTGACATCCCTTAGAGCTAAGCAAACCAACTCCTTCACTTTGCATGCCTTTAAGTGATCTAGAAAGTGGAATTGGGAGGCTTACAGTGCATTTGCCTTGTTCTTGAGCA